>AP028449.1:6822960-7238679 GCA_036509395.1 Antheraea yamamai | reverse complement strand
AAAAAAGATAGATCGCGAATTGCATGTATCAGGCAACAGCCCAAGCCGAAGTGTGCCGTGCACCCTTGAGCTAGTTGCCCAAATAAAATCAGCTGAGTGCATTAAGCGCTCGGTGAAGCTGTTAAGACCTTCCTAGGTCAAAAGCGTAGTCACTTCGAAAAAAAAAATACATAGTTACAAATATATAACAATGATATAAAAAAAATATACACATAGTAATAATTAATTATAAATACAAACTGTAAAATCACGAACACTCAAGTAGTCGCTATGTTAAATATATATGTAACATAATATATATTTATACCTAAGTTTATGTTTTCCGTAACTAGCTTTAGAGCGGTCAAAAAGTGTGTCAAGACCTGTAGGTAATTATTCAGTTGATTAATTAACATACAACCCTTTCATTATTAGAGAGAATGTTGTAAAGAGAACTAAATATCGGCCTTATCCTTTGAATAAGAACAAAAAACACGACTCCCGCTGCTGAAAGTCTGTACCACTAACAAGCGAGCCAATTAAATTTCTAACATCGACTTTGTTCTTCTAGCATGCTTATGATTTTATAGATTATACTTTTAGATTTATTAGATTTGATTTCTATTTTTTTCTTTTCACTATCGAATTCTACTATTCGTTCAGAAAGTAGTGTATACAATTTATCTATACTAATATTGTAAAGCTGGAAGGATTTGTTTATTCGTTTGTTTGGTTGAATGTGCTACTCTCAGATACTACTGGTCTGATTTGAAAAATTCTTTCAGTGTTAGATAAGTCATTTATCGAGGAAGGCTATAGGCATATATATCATGACATCATGAAAACTGTTTCCAAATCGCGGAGGTGTTTTTTTCCTTTTGAGAGCTTCAGCTGCGTGTTAGCGTTAGCCCAAAGTAACTATTCCACGTGGACGAAGTCGCCAGCAGAAGCTAGTATACATATATATAAAAAACTGGCTGACAAATCAGAGCACAGCCTTTTTTTGTTTTTTATTAACCTGGGGAAATCCATTACGGATACCCACTCTCCCTGGGGAGAGAGTGAGTTATATCTGACTCGCACGGACTAAAACCGCACAATGTACCGACAAACCGTATTTGTTGGGGCGGCTAGGGATCGTACTCGCTACTCAACCTTGGATAGCCGCCCCAACGGTCCGCCCGGCGGAAGGTGGCCACCGGGCTCCTGCCTAATAAGGAGACCGACTATATATACTCCAGCTGCCTCCCCTTAACCCAACCCCTCAGGTCCGACTACGGTAGCGGAAGGAGGCGGGCAAAGTGCCGCCTCCTCCTGCC
Organism: Antheraea yamamai; assembly: GCA_036509395.1. Taxonomy (NCBI): domain Eukaryota; kingdom Metazoa; phylum Arthropoda; class Insecta; order Lepidoptera; family Saturniidae; genus Antheraea; species Antheraea yamamai. The sequence continues at coordinate 7,237,381 of AP028449.1, read as the reverse complement.
GGTCCTCTGTCGGTGGAGAGGGTTGCTCAGACGATCATCTTCGCGTCCCCTCTTCGCCGCCTCCTTCTGCGAGATAACCTCCTCGCAGAAGAAGGCCATCGCTTGCCACGCCTGCTCCTCTGTGCTATAAATTCTCCCCTACCGCCGCAGCCAAAATGCGGCGCTGTCCCTTCCACGCAGCACACTCGGACAGAATGTGCTGCACGGTGTCCTCCGGAGCGCCGCATTCATGGCACGCGGCGGTCGGCTCCTTACAAGCGATCCGGTGCAGGTACCACTTGAAACAACCATATCCAGTGAGCACCTGCACCAGTCGAAACGACAGGGAGCCCCACTCCCTGTTGCACTATTCCGGCAGGACCGGGCGGATGGCGTCAATTGTAAATACCCGTATCGCGCATCTGCCAGGTCAGAGCATAGACTAAACTACTGAGCCGTGAATATTTTCATTCACTGTGGACGAGAACAAAAGATTTATGTAAATTCGACTCCTAAGTTGATGATAAAGGTGAAAAGGGAATGTAAAATGTCATAAATATCCGACATTTTTGCCCTTTAATCGACGTAAATTAGTACGTACCAATTCATTTAATTATTAAAATAGACTGTCTTATAGTTTTTTTTTTAATTAAGTAAATATCTCATGCGGACTGCATAAAGATACAAATGAAGACAAGGTCGCTGGCAACTGCTACTTTTATATATTTATGAAATAGAAAATAATGTAATCACATATGTAAATTACAATTAAAAAAATATATATTTGGAGTGTTTATAGAGAGTGTATGGTTTATTATTATTAAGTTTCACATTGAAACTACCAACATCATGCGACTTTGTCTGCGTTACATCACAACATAAAACTTGAATAACTGATCGGATTGCAATGAAATTTCATGTGGTATATCACATAATACACTTTGTTATTATGTTATAATCACTCAGCGAAACGAGCATGGAAAATTTTGCGTATATTATTAAAATAAAAATATTATAAAGATATTTATCTTTATTTTATTTATCTCTACTATACATTTTCTTTAAAGTTTAGAAATAAACTTAGAAATAGCGAAGACATAGTACAGTGAAAAGAAAAAAAATTGCTAACAGCAGTGAAGAGATTTTTAAAACGGGAGCAGTGAAAACCGCACGTAGACCTCACAACCAACTCTCGCAACGAGCCGCACCTCTACGTTATCCTTTTCGCAAACACGAAAATATATTCCGCACGTTATTCGTCGAAAACGTCCATTTATACATCCAAAATTGTATAAAACAAAATCGCTAATCATTTCTGTCTCTGAGGTTCTTTATCATTACATAGTATAAAACAAAGTCCTCTACCATGTCTGTCTGTCTGTCTGTTCGCGATAAACTCAAAAACTACTGAACGGTTTCACACTGTTTTCACCAATAGATAGAATGATTTATGAGGAAGGTTTAGGTATATAATTTGTTAAGATTTTTCTTATTAACAAGGCAGGACAACGTCAGCCGGGCCCGCTAGTTAATTCTAAAATACACAACGTAGTCTACTACAGTTTCCACGAATATTTATATAATATCCTTCCGAAAAATTATATGTCCGAGCGCTCGTCCAATCGAACGTCAACCATAGGGTAAAAAAAAAATCACAATTTTTATTGATAACACCAAAGCTCATTAATCTATACTAATATTATAAAGAGGTAAAGTTTGTGAGTTTGTGACGTTGTAGGGGGTAATCTCAGGAACTAATAAACCGAGTTAGAAAATTTGTGGGTGTCATAGGCTATATATCATCACGCTAAAGCCAAGAGGAACGGAGCAACAATGAAAAATGTTTTAAAATCGGGGCTGTTTTTCCTTTTGAGAGCTTCCGCTGCGTCTAAGCCCAAAATAATTATTCTACGCGTATGAAGTCGCGTAATATTATAAAAAGGTAAACTTTGTGAGGTTGTAGGGGGTAATATTTGATTTCTTACGAACGCTGCCTTAACTATGAGAGATATATGATTGAGTTCTAGAGAAAAGTTGTAGCTTGATAATGCCTATTACCGCCCAACGAAGTGGGCACGGGTCGGCTAGTAGTTAATAAAGTATGAATAAAAACGGCTGAGAAACAGAGGAACAAGATGTTCTTATAATGTTTATTTCCGCACTGCCCATTTATACCAGGTGAATTTAAAGTGTCACCCTTCTACGAGTACCGTGTGGTAGTTCATGCTCACATTTAATATATAAAATAATAATATGAAAAGAAATACTAATAAACAACAAAGAAAACCTTAGTTAAAGTTTGTTCTAAAACATTTAAAGTATGGGAACGGTACTTTTAAACGTAATAAAATCACGTCTTTATTCAATGAACAATTGTAAAGGGGCGCTTTTCAAGGCTAATCATTACGTAACTGCTTATCGTGGGAATGGCGTACGGTCGAACAAATAGAAACAGGGCGCGGGTTGAGGTGCGAGACGCGGACTGGACTGCGCGGCAGGGTGTGATTCATTTATTACACGAGTTCGTTTCTACTTAAATCACCTGATGTTGAGTGTATATCAGTTTTGTGTTTCGAGAGATAGTTAGGGCAAATATTAAGCACCTATTTTTATATTGACTTAGAACCAGAAACGACTACTCAATAACCCCTGAGAATATCGCAACTCTTTAACCATTCAGCCGGTATATAGACTACCTGTACAAAATAATTGCGATGGTTCATATCTGCCAGGCGTCCCGCGTCTGCTCACAATTTTGAAGTTATACTTCTTTTGGCGCGTTAGGGAAAAATGATGAGAGTAAATTTTTACGATGCGCGCGCACACCGTCACGAAAAACCGACACCCTGAAGTTAGCTATAGTCAACATTTTATTTCTTTGTATTTTTTGTTTGTATTTCTTTGTATTAAATACCTTTTTTCTATTGTTAGTGTAGTTTCGTCTACAAACGTAGAATAAGGCGAAAGATAAAATTTTTAAAAAGATTTTTATCTTGTTACGCCAAGAAGTACAACTTCTGACGCGTGTACTTAAGTACACACACACTTCGTTTTTATTAGCCTTTGCCACTGCGGTGTGTATCTGATTCCTTATTAATAGATTATGTTACCCAACTCACTGTAACGATAGATTGTCATTTTCCTGATGAAATACGATAATAATATTTGAATAATTTCGAAGATTTCCTTATCTCAGATAAAAGCTGAAGTTCTGACGGTTATCGGGCCCATCGACGTCTGTTTCAAACAAATTATTCTTGTCGTCCCCTTGATGTAGAAAGTTTTGGTGTCCTCGTTACAATTTCAGAATCGATTGAGGACAACAGTTTTGTGACGGGTTTCATCGATAAATGATTACACGAAATCGTTTACGGCACTTATCGATTTAATATATACGAGCCCTTAGGACGATACTATGCCATTGTTATTATTAAAATGCTTTGTAGCACGTGGACTGTAACCACCCCTCAGGTTCTGAATTAGAATTCAAATCTCAAAATGGTTGGTGTTTTTATAGATGTCTCTAGATACGTGCAAAATAAGGTCTACATTCGTTTGTGGAGCTCGACGGAGCTTAAACCAATATGGTTCTCGGTACTCGATGGGTTAAAGAAAAAACAGTATTCACATCTTATCAAGTTCTACATATATACATTTTTAATGAAAACTATTGAATAATAACTACAGATGATAACAATGGTTACATACTTTAGCCTGTACAAAAACTCGTCGTTACAAATTACATTATATTATATCACTGTGTCTTCGAAAACGGATAAGCAAATTTGTATTTTTAGTAAAATTATAGAAACCAGTAAAAAAAAAGGTATTATAGAACATTTCTTGAATCAGTTTGTGTCATTTTTTTTTTTCTTTATCGTAGCTCAGCAAAGTGACTGTACTGTGCCTGATGGTGAGCACAGTATAATCCAAAAACAACGGCGACTACCGAGAGACACTATCCCTCGTCCCTCACCGGTCGCCGCTGTCATGCCGGCTTGCATAAATGTCTCTTCACGTTACGCTTGAAGGACCCCATATTATAGGAAGGAGGGAACACACTGGCCGCGAGATTGTTCCATAGCTTCACGGTACGGCAGAGTTAAAAGTTGCGAACTTTTTAGTTCGTGCCCAGATAGGATTTACCGTAAAACTATGGCTCCGAAGCCCAGCGCGCGTGGTTCGGGTATGAAAAGGAAAGGAAGGGATTAAATTAAATAGCTTAACTTCAAACAGTTGCTTATAACTATAGATTTACTTTTGTATTAAATTAAACACTTAATTTGCTCAAAATAATTTTTGTAAGCAATTACACATTAGTTATTAATATTACTTTTAACCATGTAGTTATTTATAAGAACACTGTATTCCTACAAAACTTTTATTCTTATATGATTTTTATACAACTAATGGAACGTAACACGTAAAGAAATGTCTGTCGGACAATAACAATTCTAATACTTTTTTGCAATAAAAAGAGTTCTACTTAGAAAACCAAATTCATGGGAACAAAGTATCATAAAAAATTATATGATTGCTAGAATATTATTGGGCATTATCCTTAACAACAAAAAAAGAAACTTTATCTATTAATTGCCTTATGAAGTTAAATAAGGGGTTAGCATTTAGTAATACCTTAAATGTTGTCGATAGGAAATTGTAGACGCATTGTCGGTAAGAAATAGTGTATGTAACATAGTCGAAGTACAAAAGAAAAGCATGTTGGTACATCTGAAATACAAACTCTCAAAATATTTGACCAATTACCATGACACTTAGCATATCTAAATATTTTTTCATGGAGAAATGTTTATGCTATCCCTGATAACCAATACTGGACTATATTTTATTGTTATAAGGTTTCTGACACAAAATGTTTAAAAAAACTTACTGAGAATGTAAAAATTCTGGGATCAAAAATTTCCACACATAAAAGTCAGTGAATAAGTGATGCAGAAGATAATAGAGAGATCTTAAAAAATAATAACAGAATTGACAGATTAATCGTTCAGTTATTCAATTGCCATTTTATTTCTTAACATGGATGCACTGTAAATGTAGACGTCCACATGTTCGTATCCGATGCCGATGCTCCAAGGGCCAACTTTTGCGATACGTGCCGATGACGTCATACGGAATGCCGATCATTGGCCGCTCACTCACTCCGAGTCCGCGTGGTCCGCCAGTTACCTTCGATTATCGTCTTGTTCACACTTGTTATTCCAGGACGCGGCACAACTTGTTGCAATTGTGCAAGATTCGAACCAAATAACTCTTTTTAAATATATAGAGTACCCACATATAATGTTGTTTTTAGATGATTTAGCTTTTGTTTCTTATTCTACTTCTGCTAACAAACAAGCAATTACAACAAATTATTCCTCTTTGTTTTCCTCGATTATCTTGCACATTCCACCGAACCCTACGCCACCTTTCATTACAAAAATCCGAATGAAAGTGGCGTCGGCAATCCGATTGCTAGTAGCTGCGTTGGCAAATCTGATACTGTGGACGCTGTGAAAAAAAATATTCCGTTTGATGCGATGCATCCGATACGTACGATGCGATTTTTTTGTATATTATAGGGGGCATACGAACAGGCGTGTCACCTGATGGTAAGTGATCACCACCATCCATAGATAACTAGCAACACCAGAGGAGTTGCAAGTGCGTTGCCGGCATTTTAAAGCAAATGGACCTCCAGCGCTCTCACTGACCGAACGAAACGCAAAAATGCAAGCACTGTTACTTCACGTCGGAGTTTCTGTGAGAGCGTGGTACTACCCCAGGCGAGCCAACCCTTCATGCTGAAACCAAGTAATAACTTCAGCATGGCTCTACCACCTACAGAATACGTGGACGCCTAGCATAAGGGAAAGTTTAGTATCCTTTTCTTTATTAATAAGCCCATGTAAAGCCGGGGCGGTCAATTAATTATAAAACTTTACAATCAAAATATATTTTATGAACAAATTATCAAAAGTTCGAATTATATGATGTTCGAGGATCGTAAACCGCTTTGATTTATAAATCATAATTATTTTACAACCCGGCCATTTTCCACGTGCTTGAGCCGAGGTAAAAACAGTTAAAACTTTTAATGAGTTCCACGGAAACTGTTTATCCCCGGATGAAGAGATAAAAAGAAAATAAGTCTTCCTCCGTCTTTTTTTCCCCATTTTGTTTGGCTGTTACCGATGAAAACGGTGGATTATGTCACTCAACGCAGTGTTTAGAGTTTATTTCATATTTTTTTACGTATGTATTTGTACATTCGAGTCTTGCAATGAGCTCGAAGGTAAACTTCTGCTTAATATAGTATTTGATTCAATAAGGCATTATTTTGCGGAAATCCATCAGTAACTATTATAGGGGATGTTAATTTAAACTTCCGCCTGAAATTGATTAGCCTGGATTTGTTGAAGTGAAATAATGTTCAATATCAATTTTTCAGTAAATCTCCCTTATACGAATTTAGATGGGAACAGAAATATAAAATACCTACCTACAACAGCACAAATAGTGTTACCCTTTGAGTCGCTAAAGATCGGTCGGATCGAATTTCCCCCACGAAAATTGAGTAACGTTCAGTCTATAGTTACTGACCCTTAGGGTTTACACCCAAATTGAAATTGGAAATTGATCGTTTGTACCTTTTTTGAACTCCATAATCATATTATATTCGGACGGTCAAAGCTTTATCCAATATGTTATTAGAAAAGGTTACCAAATTTGCTTTACGTATTGTGGGAAATCATTTCTCTCCAAAACATCAGTAAAGTAATGAGTTGTTTATTGGTCTAAAAATTAAAAGTAAAGCTGTCCCGAACTTTACTCTCTATCAAAAGATAATATATGTACGTGTATATTTAAATTTAGATTTGTTAGCCTAGTTTTATTTAATCTTTTTTTTTTCGAACTGACTACGCTATTGTCCCAGCAAGGTCTTAACAGCTTCACCGGAATACTAAGGCGAGCGCTTAAGGCACTCAGCCGATTTTATTCGGGCAACTAGCTCCAGGGTGCACGGCACATCTCGGCTTGGGCTGTTGCCTGATACATGCAATTCGCGACCTATCTGAGCTCACATAAGCTAAGCTACATATTCATACTTATATGAGTTGTTGAAACATATATGTGTACCAAGCATACATACCTCAACAACTCTTATATGTATTTTGTGTCGGATAATCATTTAATCTAAAATAAGCTAATTAAATTACGACATTATATATATAGTTATATTTATACAGTTCTGTTATTCAAATTATTTACATTTTAAGGGATGAAAATATTACAGAACGTACAGTCAAACAGCATAACGTTTGTACTATAAGATAAAAAATTGAAAATAATTAGTTTAAACGAACTTTTAGGCAGGTTGTAGACTCGCCCGGGGTACTACCATTCTCTTACAGAAACACCGACGTGAAGTAACAGTGCTTGTATGTTGCGTTTCGTTCGGTCAGTGAGAGCGCCGGAAACCCACCTCTCCTCCCCAAACACAGGCTGGCACCGCACTTGCGACTCCCCTGGTGTTGCTGAACGGTGGTGACCATTTAACATCAGGTGACCAACCTGTCCGTATGCGTCCTATGATATTTTTTTTGCCGTATTGAAAAGTACAAAATAATTTTTAAACATGCGTGTTCATGCCACAGTTAATTTCATTGTAAGAAAAAGTGTGGGTTGCTTGACATTAATTGTTACAAATTCTGCATTGATGGTTGTTTATAAGTTAAAGTAAAAAGCGTCCCATGAATTTTTAGTTTTTAATTACTTTATACTTATTAGTTCAGTTACCTACAAAAGTGTGCTCTTTAAGTGTTTTAAAACTATTATTTATTTTTGCTTTTTGATTCTAAATTATCTTCAATTTCATAGTAGCTTGAAGACTCGACTTTTAAACTCTTCTTTATCTTCTTCCTACCGTTTTGCCGGCCTGGTGCCAGAGGTTCGCTTTCCTATTAACTTTCTCCACTCTGCCCGGTCTTCGCTTCCTTTTGTGTGAGCTTATTCTTCTTTATATCCGCCTTCACCACGTCCAACCACTTTTCGACGTGCCGAGAGACCTTGGGCCTTATACGGTGATATTGAGACATCTATTTAGACTGGAGACCTGCGAGTTATCTGGCCGTACCAGCGGATACAACTGAACTCCTCCTAAACGGCTGGACCGATTTTGATGAAATTTTGTGTGCGTGTTCCAGTGGATCCGAGAATGGTTTTCATTCACGTACAGAAGAAATTTATATACAAAGATAATAGAAATGTAAATCTAACGTGTCTCTACTTTTTAGATTTTTATAAAAAGAAATGTTGCCGTTATCTAGGAATAATTAATAAAATACATTTCAACCATTTTTGGAAAGGTCTGTCTGTCTATCTGTCTGTTTGTAGAAACACGCATAACTGCTAAAATACTGCGTTCATGATAAAACCTCTTCAAGGAGATCATAAAACATATCTTCGAGTAACATGTAGTCTCTGTTTCACTAAAATCAATTTGGTCTATCAAAAGTTATTGTAATTTTAATGACGACGCGATTTAAGTACGAGAGAAAATTGAATAAGCAATGAGACTTTAATGCATTCAGGTCACTTTATTAATCACTATTTTGTAAATCAGGTTCGACGCGAACGAAGTCGCGGGCAAAGCTAGTGTAAGTATATAATTCTCGTGACACAAGAAAAGCATTTTCACGAAAACGAAGTAGCGGCTAAACTTTTTTTTTTTTTTTTTTTTTTAACTTGGGGAAATCCCTTATGGATACCCACCCTCCCGGGGGAGAGAGTGGGTTATGTCCGACTCGCACGGACTAAAACCCCACGGTGTACCGACAGACCGTTGTGTGGGGGCGGCAAGGGATCGTTCCAGCTAATCAACCTTGTAGAGCCGCCCCCACGGTCCGCCCGGCGGAAGGTGACCGCCGGGCTCCTACCTATAGAGGGACAGACCGGGTACACGCCGGCTGTCCCCCCTCGTCCGCCGGACCTGTGCAATGAGGAGATGGGCCCCCCGGCCCATCCCCTCAGGTCCGGCTACGGTGGCAGGAGGAGTTGGGCAAAGCGCCGCCTCCTCCTGCCAATCCTCCGTTGGCGGAGACGGCCACTCAGCGGGTCCGCCTCGCGGGCCCTCTCCGCCGCCTCCTTCTGCGAGATGACGTCCTCGAAGAAGGAGGACATCGCTCGCCACGCCTGTTCGCTGCCGAGCATGGCCGAGACCACGCTCGGCAGCGACAAGTCAGGTCCTACCGCCGCCGCCAGAATGCGGCGCTGCTCCCCCCACGCAGCACACTCAGACAGAGTGTGCTGCGCGGTATCTTCGTCAGCGCCGCACTCGTGACAGGCGGCGGTCGGCTCCCTGCGCGCGATCCGGTGCAGGTACCACCCGAAACAACCGTGTCCGGTGAGTACCTGCACCAGTCGGAACGTCAGGGAGCCCCACTCCCTGTTTAACCACGCCCGCAGGACCGGGCGGACGGCGTCTATGGTAAACCGCCCGAACCGCTCGTCCGCCAGGTCCTGCTGCCATCTTTCGACGGCGTCTCCTCGGAGACGCCGTCTCTCCGCCTCGATTTCCCTGGGAGCCGGAGGCTCCCCCCTTCGTTTTCTCGCCGCCGTGAATTGGTACACGGCGGCGAGAACTCCTGCCTCCAGCTCCCAGGGTAGGGAGCCGGCGAGCGTGAAGGCCGCCGCAGAGGACACCGTCCGGTACCCCCGGATCGCCCTCAGTGCCACTGTGCGCTGCGCATTACGCAGCGCGCGCACGTTGGCGGCACCGAGGGCGTCGGCCCAGACTGGTGCCCCGTAGGCGGCCATCGCCCGCACGACTCCCATGTAGAGTCGGCGGCACCCGGCACCCGGCCCCCCTATGTTGGGGAGCAACCGGCCGAGTGCCGCCGCCGCCCCAGCAATTCGCGGTCCGAGCCCCGCGAAATGGGGCTCGAACCGCCAGCGCCCGTCCAGGGTGAGGCCCAGATATTTCATCTGGGTCCCCACCCTGATCCGGGCGCCCTCCACCACAATGTGGGCCCCAGGTGGTGGCCCCCGCCGAGGCCCATGGAAAAGTAGGGCCTCGGTCTTCTCGAGGGCCACCCTGAGGCCCAACCTCCTTATGCGCCTGACCACGAGGGTTGTGGCCATCGTGGCCAGGCGCTCAACCTCCCTCCATTCCCCCCCCCCCCGGGCTACAACTAGGGTGTCGTCCGCGTAACATATGAGGCGTGCCCCGTATGGGAGCACGCCGCGGAGCACCCAGTCGTAGCCCATGTTCCACAGGAGCGGCCCCAATGCCGACCCCTGTGGAACCCCTCGCCGTGTGGCCCGCCTGACCATCCGGCCGTCGCCGTCGACATAGGCGACCTCCCTGCCCTCCAGGTACGCCTCCAACACCCGCCGCAGGTACGGGGGCACTCCGAAATATCGGAGCGCCTCCCGTATGACGTCATGCGGCAGGGTGTTGAAGGCGTTGGCGATGTCAAGTGACACCGCCAAAACCCTCTCCCCCTGGGAGGTCGCCTCTGCCGACAGCGACTTCAGGAGGCACAGGGCGTCCACTGTCGAACGCCCTGTCCGGAAGCCATACTGCGCGTCCGCCAGATTCGGCCCCACGCCCTCAAGGTGTTGGACGACCCGGGAGGAGATAATCCTCTCTAGCACCTTCCCGGCGTCGTCCAGCAGAACGAGGGGCCGATACGCGGACGCGCAGTCCGGAGGGCGGCCTGCCTTTGCCATGAGGCAGAGCCGCCCAAGCTTCCAGGGCTTCGGGAACTGCCCGACCGAAAGACACCGGTCGAACAGCTCCCGAAGCCACCCCCCTAATTGGCCTAATGCAAGGCCGAGCACCCGGCCCGGGACCCCATCAGGGCCGGGCGCTCTACGCCGGCTGAGGAGGCGTTCGACTGCCCTCCCCATCTCCTCCTCCGTTATCGGAGGGGGAGGACCGTCGAGCACCTCCTCGACTGCCTCCCGAGGCGGAGGCATGGGCGGAGCCGGTAGCATCGGAGGGTCGGGGAACAGCTCTCCCACGACCCTCGCTACCACCTCCGGCCGGAGGGTCTCCGTCGCCGGGGGCGCCCAGGATTGTAACTTCATTCGTACAATCCTATACGGGCGCCCCCAAGGATCCCCCTCCAGCGTCTGGAGCAGCTCCTCCCATGCTGCTTGTTTCGCCCGGCTGATGGCAGCCTGCAGGGTCTTCCTGCACTCCCTATAGCTGCCATACAGCCGGGCCTCCGCCTCCGCTGCCCCCGAACAGCCGCCGGGCCGCGGAGCAGGCCGCTCGGAGAGCGGCGATCTCCGGCGACCACCAGTACACCGCCCGTTTGTCTGGGCGGTGTACGCTCCGCGGCATCGACGCGTCGCAAACCTCCGTGAGAGCTGCACGGAGGCGGGCTGCGGACGCGTCGACGTCGGCCCCTGTGGGGGGGGGCATGGCCCAGGCCTGGACGATGGCCGCCTCTTCCGCTAATTCACGGTTGAGGCGGCTCATCGCCCAACAGGGGAACTTCGCGCCCCTCCGGGGGCGGGTGCCACTACCGGCTTGGGAGGTGGAGACCTCGAACCTGATGTATCGGTGGTCCGATAAGGTCTCCACCTCCTCCAGCACCCTCCACCCCCGGACACGGCGTGCGACGGACGGGGTGGCAAACGAGACGTCCACCACTGACGTCCCGTTCCATCGCACGCACGTGGGGACGCTCCCCTGGTTGAGGAGGGACAGCCCCAACTCGGCTGCCCACTCCTCAACGGCCATGCCCCTCAGGTCCGTGACTGCCGCTCCCCAGGTCCTCGACTTAGCATTCAAGTCCCCCATGAGGACCACGGGGAGCGGCGACAGCCGTCTGACAGCCCCCTGCAGGGAGCCGAGATACGCCTCGAACTCCCTCAGGGGCTTGTTAGGGGAGAAGTACGCCCCCACAATGGCGTACTCTCCCCAGACGGCCGTCACGAACCCGGCCCCACTTTCCCTGACCGCCAGGGGCGAACCTCGTCTCGCCACGATCGCCACGGAGCCGTTCCGATCCCCAGCCCACTGCGGCTGAGATGGAACGTAGTAAGGCTCCGTGGCGATCGCAAGCCCGATACCCCACTCCGCCACTGACTGCACGAGTAAGTCCTGTGCAGCGGCGGAGTGGTTGAGATTCGCCTGGAGGAAGTTGTATATGGACCGATCCATTATTGGTCCATATCAACTTCCTCCCGCCTGGCGGCCACCACCTTCGGGATTGCTCCCACATTGGGGAGGTCCCTACCCTTGGTGGTGGGGGGCCTGCAAGTGCGGCTCCCCATCACATGCCCCGAGGGCCTCCCCGCGTCCGCGCATACGGCGCAGCGGGCCACCTCTGCCTTGCATTGGGCCGTTTTGTGGCCCGCCGCGCCGCAACGGTAACATCCGTCCCCCCTGTTGGACGAGGAGGGGCACACGGGGCGGGTGTGCCCCAAGCCCATGCATTTGAAGCAACGCATGGGCTTCTCGTCCAGCAGGTGGACGCGGACGACGCTCCACCCGACCATGAGCTTACCGGCCTCGACCAGCTCCCTGGCCGCCGCCGCGGGGAGCGATATATGGACCGCACCAAGCCCCCCCCCAGTTTTTCTTGATTTCCCCAACCTTGAGGTCGGCCGCCTTGCAGCCGGCCTTCGCCGCCACTGCCGTCTCAATCTCGAGGGGGGACACCGAATCGTCCAGCCCGACGATTCGGATGTCCGCCCTCTTGGTCGGCACGACGACGGTGGCGACGTCGGCCAGCGCCACTTTTAACTCCCGGGCCAGTTCGGCGGCCTTCTCTTTGCTCTGCCCCGGGAGCTCAATTTTTCGGGCTCCCGTGGCCGTCTGCCGGACCCGGACTTCTCCTACGCCCATGTCCGGCAGGGCCACGGCTTCCCGCGCCTTCGTCAGGATCTCCCTGTATCCTATCCCCCTGTCGGCTGCGGTGCCCTGCAGCGTCACGATAACCGCAGCCGACTGGGGGACGGATGGGAGTTTCTGTCCCGCCGGTTTAGGTGGGGCCGCAGGGGCCGTCGGGGCTGCGGCTTTGGGCGCCACCGGGGCCTTGACGGCCTTCTTTTTCCGGCCCGCTACTACGGCCCAACTGGAGCCAGTAGCCGCCGCCGCAGGGGTCGGCAGTTCGGCCCAGTTCATCCCCAGAGGGGTGATCGGGGCCTGGGGTGCCGGTGCGGGCCTCTGTGACACCGCCGGTCTTGCGGGTGGAGCCCCCGCTCCGCCTTTCTTTCTATCAGCCGCCAAGGGAGGGCGGACAGGCACCTCCGGTGGGAGGCGACTCTCCAGGCTCTCCAGGCGCGCGTTCAGCATATTGCCGAACGACACCTGGAGAGACCGCTCGAGGCGCGAAACTGCCCCAGCGAGCACCTCCTCCCATTGGTGCTCCAACGGTGCCATAGCAGGCGCTGGAGGCGGAGGCATCTGCTTCTTGGCGCTCGCTTCCTGCTTCCAGGCCAGGATCTCCACCTTGAGATCCTCGACCTGGCGGCGGAGGTTCTTTGTCTCCCTCTGGAGCTTCTTAACCTCCGCCGACTCCGTGCGGTCAGCGAGCGCCTCTACCACCTCCTTAAGGGTCCTAGCTGCCCCCTTTATCGCCTTAATGCAGGGGCCTTGCAGGTTGCGCGACTTCTTCACAGTGTCGAAGATAGCCGTTACCTGCGCCCCCGCCAGAGCCCTCAACGTGAAGACGTCGAGGTCTTCCACGTCGATGGGCTCCGCCTCCGAACTTGCCGCTGACCCGGCCTTGGAGCCGGCCTTAGATGCGGCCGCCGAGGCAGCGACCGAGCCCGTGGCCGAAGTGTCAGACTCTGCCACACTCAGACTGCCGGCCAGGGCCCGGTCAAATGAACCGTCGGCCTCCCCCATAATCCCGCGACCACCGACGTTGCGGCTGATCCGCCTCGCCGTCCCCCTGTGAGAGGTGCTCAACTTGGGAGCCGCCCGTCCCTCCACCTCCGTATCGGAGGAGTCTATCGCCACGCTTGTGCGCTTTTTTGTAATTTTTTTGGCACTCATGGCTTGCCGGAGACCCAGGGCCACCGGCAAACCAAGAGGCAAAAAAGTCCGAGTCCGTACAACGTGCCAAGTAAGTCGATAAGCAAGAAAACAAGTCCAGAAAACGAAGCCAAGTCAAACAAAAAAGTAATCCACCAAAGTCCAAAAAGCAAGCAAAGTCAGGAATGAAAACTAGTTCGGAATCCGTAAACAAGCCAAGTCAAAATATATAAACATAAACCACCACAGAAAACCACCCATAAACGACGCAGCTAAACTAAGCTAAGCTAAGCTAAGCTTGTATTATTAATAAAATGATTTAACTTATCTACCTTAAGCAAAAACTTGGTAGAGAAGCTATAAGATAAAGTCCAAAGTCCGCTTCCGAAGCGTCGATTCGATGTCTCAATGGCGTACGTAGGGGTCAACAAACTCATTACTGACGTCGTGAAATACTTAACGAAGTGGAAGGTACTGATTAAAAGGAGACGACGAGACCTTAAGCTGTGTAATAGCATTATTCCTATCCCGCTAAACCGTAAGTAGAGTCGCTACAAACGTGGAAACAGTAACCTAGTCTCTTCTGTGTATCAGGAGTATTTATTAATATTATGGTAATTAAGACACTTTTTTTTTAACGCGACAAAATCTTAACTGCCAGTCTGATTTTTAAAAAATCGAGGCAGGCATAAGGACCGCCGAGAGAAGTGAAAACGCAGAACAATGGAATAACTGTGTTCTTTTTTTAAATTCGGAAATCGATTATAGTCGGAATTATTTAAATTTCATATTTTCTAATTTGAAGTTATTAACACTGGTCTGGTTTTCACATCTATTAGCACTCCGAGCAATAATTATGTACATTTTTATACAGTTTATTAATTAACCAAACATATGATGGGCTGTACAAGCTCAATACAACATATCATTATTACATGTACACAGGCCGCCATACTACGCGTCGTTAGTCCGCGCAAGCGCAATATGACGCGAGCATGTCGAGATCATTGGTGATGCGTCACGAGCACGTCGTGATCATCGATAACGTGGAACTATAAGTTACCAAAAATATATATTTTTTATCATTTTTAGTAAACTCAAACATATTGCTATATTTTTAACCTATTTATTAAGGAAAATCACAGAGCGTTTAAAATCACACTATGACATTTAGGAGTGGAACCATTATTATATAAAGTTTTGATCTGAATGTACGCTAACTGTAAATGTTCGTAAATATATGTAAATGAAAGTCCGGGTACGCTTTATACGGTATACCGTAAACGCCGTCCGCCCAGTCCTGCAGGAGTGGGGCTCCCTGACGTTTCGACTGGTGCAGGTACTCACCGGACACGGTTGCTTCGGGTGGTACCTGCACCAGATCGCTCGCAGGGAGCCGACCGCCGCATGCCACGAGTGCGGCGCTCACGAGGACATCGCGCAGCACACTCTGTCTAAGTGTGCTGCGTGGGAAGGACAGCGCCGCACTCTGGCTACGGTGGTAGGACGTGATTTGTCGCTGCCGAGTGTGGTTTTGTCCATGCTGGGCAGCAACCAGGCTTGGCAAGCAATGGCCTCCTTCTACGAGGAGGTCATCTTGCAGAAGGAGGCGGCGCTTTGACCAACTCCTCCCACCACCTTAGCTGGACCTGAGGGGATGGGCCGGGGGGTCCATTTTCTCATTGCACAGGTCCAGGGGGGGCAGCTGGTGTGTACCCAGTCTGTCTCTCTATAGGTAGGAGCTCGGCGGTCACCTTCCATCGGGCGGCTAGTTGGGGCGGCTCTACAAGGTTGAGTAGCATTGTACCATCACTTGCCGCCCTAACAATTACGGTATGCCGGTACACCGTGGGGTTTTAGTCCGTGCGAGCCGGACATAACCCACCCTCTCCCCTGGGAGGGTGGCGTATCTATAAGGGATTTTCCCACATTAAAAAAAACGCTTTATGATACGCCCGTCGCAGCGTGAGATATCGGAACTGAGAGCGAGTTTGCCGCCCGACGTGAAACGAGATTTGGCGAGAAGGCACGAACTATGAATGCTTATATGATACCATGCTGCGATATCATCGTACGGTTGACTCCCTGTATATTATTCGTGCTTCACTAAGGGTATGTCGTAGCTGCGTAATTCAGTTGCTTAATACTTAGCTAACCACTGACATAAGTTAAAAATTTGCCACAAATATTTTTTTCCCGTGTAAGTATTCATATCGCTATTTCTCGCACAAGGAGTTACAAATATGCACACCGAAGTTAAAATCGTCTAACTTTATATTATTAACATTTATTATTACTATTATTTACTAATACTCAATTAAATTCAAATATAATACATGAAAAGGATCAATTGATATCGGAGAAACTCATTGAGAACTGAACGCAAATTTTAAATGAATTCCCTGGACGTCATCTCTATACACAATTTTTTAAATTAATAAATTCAGGTAACCATTGAAATTCTTTTACTTCATTCAATTTGATGAAAGCGGTTTTAAGTCGACCTTTTCTGTCGCAAAAAAAAAAGAATTAATAAAGCCCTAAAAGGTTAGCCGTATCTCTCGACCCTCGTATTTACGAACATATTTACATATTCCTTTTTTTGTATATTTTCAAATCTCAGTATTAAGCATTTTTTCTCATATTGAGGGAACTGTGTAATCCAAACCATTACCGAGTCTCTATATATAAAGTCGCGGCGGACGTTGTTCTGCACTAATAATGAAAAATACCTTGACAAACTATATACCTAAACCTACTTTATGAATCACTTTATCACTGGTGAAAATTGCATGAAATTCCGTTGAGTAGTTCTTGAGTTTATTGCGAACAGACAGAAAGAAAGACGCGGCAGAGGACTTTGTTTTATACTATGTAACGATATATAATGATAAAAATCAATTGTTGAGTGTATGGGAAGTATTTAAAGCGCATCACTTAAAAACAGGTGTCCTATTTTTTTTTAAATATGGTTAATTGTCGGGACAAGACTTCTATGAAAAAATGTTACAAAAATCGTACGGATAAAGTGAAATATTTCGATGAAAAAATCTCCATATAAGTAGTGACTGAGTGGGACGGAAAATGGTAGGGAGATTTTCAAAAATATTGATAGAATTGATAGATTGAAGTTCAATTATACAGTTGCTATTTTATTTCAATACATAGTCGTAATAGGGAGGTTATGATCCCATATTCTTCTTTAGTACAACCGCGCGAAGCCGAGGCGGTTAGTTCCCGATAAAACTATTCTTGTCATTCATTATTCCCACACAATCAATAATAGATTATTAAATACATTATTATTCCACTGTTGATAATCACTACACATTATAAAACAAAGTCCGTCACGTCTGTCTGTCTGTCTGTGTTCGCGATAAACTCAAAAACTACTGAACAAATTTAATGCGGTTTTCACCAGTGGATAAAGTGATTCGTGAGGAAGGTTTAGCTATATATTTGTCAAGGTTTTTTTTAATTATCAGGACGGAACAACGTCCGTCGGGCTCACTAGTTTGTTATAATTATCGACTATGATAGTAGTCGGTCGGTGTTATCGCAACGTGCGAACAAACAAGCATTACGCAACACCACGCATTACCTATAGGTAAATGAAAATGATGTACTATAGAATTGTAGATTTAAAAAAATAACTACAGAAAATTCTTGTATATATCTGTGTCCCAAGCATAACCCACAATATTTTTTTTTAATCTTTTATGTAGTACTGGAAATGACTGTTTACTTGCGATGCTATTCTGACAAATATTGTATTAATCCACACCCAATGAGATTGGGTAATAATATTCGATATTTAATGTAAATTTAAACTGCCCTTCATTGCATATCATTACAATAAGTATGTTAAGTTATATCACAGATTTGAAATTACTCGAAACAAAGAAGCTGTTTGTGTGTAGATTCTTACATAGCTTCTGTGACTTTGATAAATTGTTTATATGTAAGCACTAAAAAATGGATCTAAATCGTTTAGGAACATCTGACGTCGCATAAAGAAAGAAAGAAAATATGTTTATTCCAGCAAACACATCGATAAACAATAGTAGAAAAATAGAGTTACAGAGATGTATATAAATAGAAAAGGAATAAAGAATGTACGTTAAAATATATTAAAATTATACCACGGTTTAACTGCAAAGGCGCACAATTCAGCACGTCTTGGCTGCCACCTTTACAAATAACCCCAGCGCTGATCTTCTATTGTGTCCGAGTGGGTTTATGTATCTAATAATAATAGCACTATGATAATAATATTATAATAACACTATAATTGTGAAGTTTATTATGTATAAATACATGTATGCATATAAGTAAGTACATAACTACATTGCATCCATGTGGAATTAGGGCTAGTCGCTAGTACAATATATAGAGTAATTCCAACAAAATAAAACAATTATCTTCAATGTTTTAGTCAAGTGCGTAGTCATTAAGGCCATTAGAAACATTTTGTATTGATAAGCAATGATTATTTATAGTTAATAAAGGCGTTCAGTTTACGATAGCAAACAAATTACTACAAGCAACCGAACGTAATGCACGGAATACGGTAATCAAACCACTTCTACGTGCAAGAAGCGAGCGGGAGCGATTTAAATATATATATATTTTTTAATATCATAAGAGGCAAATGGACTGGTGGGTCACCTGATTGTAAGTGATCACCACCGTCCATAGACACTTGCAACGCCAGGGGAGTCGCAAGTGCGTTGCCAACCTGTCTTGGGGGAGGAGGAGTAAGGGAAGGGGGAAGGGGAGGGGAGGTGGGCCTCCGGCACTCTCACTTACCGATCGAAACGCAACAATGCAAGCACTGTTACTTATTAAATTGATTATTATAAGCAATTGTAATTAACTAAAGACATAAAGATGGAGAACACGTATTTTTAACCTCTCCACAAAGGAAGGTATAGACATTATCACCACGCATGCCCACGACGTATTTACGATTTCATACTCCGAAAAATTCAAAGTGTACATGTTTCCCACACACGATAGTATTACAAGAACATTTCTCAGATTCAGGTTTAATTGCGATTTATTATTTCAGCGTCAGCTAATTTTGTATTTAAATTGGTAACTGAAAGTGAATTCCGAAAAAACCGTTGGTAAATTAATTTAATTGTATGGATGTTCTAACAATAAAGTATTCCTTTCTTTCTTTCTTCTCTCTTTCACATGCCAGAGTTTTCGTACCTACGGACATCGAATTGTTACTCCGTCAAGCAAACCACTAGACCACTAAGATTTTTTTTACAATAAAAAAACATATGCCCGAACGAAATATTTAACTATTGAGCAATATTCAGACATCAAAATTATTGTTCTGAACGTTACGCTCGCCAAATTTAACGTACAGTCCGTTACAAACTATTTAATCGCTCTGAATACAAATTTAGGTATAATTATGTATCGAGACAGCTTAAGGATAAGTAATTACCAATTTTAGATTCCTACAATAATATTTTAACTTTGTTTTGTATTAAAACTCTTGATTTAGCGACCAACTTACAGCTATATTCAGAGCGGCTAAAAAGATTGATCAGCATCTAACTGAGATAAAACTTATGGATTTTTTTGAAGTGAAACTTCTAATGCGACTTCCAACAAGGTTGCGTTAAACGTTCAACGCTCCTGGGGAGGGGGAATAGAAAGAGACAGAGCGAGAAAAATAATCAAACATTTCGTATCTTACTTTACTTACTTACTTCATAATCCCATTGTAAATGTTTATAGATTTGGATATTTCTCCACTCGAAAATGATAATTAAAAGATGCGATCAATTGTGAATTGTAAGCATTGTTAATAAAGTTCGTCTTAAAGAAACAATATGATCTCACTAAAAATGAATTTCTACCCCTTCCTATTTTCATTTCCACATTACGAAGTTTCACTTATTCCGCGCAAAGGGACTCCACGCACTATTTTTTTTTTTCCAACTGCCTACGCTATTGTCCTTCACAGCTTCACCGGATTAAGATTATGGATTGTGGTAAAATAAAATAACATTATAGTATGGTCATTTTACTGCAAAATTAGCTTCTAAGGTAATACAAATTACAAATCTATTTCATTGAACTTCCGAATTTCTTAGACAAAGGATTCGAAATTTAATTATTTTAATTAAATTTATTTAATTACTTTATTTATTACATATGTTTAAGTCACTGTTTAGTTTAGTTATCATTATATGAAGTTGTGATATCTGCGATACGGTTTGTAACCATTGCAGATACCAATATTACTGTAAATTATATACAAATTGGCTTGGAACATAAAAATATATTATTATTATTAATTACAGTATTTAAGCCATTTAGCACATTTTCACAGAAAAAGTATGAGTGAAATAAATTTAAGAGCTTTTATCAAAGTTATATGTTTATTGGTCTAAAGATAGTTGATATTTATTTTTTTAGTTTTAACTGTGAAAATGTACTCTTAAGATTTTTGTGGAAAGTTAATTCACCGAAACTTTCGAATATAAGATGAAGAATAATTTGTATTTATTGTCTCATAATAAATGTATATATATATTAATAAACAATATATATATATATATATATATATATAATAGTATTGCTAATAATGTAAATATAATCTTTTAAAAATTAAGACAGTAGTAAACGCTGGTATCTCATAAATTATAGCATACCGTTCACCGTCATGCAGAACGTTGTCTGCAATGCGGGGGAATTATGACCCCCGGTCATATCTAAAACGTTATCCACTATTATTCCATGCTGACCAGCCCAACCCCATCGATGCAATCTCACATGCTAAATTACAGTTATCCAAAGGCAAACATCATTTTTTTATACGAAGAAGCAAACATGTTCACTTGTTCTTAATTTATTACTGTAGTCATAGCCAAAATAAAACCAACATGGACTGCAGATTTTTTTTTCGAATTGTTCCAATAAAAGCGAAGAAAGCAAATAATGGTAACCAGCGATGATTTTAGCAATTTAGTCGTCCCGTACAAAGAGAAAAATGGACGGGAATTACGGGGGATATAAATAAAAAATATCGAGAATTATTTAAAAAATGTTACTACTTGTCATATTACTGATTGTATTTTTAATTTTTATAGATTTTTTAATTTTTCTTCCTTTTACCTTTTACTATGCATTAATGAAATTTAACTTTTTATGATATATCTAAAATATCGATGTTTTTTTCAAATGAATTGTTATAATTGTTTGCTATTATTCCTAAGCACTTAAAAGGTGTTTTGTATGACAAAACTTACGAAGTTACTTTGAATTTAATCAAACGACGATGTTAAAACTTTAAAACAATTGTTCAATGGTATAAGCGTCAATAAATCGCTTCAACACTAATTATACTGTTCCAAATAATAAAAAAAGTGTGTATGTACTTATGTACACGCGTTAGAAGGTACACTTCTTTGGAGTAACAAGTTAAAAATCTTTTCAAAAATTTTATCTTTCGCATTATTCAACGTTTGTAGAAAAAACGACACTAACGATAGAAAAAAGGTGTTTAATATATTTAAAGTTTTAATACAAAGAAATACAAAGAAACAAAATGTTGACTATAGCTAACGTCAGGGTGTCGGTTTTTCGTGACGGTGTGCGCGCGCATCGTAATAACTTCAGAGTGTCGGTTTTTCGTGACGGTGTGAGCGCGCATCGTAAAAATTTACTCTCATTATTTTTCCCTAACGCGCCAAAAGAAGTATAACTTCAATAAACATTTCTTTTACTTATTTTGCTACAACCTAAAACAAATTCAATCAAAGGTGATCAAATAACGCTATAATTATAACAAAGTTACAATATAACGCAGTATAAATAAATCAGAATAAGCAAATAATTCAGTACATCTAACAAATAATTAGTAGCTATTTAAAACTCCAAAACCCCGGTGCCTACCTCAGAATACTATAAATAAATCATTGATGAAAATTGTTGGCGAACTCTGGGTCGGGTTCGTGGGTAAATAAAAAAAGTTTAAGGTAGAGCGGGCACTTTTTAATGCCCACGCAAACAACCGCAAAGTCTAATGGAAGCCACTGAATTTTAATCCGGCTAGGCGGCCTCTTGTTAGCAAACGGTTCGTTCTCGGAGTTCATCGACGAATAAGATACCCCATTGTGAAACGTTTACATTAAATTGGTTTTATGCTTTTACGACTACATTCTTACGATTTACTTCCATTTTAATGCATAAAAAGAAAAGTTAAGACAAAATTGAGCTTGCTTAGGGTCACTTAATTAATTGATTGAAGAATTATTATTTGCTTGCTGTACTGTAACATACTTTGTACTTACATTTTATATTGTTAATTACTACGTCCGGTACCGCTACGACACACCTGAGAGGCGAGACTACAACGCGGCCGAAACATTACCAGCGCCAACATATTAGAGATATATCGGGGGAGCCACTATTGACCTGCGATACCGCGCTATTGACTATATCGGGGGTGTTACTAATGACCTCAAACGCTATTGGTTGAAGTTATCGGCTGTTCATTATTCACCCCGGTGTGAGACATCATTGATTGGAACTCGGCATATAAAGGGCAAGATGTCGTTGATGTACACGAATTTCTATGTGGAAGTTGTTGTAAGGCGAAGCTCTACCTGGATAAATAGTCGGTGTACCTACAGAGTGTTAATTGGCATCCCTGGCCGGCAGACATATACGTATTTTGTAACAGTATGTTAATTGTTCCACTCCCAAGGGTCATAGAATTTTGAATAGTCGTCTAACATCATTACATAGTATAAAACAAAGTCCCCCACCGCGTCTGTCTCTGTCTGTTCGCGATAAACTCAAAAACTACTGAACGGATTTTCATGCGGTTTTCACCAGTGGATACAGTGATTCATGAGGAAGGTTTTAGTATATAATGTGTCAAGGTTTTTTTATAGTCAGGGCGGGACAGCGTCTACCGGGTCCACTAGATATAGAATAAACCATTACTTATTATAAAACAAAGTCTTCTGCCGCGTCTGTCTGTCTATCTGGTCGCGATAAACTCAAAAACTAATGAACGGATTTTCATACGGTTTTCACCAGTAGATAAAGTGATTCATGAGGAAGTATATAATTTGTCAAGTTTATTTTATTATCAGGACGGAATAAAGTCCGCCGGGCACGCTACTACTACTAAAATGCAATATTCATAAATCCGGTTGTTAGTTTCAAAGATCAGGCCTTTTGAGTATAGTAAGAAAAACAAAGTCTTAGGATACATAGCATTAGTATAGGTATAAATAATAGATCTTTGGTAACAAAAAGTTTTTTTTTATTGTAGCACGACAAAGTGACTATACTATCCCTGATAGTAAGCATAGTACAATCTAAAAACAATGGCAACCACCGAGAGACAAACTATCTATCGCCGGTCGCCAGTGTCATGCCGGCCTGCGTAAGTGTCTCTTCACGTTACGCTTGAAGGACCCCATTGTTTGCATTTAATATAGTTTCTTAAAAATATTAAAACTATATAGAATAACTATAATATACCAGAATTTTAGGCAGGATCTTATTGTGTAATGCAGTATTATATTTTATTCATAATCTTGTATTATTGGTGGAATTTCACGTATTATATAGTTCGGTTATTGTACACAAGGGAAGTAAATGGGAATAATACCACGGAGCATGAACTCTGAGATGCCACAAAGCTCCCTGCAAAGTTTTAACAAAGGGGCCACCGTCTAAGAACATTGAAATAATTACAAGGCACTTGTAATATTAGTGCCTACTCGACAATGAACGTAATAATCTAGAAGATTGGTTGCCAAAACTAAAATTAAAAAGAAGATGTACTCTGTGGATTATTTTTGCTTGATATTCTGAACATAAAGTATTTAGTTTTTTGACACTTCTATAACAGTGACTATTTAACGATACGATATAGGGATTTGTCGAAACATTACGCTATCATACAATCCGATCATATATACATCCCGTGATCAAATAGCTCAAAATACAGCATTATATATATAAAGAGTAAAAAAAAATAAAAGCTTAACATATTTCACACATTTAGAATTACAACTAAGAACTATTTCTCCGAGCATATGATACTTCATAAATCACAGTACATTTTAAAAAATACCTAGAATTAAGAAAATAAAACCACCAGAAGCGACAAGCAAGCGACACAAAACTGTCTTCAACATAGACACTTGACAACAGTGGCGTAGCTACCTAGGGGCTAGGCGGGGCAGTGCCCCGGGGCCCTCAAGCTCAGGGGGGCCCTCGAATCCTTACCAGAAATCTCGATCGAACTGAACTTTCCTAAATTTCTCCCATTTTCAAAATAAATATGACAGATTTGTAAAAATTGTAAATATAATTGTTATTTAGTCAGTTGGTAGGCCTGACCTTTATATAATAAACCCTTGAATCTTCTCTATTTCGTTTTATTAGCCAAACCTACACCAAGTATTAATTGTAATTTATGTTGTTACTGTTTAATATTTTTATTACCTGCCCTGCAGTGCACAAAGAAGAGCTTAAGTAGCTTAGCATTTTTAAAGTATTTGTATATTTTTATTTGATAAAACCTAATCAGTTAACATAACAGTGGGGCCCCATTTTTTAATTTGCCCCAGGGCCCTTGGTTACCTAGCTACGCCACTGCTTGACAAATGACCATTTAAAGTTACAATATTGAAAATACATTATTGAACTTTAAAATTATATTTAACGAAAGCAGAAAACAAAACAAAATTAGATGGAGTAGGTTTTTGGAACACTTTAAATGACTTGTCTGAAGTATTAAGGTTCTCAAAAAAGGTCCATTTTCACTGTTTTTCGGTAAGAATTACAACAAAACTATTGAACTTTGGTAAACATAATGACTAACTACAGATACATTGAACCTTTAACAATTATGTACAGATGATTGTCTTTTAAAATTAATAGGTTTCCATTAAAAAAATCAATTCTCCATAGACCCCTCGCGCAAAACATCCTGCTTTTCGGTATGAAAATCTCGGTAAATTTACGTTTTTCTTAATAAAAAAAATACCTGCTTATGCTACATATAGTCAAGTTTAAATGACATAAAATAAAATCCAAATTATCTACACTACATCTGAGAAAAAAATTATTTAGTTGTACACAAAATATCTCGATATTAGTCAGTTACCCAGACCTTAACTCCTATGGAATAAGGTCCAATTTATTTCTTTTTTTAAATTCGACGTAAACAAAAATATAGAAGAAGGATTCACGTCGCGCCAGACCGCGCTCAGGCGCCGTAGCGAGTAGAGGTATACGACGTCGCTTTGCACTTGATTAGAAAAAAAAACATCGCTGTAGAAATACGTATACACTCCACAAAACGTTTTGATCATTTTGAAAAACTAACCAATTTTTTATAGTGGTTTATATTTCTAGTAGTAAGAGACACTGTAATTAGGTTGAAACAAAAATTCTAAGTTTAGTTTTTATTACGTTAGTTTCTTTTACTTTTTGACTGTAGATAGATCTGGGGTACTGTTATGGAACTTCTTGACGGGTAGAAATACATATGTCGTCTCTGCAGTCCTTTTGTTAGTAGTGACGAGAACTTACCACAGAATTTAACAAAGTGAGCTGATGGTGGTATCCAGAAGTTGTTATCGAATTCCTTAACGGGTAGAAATAGATATGTCGTCCTTGTAGTCCTTTTGTTAGTAGTAACGAGAGCTTACCACAGGACTGAACAAAATGATCTGATGACGACCCACTTTAAAAACTGTTATGGAACTCTATGATGAGTAGAGACAGATATGTCTTGTTTGTTTCTCCTTTCTGTTACTCCTTTCGTTAAGTAATAAAAAAATGACCTCATAATGGACTCTTAGAAACGGCTAAGGACATTCTTCATGGGTAGAAATAGATATGTCGTATTCGCATTCTCTTTATTATATCATAAACACGCTGCAGCATTTACAAACAATTGTAATCTTTTAAAAGAATCGAGTATGCCTATTGTTTATCAGGACATGGGCTCTCAAGTCTTGTTTATAATTAAACAAATTATTTGGTGAAAAGTCTATCAAAGCTAGAGATGCAAAGTTTGTCGGTGGAATTAGGGTTCGTTCTACACAAAGACCATCATACGCTGCCCGTTGTGATACAACTATTACAACTTACAATTCAGGTGTTTAGTAGTTGTTCACATAATTATTTCTGATATAGAAGCAAACGCTAATTTAAAAATTCTCCTATCTAAATCTCTGAGCGCATACTCAACATTTGTAGCTAATATCTATATGTACTAAAATTCAGTCGATCTCGATCTCGATATAGTTACTCACCTAGCCCATGAGGAATTAAACATTAATCAGACACTATGATACTTTTCAGCGTAAACTCTATATTTCTAGCTACTCTGTACTATACAAAAATGTTGTTATCACGACAAAGATACGCATCTAGCCCATGAGAAATGAAACTTTCATCCGATACTGTGAGACTAAACATCTGAACTCAAACCTCATGTTTGTAGCTACTGTGAATACTAAAGTTCAGTTATCATGACACAACTACTCATCTGATCCATAAAATGAAACGTTGATCTGACTCTATGTGACTAGACGTCTGATTGCAAAGTTGATGTTTCTAGCGATTATCGGTACTAAAATTCTGTTATATTGATACAGCTACTCACATGGTTTATGAGAAATGATACTCTCATCTGATACAAGACTCAACCTCAGAGTGCAAACTGTTTCTAGCTATTATCAATATTAAAATTCTTTTATCACGAAATAGCTCTCATCTGGTCCTTAAGATATGCAACATTTAGCTGACACTATGACATTAAGCCTTTGAGTGCAAACTCGATGTTTCTAACTATTATATCTATACTAAAATTCAGTTAGCAAAAATACTGTCTTCATCAAACTTTAAAAAATTAAAACCTTGCTCCTCCACTGGGAGACTAAAAATCTAAGCACAAACTTGATGTTTCAAGCTATTGTCTAGACTATGATCCAGTTACCACAATACTACTTCTCATGAGAATGTTGAGAAATTATACCTTGATCGGGCACTAAGGGGCTAAATATTTGAGCACAAATTCGATGTTTCTGTCTGTAACATATGTAGGTAGATATAGATAATGTCATATTTTAGCGTAAGTAGTTTTAAGTTGTCATCTTTCTGTCTCTCCGACAATATACGTCTTGCAGTACGGTTGAGTTTCCTTGAGCTCCCTAAAATAGAACCTTTTGGACATTTATATCAATGTCTATTACGTATACATATTTAGGTTTAGTTATACAAAAAGTATAACATGAATCATAAGAAAATATTGTAATATTTTTTACAAAAGTATCAAAGTCGTTTAAAGTGCGCTATACTCCCCTGGTTATCAGTTGTCGTGTCTGTGTGCGTGAGCTTTACGTGTCTAGTAGGCTTCAATGCAAAAATTGAACCACGAAAAATTGAGAGCGCGTCCTTAAGCTAAATTCTAAACGATGTACATGAATAGAATGCACTATTTACATCATCATTTATTTTATAGTAGGGTGCAACAGTTGTGACTAAATGGATCGCCATCACAATATACTGTACTATGAGTAGCGGGATTAGCCGATGTATATTCAGTAAGAAAGCGATATAGTAGGAGTCTTGACTCGAGTGAGTCCCGGGTATCGTTGCTTAATCACAAATCACGCTACCGTGGACGAGCTGTTAACTTCGCTCTCACACACCCGCCGTGACCTCCTTCGGTAGCGTTCAACTTCAGTTTGATTACTCGATATAGATACCTCGAGGACGCTGTTACCGCGATACACTGCTAACTGATTCACTAGCTAACAACACATACTACTCACTCACGTGCACGCACGTTCTGTAGAGACGTAGTATCTGTAAAGGGCCTTTTTTTGGTATATAACCTTAGGTAAATTTGGCAAATTCGAGATATACGCGTTTGTTCAGCACATATCACGGTACAAGGCACGCATATGTATCTCATCAACGTATACATGCATTATACATGTATATATTGCATGAATAGTTTAGTTTGATACGCGATATCGCATGCAAGGCAACAGCCCAAGCCGAAGTGCGGCCACTTTGGACTCGTGAACTAGTTGCTATTTCTTCTAAGTATCTTGTTTACTCGTCCTTTCGGAAACGACCGGTATGTACCAAGCACCTGAGAGATTTATTAATTGGCATTGCGATCGATGGTATATAATAGGTATACTGACCTATATTTTCATACATGAAAATTTACGTTTTAGGATTAATGGCTTTATAACATCTGGGTTACACATGTAAATTCATAAAATGTTCATAGAACCATTGGTCTCTTACATTTGTACAAATCAATTCTGCATGGCGCTGTAAAAACTGAAACGTCAAAAACAGTATACGCACGAGCTGTATAATAATTTATGTGTGAATGTTAACGAAAGGCCACAAGTTTATCTGTTAATTATGGCAGTTGTTCGAGACGTCGAAACTTCTTAATGAGTGCGAGTGGAAGCTACCGCGTCTCCCTACAGACTCAGTTAACTTCTGCCCGCTAAGCAACAATGCGAAACAACTTGGGAACATCCTGACTCGTAATTTGACTTGTAAAATAGTTTTTTTTTATCCAACCAAAGTAAGTATCTGTACTGTGAGATTTACAACCGTCACTAGTCACTATTGTTAGTGTTGCTCAAATGCAAGGCAAGAATTAATCTTGGTCTTGCAGCAAGAGTCTTTTAAGTCTCGCAGTTACCTATTAGCTTAGTGCTATATATTGCATACGTTACTTTAATAGAGAAAAATGCAACATTGTAGGTAATTAAATTTACTTGAGAATATTTTAAAGGAAACGTCAAGATAAATTGTGCTACACCCTCGCTTTATATGGAGTGGATAAGTTGCGAAATAAAGACAATCAATTTAAATCATTATGTACACGAATTTCGAAACATTTGTTGGTACATGTCGGAGTTCCAACCTACAGACATCAGATAAATATTCCACCACTATTTGCGAAAATACAAAAACAAGACCAAGACTGTAAGATCACGATCGAGTTTAAGCAACACTAAGAGTTGTCATATTTCCAAGCTACTCGGACATTAGAATCGCTTGTCGATCTCAAACGTGACATACGGAAGGAGTCACTGTGGTACTGATTTATCACCATAAAGAAAACCACTCTGCTTAAATACTGGACATATACTAGAAAATTCTAGAATACAAAACGCCTAAGCGTACCACTGTTATTACAGCTAATCCTAATATATGATGATCGCGATGCAGTAGAACGTATTGTATTTTAACACCGTGTACTTACAATTCATAATTGAACATACCAGTTCATAAAGATTAGGGTGGACATTACTTCGCACTTTCGCTTGGAACAACATATGTTTCCAAGCGGAAGTGCGAAGTAATATCCACCCTAATTTTAAATGATAGAGACTTCCGCAAAGTAACGCCTTCGTCAAGCAAAAGTTCGTAAAGACGCCATATCGACAAAGACGACATCTTATAAAATTCTGTTGTGTCAGTATTTGTTGTGTTACAGCTTTTTTTATAAATCAATTAGCAGATTTATCTGCATTTATATCTTTATAAAGGTCAATAAAAATATTTAAGTTAATTAATTATGCCTCATGGTCAGCCGATAAAGTAACAAATTTATGTTATACATTTATGCGAACTCGGAAACATTCATCGGTACACATCGGAGTTATAACCTGCGGACTTCGAATCGATATTGCGCCTGTGAAATCACTCGACCAAAAAATCTTAATATATATATTTCTTGTGTGCGTGTGTATGTGACTGAACTCCTCCTAAACGACTGGACCGATTTTGATGAAATTTTTTGTGCGTGTTCGAGTGGATCCGAGAATGGTTTAGATTCACAATTGGACCCGGTAGGTGGCGCTGCGGTTGACTTTTGGGATTTCTATTTTTTATTATCAAGGCAGGACAACGTCCGCCAGGTCCGCTTGTATTATTATAAAGATTTACATTTACATTACATTTAATATACATTGTAATTATAATTAATAGTTTGTGACTATACATAAAAATTAACGCTTGTCTGTTCCGCAAGAAATTGTATTATGAAACTCTTTACGTAATATGTTTATAATCTAAGATCTTATTAGGAAGACCTTTATATCGTTAATGTCATTTATAATTACAATATCGAATTGTAAACAGTAAGCTGATAATTATTTCTCTTATTAAAAATAAAGAATGAGTTGAAATCTTGCTAAATTTCATGCAGACAAAGTCGCGGGTCACAGCTAGTCTAAAATGGAATAACCTCAATTATTTTTATAAGGTTCTCTATCTACCAATGAAAGTCCCTTGAAAATCGGTCTAACGGTTTTGATGATAGCACAGTGAAATAAAGTCTAAATAAAAAAAATACTTTTTATAAGGTCCGCTATCTACCAGTGAAAGTCTCGTGAAAACAGGTCCAACCGTTTTGGAGATAACATTGCGGACAAAGCCGTCCGTTAATAGCTAGTCTAATTTAGAGTAAGTAGTGTAGCCTAAGTAACCCGCTGTAGTTTCAGCTGCGTGCCAGTGAAATTCCCGTCAACATCGTTCCAACCGTTTCGGAGATTAACCGGAACAAACAGACAGACAAACCGACAAAATTTTTAAAAATTGCATTTTTGTTATCAGTAGCGTGTATACTTTCGTACACGATCAGTAAAAAAAAATTATTTTGATATTACATAGAGACGCTTCATTTTTATTATATGTATAAAAGATAACGAAAATACCATTTCTTTGAGGCTCAATCATGTCAAAACCACTGAACATATGCAGATGATTATGACCATTCGATGAGGAATTTCACGTAGATTATTCTAGGCTACTTACTTTTTAGATTCAATTGACCCTTTGCCATTATTTTAATGCCCAACGAAGTGGACAAGAATCAGCTATTTAATATAATAATAAACAAATATCATTTAAATACTTGTATAAATACCTTAACTATGAGTCTAAAAATAAAATTAAACGATTTATCTAAAGCAGGTACTATCTCCGTAACAGAGTAACAAAGCCTTCAATATTGAACAATTGAATTTTCCATCGGGAAGAAAATCTCACCCGTTGTAGTATAATGGATTTCAATTTGTTATCTGAATGAAGGCAGTGATTGGAATTATATACTCCCGTTCGATCTTAAATAAAATATCACATAAGTACTGCAATATATCTCTGGAATGTTGGAGAGATCATTTATTTTATTTGAGGTCTTTTTCTAACAAATGTCGACATATAATTCTCTCAATTTGATATCTTGTAATATACGTATAGTATACTTGTCTTTTGTGATCTAAAGTTTGTACGTTAATTATATAAGTTGAGCATGTCTCAATATAACTTTAGTATATGGTTGGATCAGGAATAATACTACATTAAACAAAATAAGGTCCCAAATAACAAATATAATGATATGTGAAATATAAAAATAATTACTGTCAGTTATCCTTAGAAGATACACCAATGTCGATTTTTCTGTAGGTATTTTGAAGATATACAATCCTATAGTACGTTATCTTTATGTATCTCAAAAGGTTTAATCAGCGTTAGTAATGTAAGCGCCCGAAAACTGTTGCACAACTTTATTAAAATAAATCGATTTTTTTCTAGTTTATGTAAATATTATATACATTTGTTTTATATATAAAACATCCACATGCTTGGTGATATTTTTTTACGATAGAGGTGGTTCAGGTTAGTCACAGGCTTAAACTGATTTGTATCGATAAAGGTCTCGATCGCTCTAGAGCTGAAATAGTTTTGAGACTTCGTTCTCAACATATATATGATAGTTGAAATTAATAATATATTAATTATACCAGATGAATATTAAATACTCGCAGTATTCTAAAATATGACACTTCATTGACACATTTAACACATAAAATAATAATATCAAAGCAAATACTAATAAACAATCAAGAAAACTTAAGTTAAAGCTTTTTTCTAAGACTTTCAAAAGTATAAATACAATCGTAATAAACCTAGTTGTAATTACCGCCACAAAAAGCTACATTGGGCGACCCGGAGGTAATAACTTTCGATAATAAAACCGACAATAAACCCTTTTGTTTTGTTCCTGACGTTCCCACGTTCACTTGCAAGTGAAAGTCAAATCACCCGACGGTCATTGACGCTGTGCTTTATTATGTGTATATTATTATAGATAATTAGGTCAAATATTAAGCACCTATTTTTTAAATTTATTTAGAACTAGAATCGAGTGCAGAATGCCCTCCATAAATATTGCTACTGTCTAAACATTTGTTGGGCAAACAAAGTTGGGCCTCCGATGCTCTCACTGACCGAACGAAACGTAACAATGCAAGCACTGTTACTTCACGTCAGTGTTTCTGTGAGAGGGCGGTACTACCCTGGTCCAGCCGGCCCATTTATGCTGAAACCAGTAATAGCTTCAGCGTGCCTCTACCACCAACAAAGTATCTCTACCGGATATCGGATTGATATTCTATTGGTCAAACCATTCGACCCTCATAACTAGAACTCAATCTAACCATATTTCTGTAAAATTCCCTACTTTTTTTTATTTCGGTTACTCGTGCACTTTTTTATAGATTTTTTTTACCAAATTTTTCACTCTTCCATATAATCTTTCAAACAATTTTCGGGTACCCTTCTGCAGTAATTTTATTGAGAATGTTGCACTATCCATCTTGCTAACATCAGAAGTCCATGTTCCTGCGTGGGTTGTCATGGTTTCACCATCAGGTATCCATATACTTGCCAGGGTCATCGTTTCAAGGTCTAACTCACGTACAAATTTGCCGCCACCTCCCAAACCCCCCTCCCCCGATGGCCCAGGAAGGCTTTCTACGGTGCCGGAGGTACCGGTACCTGGGGTAGTTTGCTTTAATTTGTACTTTCCATATTAGCTACGATCGGCGTCCAATAACAAAGTCAGGGTTATCAATAACACATCTGTGCCTCAGGCCTCAGGCTTAGTACTTAGTAGTAATAGTAGGCTTAGTACGAACTACGAAGAGATTAAGGCACATAATAAAAAGACTAACTGTTAACCGTGGCTTCACCCGCAATGCATTCTCCAAAACAATTGCACCGATTTTCACGGGGCTTTCACTGGCAGATAGCTGACCATTTACTTCTTCTAAATCAGGTTATTCTATTTTAGATTAGCTGTTACTCGCTACCGCATGAAATTTAGCAAAAATATATTGTTCACTGTAAACATGTGCGTAAGACGTGCGTTGTACTGGACTCTAAGAATAAGTATATTTGAAATATACTTATATATCTGTATTTATGTATTCTGAATTATATTGTCTTTTTGGTCATTTTGGCGGCCATTTTATTTTATTTACAGCGCTTTCGTCTACATAACTCAGTAACCATAGTAACATATAAGAATATTGTATCGAGTTCAATGAGCACTATTTAAATTGTCAAATATTAAAAACTGCTTAGACAGATATAAAGTTTTATAACTTGATTTATATTTTTGTAAGATTTCAATACGTCAGCTCATTCATTGTTTACAATTCAACAGTATAATTATTAATATTAATTTTGAAGATAGAAGGGGTCTTTCTAATATGATATTAGGTCATAAACGTATTACTTATTGACAATATGGACATATTATATCATTATCTATCTTTAAATCACTTTTCATTAGTTTCTTATACAATGTAAGTGAGCACTGAGGTAGTTATATGGTGGGTTAAGGTTCCAAATATGTTATTGATGATAAGCCTCATTTTACACACTGTTAGTGATTATATATCTAATGTATACGTTACATGTTACTGTAGGTGTCGTGCGTATCGTACTTAGAATTGTTTTTAAAAAGCATTTCTATAATTGTACATGGTCTCACAATTTTATAATTCTTTAATACATTTAAAACAAAACGCGTGCGGAGCTGCGGGTACAGCTGGCATATAAATATTGATAATATCGATGGCCATGCCAGTGTAAATAAATAAACGTCGTGTGTGTTGCCGTCCCTTACAAATATGTTAAAAAAAATATATTTGTTAGTATAAATATTACATTGGCGACGAGGATGTCTATTGGAAAAATAAACGAATTTAATTTAAAAACTGGTTCATGGACATTGTATGCGGATCGCATGGATATTTATATGAAAGTAAATAATGTATCTGAAGAACTTCAGTTACCGACTATGATTGCTATTATATGGACGAATATGAGTTATTGGTGAATTTGGCGAGTCCGAAAAAACCTGCGGAGCTAACGTATGAAGAAGGTAAAATATTTATATATGACCAGCACACTACAGTCATGATGCGAAATTATAAATTTATACCCTGCCAAAAATACCGCTGGACACGTCTAAAGAAGTTTCCAGTTCTGTAAAAAGTTGTACGTGTTCGTACTATAAATATAGAAATAAATGATGACATAATTATAATCAAAGTTTGAGAGCCCACAAAATACAGGAATACGTTCGTACAGTGAGCTCGTTCCGACCTCAAGATTATCCTGGTGAAGGGAGATTGCCAAATTCGTTCCTTGGAGAATTATTCCAACGAAATATACTGCGGGAATGAGGGGCCTTAATCCTCTAAGCTCTTACATTATACTTTTCAATCAAAGTTTGAATCGTTCCATATTTAATTTCGAGTCGACTTTATCGTTTCAGCCGTTTTAGTAATTCAGATTACCGTAGATTAGATTGTAGCTAAATATAGAATAATGTTAACTGATATTATAAATGAGAATGTAATGTAATGTGTCATCTAATATATAGTAATCACGTGTCTCGGTGTTTGTGTTTGAATTCCTCCTAAACGGCTGTACAGATTTTTCTGAAATCTTAAATGTATATTTGGTAGGTATGAGAATAGGTCCTAAAGTATAGAAGTATATAAAGTAGTAAAGAAGTATATAAGTCGTAAAGAAGTCCGTATTTCAAACAAAAAGAAATTATTGATGTTGCTGAATAACAGATGGCGTTACGTTCGCCTCATCGAAATTTCTTCCATGCATGCGTAAGTCATTCACTAAACCAACTTGGTATGAGTTTGAATGGGTCCCTGAATTGTTTGGTTTCACAATTGGGTAGGAGACGCTGTAATCGGATTCCAGGTTTTTTAAGATTTTTCGAGTTTAGAAATACAATTAAAACCAGTAGTTAGTTAACCGATTTCACGCAGACAAAGTTGCGGAGGCAACTGGTTAGCATTATACAATAACACCTATTTATACAAGTCGACTGTTGATGTTCAGATCTCTGTTAATTAGCAGTATCGAAATGCCGACTTTTTCGTTGTCATGTACGTGAATGTCAATATAAAAGAAAAAGTGTCATGTCGCTTTTTAATTGAACGATCGAGACGTATGCACATCATAATCAATCAGCAGCTGCATAATCGAAATCGGCATAATCTAACATTCACGAAAGTTCAGCTGCCAGCTATAACACGGTAAAAGATCACAAAATTCGTGCATTGTATCATGAAGATTAGGATACAGTAAAGAATACTTCATGTGGCATACCATACATCGTCATTAGGAAATAATTGTATATTAAATCAATATTTTTGATGTGAAACAGCTATAGGCGCGGGTAAACCTGATTATTGGCTTGGCGACACGTGGCTACGTAAAACACGAACTTTGCACTATTAACGAAATACTCATAAACATTTGCAACCCTATGTGTATAAACATAAGATTCAAATTGTTTTGTTGGGCACTCATTCTACTGGTGTGACGCGACATGCGCCGACGATCTTTTTTTTTTATACATGGGGAGATCCCTAACAGATACCCATCCCGTTGGGCAGCTGAGGATGGGTTATGTCCGATTTGCACGGATTAAAATCCCATGGTGCCCTCATATACCCTTTAGGTGGGGGAGCAAGGACTGCCGGCTGGCATTGCGTTTGCTCCCCCGACAGGTGTAAGCCCTTCAAGAAGCCCTGACTGCGGTCTGAGGGGTCAAAGATGATAGACCCCTCAAAGGGGAAGTGGGTGTTAGACATACCTGACGAACTGTGGGAGTCGCATCGGCACAATGCGCCTCCACCACATGGGCCTGCGCAGTTTAAACTGCCAGGGCGTCGGACATGCCCGTGTCTATCACCCCCAGGCCCCATCTACCTATCGCCGCCGTGTGATTCGTCAACCGCGGAAGGGGAGTCTAGTGGTCCACTCCCTCTCCCTTTCCGCCGCCTCCTTTGCAAGCATGACTGTCTCGCAGTAGCAGGCGACGGAGAGCCAATCGGCCTCGCTCTCGACCATCTTACTAACGACGATCGGGAGCGAGAGATCCGGGCCTATGGCCGCGACCAGCTCGTAGCGTGGCACATCCCAGGCTGTACATTCTCTCATCGTGTACTGCGCGGAGTCATCCACGCAGCCACAGTGATGGCAACCTGGAGTCGACTCCCAGCCAATGCGACACAGGTAGCGCCCGAAGCAGCCACGCCCCGAGAGCACCTGTGTCAGCCAGAAGCTCAGGGTGCCATGCCGCCTGGTGAGCCATTCGACCATGACTGGTCGAACAGCCTTGATTGTTACCACGCCCCAGCTAGGTCGCTGAAGTCGTCGAGAACACTCTTCCTCCGGCAAGTAGGGAGGCCGCCTCGAAGGATATCGTGCGGTACCCGCGTATGGCTCTGACGGCCATCGCACGCTACGGCCTCCGCAGGCGAGCGATGTTATAGGCCGTCAGTTTAGGCGCCCACGCGGGTGCCCCGTAAAGGGCTATCGACCGCACGACCCCTAGGTACAGCTTCTGGCAGGCAGAGTTCGGCCCCCCGAGGTTGGGTAACAAATGGGCGACGGCGCCCGCTGTGCCCATTAAGCGCGAGGCCAGCTGCCGGAAGTGTTCCTTGAACGTCCAGCGACTGTCGAGGAGGAGGCCGAAATACCTCATACTCGACCCGACGTCGATGGACTCGCTTCCTACAAGAATCTGGGTTCTTTGAGGTGGCGCTTTCCGAGGGCCGTGAGGCCACACGGCCTCGGATTTGCGCAACGCCACCTCCAATCCCAGACGCCGAATCCTGTCGACGACCTGAGCGACCCCCGCCATAACGATAGTCGCGGCCTTGCTGTGCGTCCGCCCACGGGCTATCACCAGCGTGTCATCCGCGTAACAGACCACGCTGACGCTGCGGGAGAGCGCACCGCGCAACACCCAGTCGTATCCAATGTTCCACAAGAGAGGGCCCAGGACGGACCCCTGCGGAACACCGGACACGACGTCTCGTCGACTTTCCCCCCACTCTGACCTGGGAAGGTTACGTACCTCTCCGAGAGGTACGCCCCAACTATGCGGCGGAGGTAGTGAGGTACTCCATGATAACGAAGTGCCTCTTTAATGCTAGCCCAAGGCAATGTGTTAAAAGCGTTGGCGACGTCAAGGGACACCGCCAACACCACCTCACCCCTGGCAACTGCTTCCTCCGCCTGAATCTTCACTCTCATCACTGCATCTATGGTGGAGCGCCACTAGCGGAAACCAATCAGGTTAGCCACCAGATTCGGCCCGACTCGTGTTATATGCTGGACGAGGCGGCTTGCGATTATACGTTCGCACAGTTTCGCCACCTCGTCCAGCAACACAATGGGCCGGTACCCGGACGGATAGCGACCTTTGATAATGGCCACCAAAGACACGGCGCCTGCGCCAAGTTGAATTTTTTTATTTTGTATTTAATAAAAATGAATATTTATGTAATAAAATAAATAAACAGTAATTTTATGGAACAAATTTGTAATGCTTTATCTTTTCATTATATCATAGTTGATACCTGTCGTAAACTGTTCTTTTATGCATATAACTTATATTTCATATTTCAATGTTTCACATCTTCCAGGCGTCCCGTGACGGCACAATTACTTTAAATCAATGTTACATTAATAAAATCTCATAGGTATAAATAAAATGGCAGAGGTCTGTGCCGTTGTGCGCGTATCATGCAAAAAACTACTGGATATATTTCGGCCATTTTTTTCTCAGTTTTACATTTCAGACAAAAAAAAATATCACGATTATAAAAAAGATTAGCTACTTTATTTCATACTGGAAGAAAAGACAAACATGCGAATGCACAATTTCTCTATAGTTACTGTAAATAATCCACAACTCTACAGCACTAATATACAGTACATTTGGAACAGCATTAAAGTAGTTAATAAGAGAAGTACTCAGCGAGCCTTTGTAGAATCTCAACTCTTTGCACGCTTAAAAAATTGCAAGCAGTGGCGCGCGTACTGGATTACTTCCGTCCTATTCATTTATTATAAGCTCTGACGGTAACAAGCCCTCTTGAAGCCGACGCGACGCTTAGAGCGGAATGAAGAGGCTCGCTGCAGCGCAATATTGCGACCAATTACGGAAATATTCATATAAAGACAACACATTAATTCGTGCTCAAAGGAAATTGTTTACTTTTATGGTTCACTAGCTGTACCCGTGGCTACGTCCGCGTGAAACATTATTTATAAAAATCATTTACTAATCTACTTTTCTCTCGTACTTAAGTCGCGTCGTACGATAACTTTTGAAAGACCTAACCGATTTTAATGAAGCAAAAACTAAATATTGCCCGAAGATATGCTTTATCATTTTCTTGAACTTGCTCATACAAACAGACAGACAGGCATTTATAAAATTGATTTAAATGTATTTTATTACTTATTCCTAGACACCTGCAACATTTTTTCACAAAAATCTAAACAGTACAGACACGTCAGATTTACATTCTTATTATATGTATAGAAGTTAAGTCTCCTCAAAAAAACATTATTTTTTTATCTAGAACGAAACCTCTTTAATTATAATTATTTGCTACCTGATACACGCCCGCTTCACTCTATATTAAATTAGCTTTTTTCTTTAATGACAAAGAGAGAAGAAAAGAGTAAAAACATTACGCATGGAATAGTTATAATCATATTCCAAAACGTTCATTAGTTTTGAAATACTTCGGGCTCAAAGTTACTGTAAGTATGTATGGAAGAGTTACTAAATATTATTTTTTTTTTTGTTTAAAATTAAAAAACAGATTTTGAATCTATGAGACATTTAGTGTAACGGTAATCGTTGTATCCGCCAACGGACCAATATAATAGAAAATTTACTGCTACGTTGCAAGACTCATACCAACACCTCTTTGAAGATAGAAATAATTTTGTATTTCTTGGTAAGTAATTTTTTTGTATAGAACTATGATTCATTGTAACCATTAGAATTTCTATACATAGAAAAAGATAGTATACTGCTACGTTCGTAAATCAATTTAATACTGTTTACTTCGCCAAAAAAAGTCGATGCGATCATAAGGACTGCCTACAGAAGTGAAGTCTTAAAACAATGGGACTGTATTCTCTTTTGAATTTTCATATTAAGTATAGTGTAAATTATTTAAATTTCATGATTTATAAATTCAAATTATTATCATTAGTCTCTCTTCTATTGGTACTCCGAATAATAATTATATGCTTTTTTAGAGAATTCATTAATTCATCAAACATATGATGAGCTGCATAATTTCAATACAAAATATCAATATTAGATCTAGGGCTCTTATACTACGAGTCGCTAGTATGATGCAAGTCGCGCAAGCACAATACAGTCGGTCAGGCTTACTAGCATAACGCGAAATTATAACTTTATCTCCTGCCAAACAATACCGCTCAAGGCGCCTAAAGTTTTTACTTCAAAATTAATACTACTCATAAAGTCAAAAATTAAACAGGTTCACTATCAAACAGTTACACTATGGTCGTAGTTTCCTCTTATAATGCTATGATCGCAGTCCGCTAGCAGATTTCTTTCTTTTATTTCTCTTCGTATTCGTTTCGACGCTTTGAATAAAATCAAATATTTGAAGCGACACGATGTCAATGTGTGTGCTCCTAGTTCCCACGTTTGATGATTCATCCATTGTTAATTTGCAATAAGCTCTCATATAAATTGTAAAACACTATAGACATTTTCATTCTAACCCTTTTTTTATTTATTTATTTCACAAAACTAATTACAATAAATGTTACATTCTGTTAAAATTGATACAGTAAAGTTGTTACTAATGTAACCTACTAGATGTGAAACTAACATGCACGATATATGTAAGCTTAGTAATTTAAACGGAATTGTAAGC
This sequence comes from Antheraea yamamai, assembly GCA_036509395.1. Lineage (NCBI taxonomy): Eukaryota > Metazoa > Arthropoda > Insecta > Lepidoptera > Saturniidae > Antheraea > Antheraea yamamai. Next base: position 7,197,250 of record AP028449.1, on the reverse strand, counting down.
ACTCACCTTAGTAGTCCGTAAAATAGCGTAGTCAGTTCGAGAAAAAAAAATGGAATTGTAGTCCGGTGAAACTGTAAAGGCCTTGGCAGGCTAAATATGTAGTCAGTTCGAAAAAAAAATTAAATGGAAATGAAATATTCAAACTCAAAATACATAAAAATGAAACTAAAAATCTAAATACATTTTTTTTCTATTGAGATTTTATTGAGGCGAAAGAACAATGAAAAATATCAAATTACGTATGTAATTGTATTTAAAGTTTTATACAGCGTGACTGGTTGGTCGCTAGTAATATTTTTACAGAAGAATCAGTAATCGATTCTCGTTCTAAATCAATTAAAAAGACTGGTGTCATAAATACGGAAACAAATGAAACACGGCCTGTCGCCCAGTCCGGGCCGGGTCCCGCACCTCGACACGGGCCCCGCTTCCCTTTGTTCGATAAGCAGTTACGTAAAAACTGAAACTTGAAAAGCACCCTCTTTAGGTGGTAGAGCCACGCTGAAGCTATTACTAGTTTTAGCATGAATGGGTCGACTCGCCTGCGGTAGTACCACCCTCTCATAGAAAACCGACGTGAAGTAACAGTGCTTGCATTGTTGGGTTTCGTTCAGTCAGTGAGACCACCGGAGGCTCACCTCCCCTCCCCTCTCCTCTCCTCTCCCCTCCCTCCTTTTCCCCCAAACACAGGCTGGTAATGCACTTGCGACTCCCCTAGTGTTGTTAGTGTCTATGGACTGTGGTGATCACTTTGACCCACATATTCGTTTGCCTGCTATAACATAAAAAAAAACCCTTTTTGGCATTTAAAAATATCGTTCCCATACTTTTAAAAGTTTTAGAAGAAACTTTAAGTAAGGTTCTCTTTGTTGTTTATTAGTATTTGTTTTGATATTATTAATTTATATGTTAAATGTGACCATGAACTACCACAGGATTGAAAGGTGTCACCCTTTAAACATTCTCCTAGTATATGAATATCGCTGAACTAATGCTTGCAAAGGATAACTTGAACTGAATCACCAGAATCCCTATCTCACAAGCTGACAAGTGAACTTGAAGTTTCTAAAACTTGTACATTTGAAGATATTTGATAAATCAATGAATCATATTTGACCTTAACTTTCATAGAATATGAACACGATATCTCATATATGATACAAAGTATTGCTCACAAATAAATGGACGCCAAAAGATTTCTCGTTCAAGTTTTCTTTGGATACAAACATACGTGAAGGCTTACTTTGCTATTTCTCCTTTGTTCGTTGAAGACAAAGTTCCCTAGGAGTCGTGCCAAAAACTAATCTTTATCCCATCTTTATCCCATGAAGATATCACTATAAAATCATATAACTATCAAGGTCTTGTCAGTAGAAACTATGAAAGAAGTTTCATGTCTACGCAAAACTCTGGAAAAATAATGCACAATAGATTTACTTTCTATCATTTCACATGAATATATGTTAATACAAATGCCATATAGTTCTATGAGAATTATCTACGTATTACAATTCATTGTTATATTTTTGTATTGCCAATGTTATTTGAATGTATAGTTGTTTATTATAAATACATATATAACAAAAAAAGTCGAGGCAGTCATAAGGACTGCCGACAGAAGATAAAACTCAAAGTAATGACATAAATGTCGTTCTTCTCTTTTGAATTTTCATGTTAATTATAGTGTGAATGACAATGCCTAAATTTCAGAATTAGTTTATAACGTACTAGCCGACCCGTGCCCACTTCGTTGGGCGGTAATAGGCATTATCAAGCTACAACTTTTCTCTAGAACTCAATCATATATCTCTCATAGTTTAGGCAGCGTTCGTAAGAGACGTTTTCGTTCGACCATTTTTTCTCCGACTCCTCAGATATTACCCCCTACAACCTCACAAACTTTACCTCTTTATAATATTGGTATAGATAATTAGTTAATAGCTTCTGCCCGCGACTTCGTACGCGTGGCAGAGTTATTTTGGGCTAAGACGCAGCGGAAGCTCTCAAAAGGAAAAAAAGCCCCGATGTTAAAACATTTTTCATTGTTGCTCCGTTCCTATTGGCCTTAACGTGATGATATATAGCCTATGACACTCACAAATAACGTGGCTTTCTATTGGTAAAAGGATTTTCAAAATCGGTTTAGTAGTTCCTGAGATTACTCCCTACAACGTCACAACGTCACAAACTTAACCTCTTTATAATATTAGTATAGATAATACAGATGACGAGCTGTAAAATATCAATATAAGAATGTATATAGGACCCCTGTACTATGCGATATTTTTGACGGTAGTGTGTACCGAACTCGAACCGGCGGACATAGAAATATTTGTGGTAGGTTGTATTGTATAAATATAAAGTATTACATTTTAATTTAGTACATACGAAGCTGTGAGCGTTTGCTAATTATTTCAAAATGTCTCAGACCAACACATAGAATATTACACTCCTTATTCATATCATTACATAGTATAAAATAAAGTCCCTACCGTGTCTGTCTGTCTGTCTGTTCGCGATAAACTCAAAAACTACAGAACGGATTTTCATACGGTTTTCACCAGTAGATAAAGTGATTCATGAGGAAGGTTTTGTTATATAATTTGTAATTTTTTTTTATAATCAGGGCGGGACAACATCTGCCGGGCCGGCTAGTTATTTTAAATGTAGGAAAACATTTTACATAAGTAATCAGGAAAATCCAATATTTCAATCCATTTTCACATATAAATAACATCTTAAGATAAGGTTTTTAGTTCAGTAATATGTTCATAATCGTTAATAATCACCGGGAAACCACAGACAGCCACAGCAAATATTTATACGTCAAACCTGTCAAGGTATCACTCTTTATAAGCAGTAAAACTTCTACCCGTCGTCTGTCGGGAGATAAAAATCGAAGGCTCGTTTTACACACGCGGTCGACAATCACAAAAAGGGGCGACCACATCGCTCGGGATAAGGGTGAACGGCAAACACATTTGCGTCACCGACTCCGGTAACATTTCACTAAATGACAGATCGTTTCGAAAGTTTCGTGTTACTAATTCGATAGACATGGAGATATATTTATTACTAGCTGTACCCGCAGCGCCGCACACATTTTCATACATTTTTTTAAATTGTATTAAAGAAATATAAAATTGTGTAACCATGTACGATTATAGAAATTCTCTTTTAAAACAATTGTAAGTATTACACGCACGCCAGTTTCAGTGACATGTAACGTATACATTAGATATATAAATACTAATAGTGTGTCAAATGAGATTTATCATCAGCAACATATTTGGAACCTTAACCCACCATATAACTACCCCAGTGCTCACTTACACTGTATAAGGAACTAATTAAACAATGACTTAAAGATGTTATTATAATGATATAATACCCCCATATTATCAATAAGTTAAGACGTTTATGGTCTAATATCTTATTAGAAAGACGCTATTTATCATCAGCAACATATTTGGAACCTTAACCTACCATATACTCTATGGCCACTTACACTGTATAAGGAACTAATGAAACAATGACTTAAAGATGTTTTTATAATGATATAATACCTGGTGACGCCGTGGCGTTGTCGACGTCACCGTAGGGCGATGGGAGGTTTCTATGCTAATTTAAGTGGACTGTATATGCGGGGGTGCTATATTTGATATTCAACTATTGCGATCAGCTACGAAGAGGGAGACAAGGGTAGGAAGGAAACTTGGCACATACCTCGCGGCGCTGCAGTTTCCACGTGGCTAGCCGGCTAGGTGATTCTCGTTGCTTTCCACTGAGTTTTCTCCCACACAACACTTATTGTTTATAATATATGTCGGCACACAATATATGCGGAGCGATGCGTTTATTTCTCACTCGACCATGCGAAAATTCAAATAACATGCGGCGCGGTGCGGCGCGGCGTGGACACAACAACACTGACGATAGTAGCAGCAGCAGTGGCGGCGCGCCCGACGCGCCACCGAATATAAACATGTGCCAGGAAAGGGTAATTGGGCGTGGCTTGAAAGTGGCGTGATCTGATCACAATAATGCGGGAATTTCAAATATATATAAAGCGGCGCAACCAATACCTATGCCCATATTGTCAATAAGTAATAAATACGTTTACGGTCTAATATCTTATTGGAAAGACCCCATCTATCTTCAATATAAAACTTTATATCTGTCTAAGCCGTTTTTAATATACGACAATTTAACTAGTGCTCATTTAACTCGATACAATATTCTTATATGTTACTATGGTTACTGAGTTATGTAAACGAAAGCGCGGTAAAAAAAAAGGTGTGTGTGCTATTCACACACGATAGAAGTGAAACTTCAGTAAATCGACAAAAGAATGAGATGAATATATATAACAAGGGTAGGATAATGACAAAGTTTATTTGTTTAAAAATGAAAGTATTTTTATTAATTTTAAAAGATATTTTATATTGTATTTAACATATGTTACAGTGTACAGTAGTATTAGATCACGTACTTTTTAGATATACTAACACACGTTAAATGCTCAAATACAAGCAAGTATTAAACAGTGTGCAATATACATACACACCGACATTTGGTCTCTCGCTCTGGCTCACTAATTACAGGCGACTATACTTAGGAGACGGGGTGGGGATGCTACGAAGCATGGCACAAAGAGGAGAGACCGATAATACAAAATAGTATGTATATTTCTGTCTCATTCTTTGCCGGCTTCATCCTACACATTTTTGTATTTGTATCTCTTACCTGTCGTTTTTCACTTCAATAAAATAATAAACTTACGATGAAATATCTTTACGTTTTAATCTAGTTACTCTACATCGTAAATAAAAAATCCGTTCGAAAATAATAACCGCCATAATTTTGTAACCGACGCATGAAAATACCGCGAAAAGTTGTTACGTCACTTACCTGTCGTTTTTTCGTTGCATCGGGTTTGAAATCACAACGATTCTAAAGAAGTTTCACTTCAATAAAACAAAATGGGCGCCAAAAGTATCTAAAAGACAATATAATTCAAATTACATACATAGATACAGATATATGAATTTCAATTATATTTATTCTTGGAGTCCAGTTCAACCCACGTCTTACGCACATGTTTACAATGAACAACATATTTTTGCTAAATTTCATGCGGACGAAGTCGCGGGTAATAGCTAGTCTAAAATAGAATAACCTAAATAACTTCCTATAAGGGCAGCTATTTGCCAGTAAAAGTCGCTTGAAAATCGGTCCAACCGTTTTGGAGTTAGCACTGCGAGCGAAGGAACGGTTAACAGCTAGTCTAAATTAAAATAGACTGACTTTTTTTATAATATCCGTTATCTGCCGGTGAAAGTCCCGTAAAAATCGGTTGAACCGTTTTGGTGATGGCACTGCGGGCGAAACCACGGTTAACAGCTAATAGAAGTTAGAATAGCTTAAGTAACCCACTGTAATTTCAGCCATCTGCCAGTGAAATTTCCATCAAAATCGGTCCAGCCGTTTCGGAGATTACCCGGAATAAAGAGACAGACAGGCAGACAAAAATTTAAAAAAAATCATTTTTATTATCATTAACGTGTATACTTTCATACCCAATCAGTAAAAAAATATTTTGATATTACATACAGACACTTCATTTTTATTATATGTATCTATACATATAGATAGATAGACTATCCTCATTCAAAATTCGCCTCATTAAAGTTTCGAAATATTTACCTTAGAAATTTCGAAATTAGAGTTTTTAATAACTCGTCAGTTAAAATTTAGAATGAGTTCACTTATCCATAAAACGTAAAGAAGGTGTACTAATCTACTTTAATAGTGTAAAGTTACAGAAATGGTTTACTTTTTTTGTTTGTTTGAACAGAGTAAGCGTGATGGTACGGCTTTTTCTACTCCCGTCTAGCTAGTTACTACCCTCAAATTGATCTTTCTGTCTGATCAATTTGTCGCCAAGTACCTATGGGTGTGGTCTGGCCTGCACTTGAAAGCTATTTTTGGAAATTTTGAAGACAAACAAGTGTAGTAAACTATTTTGATGTTGCCCATATTGATGACGATTTTTCAACTAGTGTGGTAATTAGACAAGCATTAGAAAATAGTTTAACACTTTGCTGAGTTCTTTATTGTTCTTTCCTTCACCAAAAGCTTATGTTTATCGTAAGATTCATCCTGTCGATTGAAGCTATGTTCGTCCACACTAGTACTGAATTGACATTGTTTCTTCCAAAAAAGGACGAAGAAAATTTTTAATTAACACAGTAGAAACGAGATACTTTTAAATGATACCACAACGGTACCAAATTCGTATGTGTACGATGCGCACAGTGACACCTAAAAGCGACACCGTGAAGTTGGTTGACAATCGTCTGTCAAGTTTTTGTGAGCACTATATTCAATGTAGGTATTCAAATATATAGGAATTGACAACACGTATTTTATATCAGTGGAGATAAATATATATATTCGTATATAAATATACATGTATATTTGACTGAAATTTTAAATGATATATGATAGTGAATTATAATGTATTTTGAGTATTCGTGAAATAAGTTGTTTTTTATATCATAGGAGGCAAACGAACAAGCAGGTCACCTGACTTTAACTGATCCCCGCCGTCCATAGACACTAGCAACACCAGGGGACTCGCAAGTGCGTTGCCAGCCTGTGTTTGGGGGAAGGGGGATGGCATAAGGAGTAAGGGGAGGGGAGGTGGTCTTCCGACGCTCTCACTGACCGAACGAAACACAACAAGGCAAGCACTGTTACTTCACGTGGGTGTTTCTGTGGGTCGGGTGGTAATACCCCGGCCGAGCCGACCCATTCATGCTGAAATCAGTAATAGCTTCAGCGTGACTCTACCCACCTACGTACATTTTTATTTATAAACGTTTTTTAAGTTATCTGGGCCACATTATCACGGCTGAAATGAAAGACAATAATGATATTGAAAGAGAACGTAGAGCGCTCGCAGTTAGAGGGAATATGTTGATTCGTAGGTTTGCTCGCTGCAGTGATGAAGTTAAAATCCAATTATTCAAAGCATTTTGTCAATGTTTTTATACGAGCAGCCTATGGATCAGCTTCAGTAAGAGGACTATGAACGCATTGCGTGTCCAATATAATAATATTTTCAGAATGTTATTGGGATTACCACGATTTTGTAGTGCGTCTGGGATGTTTATAAATGCTAGGGTTGATGATTTCTATGCTTTAATCCGTAAGAGAATAGCATCCATCCTGGGTAGACTTCGCGATAGTTCCAATAATATAATGAGAACAATGGTAGACATGTACGACAGTCCTTTCATGAAGCACTGGATATCTGTTGTAATATAATAGTGTGATGTTCATCTTTTCATCCTATTTCATATTCATTTGTATAAAACATATTAATATAGTAACTTAATTTTAATTTTATTTTTAAATTTACTACCAATTTGTGTATTAGTATATAATTTGTTTTTGTGACCCTTGTTGTCTTATAAATAAATAAATAATAATAATAAAATAATATTAAGTGTGTTTATAGATTTGATGGTTAACTGTCGTTATGTATTCTTTTTATTTGTTTACATTATAAATTATTATAGCTACATTTTGGTAAATAGTTTATTATTCTACTTATTTTTGGTATCTTACTTGATTGTGTATACAGTTATATAGAAAATTAATCTTAAAGTCTTTTAAAGTTATACTGTTTTTTTAAATAAACGTTTACATTCCGTTTAATGTCTTTTTTTAAGCTAAATAAGTATTAACTGGTTACTTGCGTACATAAGTATGTCTTTTTTCACTTCAACTTTCTCCACAAAATAATATTATGACAACAAACTTTAAACACGCTTCTTTCACCTAAAGCAGTTTTACACTTCTCTAGACATACGAGCTGATGTCTGTTCAAGTTTTATTATGGTAATTGAAGCAATAAAACAGTTGTTCTGTTTTACTACAGTTATTGTGCTTTATTCTGGAAGTTTATTCTGAAATGTACATCGTTTACAAACTATTCCGAAGACCAATCCAGTTTACTAATAGTCTATTGGAAGAGAAAAAGGCAAATGTAATCATTCTAGGCCACACATCACACAATAATGTCTTTTATGAATGTTTGGTTTTCGCAAAAGTATTTGCAGTGTTAATGTTTTTACCAGTATTTCGAAAGACTTTAAAAATTTAATTCTGTGTTTACTTTTGTAAAGCACACACAGCATATTATTTTTATTTTAGTTTGGCGCCGTACAAGCCTTTAGCGATTTCAAGGTTCCACACAAATATGGCTTAGGGGGCGTCCATTAATTAAGCATATGAAAAGCGGTGTCGAGAAATATCAAGTAATTTTTTTCGAACAAAAAATATAGTAAAAATGTGAGAAATCAGATGAATTTAAAGTAAAACATGTTTGTAGACTAAAATATACTGAAATGTGTCGCAATTCTGCTATAGGTATATTAAAATTCGTCAAATAGGTGTAAAGATATTTAGTTTCGATATATCGAAATGTAATTTAATAGTAAAAAAGTAAAAATAATTAAGTAAATTGTCTTTTTATGAATCCAACGTATTTATACTCAACATACATATTTTGAAAGATTTAACCTGAGATTAGGGTGCGGAGGAGACGATCAAGGTAAATTTCACGACATCTCGCCGTGGGTATAAAAAATCCTCATAACATCTCACGTAATTAGTGGATGACCCCTTACTTTTTAAATATAGAAGCAAGTATAACAAACCAAACCAGACTGACCAACAACATTCTCACAACAAGAAGACAATGTTTGTATCACTCATATAATTTTGTGACTGAAGTTTTCCACAGACCGATTTTGATTTTAAAATGCTTACGAAGGATTATCTCTTGGTACGAGGCAGGAATGTACCAAAATTTATAAAAGTGGTTTATAACTATATTTAACTTTTTTTTTTATAAGTTTATAACAAAAAAAGATGGTAGAGCCACGCTGAAGCTATTATTGGTTTCAGCATGAATGGGTCGGCTCGCTCGGGGTAGTACCACCCTCTCACAGAAAACCGACGTGGAGTAACAGTACTTGCACTGTCGCGTTTCGTTCGGTCAGTCAGAGCGCCGGATACTCGTCTCCCCGCCCCCTTTCCCCCACCCCCCCCCTCCACCCTCCCACAAACACAGGCCGACAACACACTGCGACTCCCTGGTGTTGCTAGTGTCTATGGACAGCAGTGATCACTTACTATCAGGTGACCCGCCTGTTCGTTTGTACCCTATAATATAATATAAAAAAATGGCGGTAACAAATTTTGGAGCCCTGTTTAAACGTCCAGGCCTGCCTCATATCGGGCGGTGTGCTTTATGCAAAAGCATTCTAAAATATTCCTCGCCCGAGTGCTATTAAAACGATACGGCACTCTTCCAAAGATATGCATATACCTAACTTTTTCTTTTACATTTAAAACAGGCTTGTTTTTATTATGGAAATATTTAAAATAAAAGTAGCAATATACATGTATCTTCTTTATATATAAATTTCTTCTGTACGTGTTATGTCACTGAACTCCTCCAAAACGGTTGGACCGATTTTTATGAAATTTTGAGTGCGTGTTCCAGTGGATCCGAGAAAGAAAACGACGTGAAGTAACAGTGCTTGCATTATTGCGTTTCGTTCGGTCAGTGAGAGCGCCGGAGGCCCACTTCCCTCCCCCCTTCCCCGTCCCCCCAAACACAGGCTGGCAACGCAATTGCGACTCGTCTGGTGTTGCAAGTGTCTATGGATGGCGGTGATTACTTAACTTCAGGTGACCCACCTGTTTGTTTGCCTCCTATGACATAAAAAAAAAGATCATGAAAAACGGGATGAAATTATTTTATGAAAATCCGTTAGTCAGTTGGTTATTGTTTTAAATGTATGCGTAGAAAACGCGTTTTTCTTATCATAGGAGGCAAAGGTCACCTGATGTTAAGTGATTACCACCGTCCATAGACACTTGCAATACCAGGGGAGCCACAAGTGCGCTGCCAGCCTGTGTTTGTGGGGGGGAAGGGAAGGGCAAGGGGGAGAGGAGGGATGGGAGGAGGCCTCCGGCGCTCTCACTGACCGAACGAAACGCAACAATGCAAGCACTGTTACTTCACATGGGTGTTTCTGTGAAAGGGTGATAGTACCCCGGGCGAGCCGAAACCCATTCATGCTGAAACCAGTAATAGCTTCAGTGTAGCTCTACCACCTAAAAAATTAACGTATGTGCATGTATGGGAAATTGAAGTAATTAAAACCTAGCGACCCAAAGCTATAGCCCATATGGTTCTACCCTGACTCTAGTACTCGTTTTAAGTGTCTAATTTGTGTACCAAAAAGAAAAGCACTCTCGCCATAGTACTTCAGTGGGTAGTAGTTACATTTACCATGAGTTGTTTGGTTACACCCACGTTTGTCTTGCTGAATTATGCATTTTATTGAAGTTATACTTCTTTTGGCGCGTTAGGGAAAAATTATGAGAGTAAATTTTTACGATGCGCGCGCACACTGTCACGAACCCTGAAGTTAGCTATAGTCAACATTCTGTTTCTTTGTATTTGTTGTTTGTATTTCTTTGTATTAAAACTTTCAGTGCATTAAATACCTTTTTTTCTATTGTTAGTGTCGTTTTTTCTACAAACGTAGAATAAGGCGAAAGATAAAATTTTTGAAAAGATTTTTATTTTATTACGCCAAAGAAGTTTAACTTCTAACACTTTTTTTTAAATATTTCTACTAGATTACTATTGAACGTCAATGAAGAAAATACAGAAGTTTCAGTAAAATATCTCACGAAAGTAAATACGAAAATTGATATCAAATTTTTCTATCGTTTGTTACTGAGAGCATCATAATTTGAGAATATCAAAGTTGCAAGTAAAGGAACTTGATGTACGTACCGGGTGGCCTACGGTAAAATTCAATAACATATATTGAGCGTACAAAGAGAAGCCTAAAAAATTGTTATCCGATATCTAACAACGCTGGTATCGTGGTCACCATAAAATTTGTATTCCAATAGATTTTCCGAAGCACATTTTAATACAAAAGTGTAACATTTACTATTTATTTTTGTCTAATAGAAATAGCAATGATATATTCACCCTAATCCTAGTTAATACGCTCTTTGTTTGTTACGCTTTCACGCATTAACTACGCAACTGATCATCATAGAATTTAGCATACACGTTGTCAGATGTAAAAAAAAGAGATAAGGCGTATCTCATTCTGAAAAGATATGATGTTCACGAAGGAGAAGACAAATCTACACTAACGCGAGCGTAGCCGCAAGCAAAAGCTAGTATGAAAATCAATACATGGCTTCTCCAAAGCCCATGGTCCCAGAACGAATATTCTTCTCTGATTACGAGTTAGTCGACGTTGGTAGGGAAGAAACAAGTCCTCTTACTCCAGTCCTGTGTCAGGGTAAATACACACGTGGAGGTTCCCTAACATCACACCTAAAAACTTATTACAATGTATATAAAGATGCGTTCAAAGTAGAAACTTTTAGGTTTTCTATATAATTTGATACAAATAAAGAGTCTATGATAAAATGGCTTGTAAAATAAAAGTTTGGTACTTACGTATAAAATGCACCGCTATCTTTTTTCGCAAGTCTAAACAAACCAAACCAAACCGAGACTAAACTGTTTCGTTTTAATTTAAAACCATCAAATTGCTAATATACAAAACGCAGTCAACAGACACGGTCAGACAGCAAAATGCTGTCTTTGTTTCTCAAGTCTATCCTAACCTGACCGATTTATTTTTCTCAATTTTCTCGTGAAACAAAGACAACCCGAGGTGGCCGCGGCAGCGATAGACGAGCGCGGTGCATTTAATACGTAAATACCAAAAGGTTTTAGTAAATGTGCGTTTTCTGATTCAAATCACATGATATTCTTGGGTACATCACTTTGCAAAGAAACGAGAAGATAAAGAGATTTTTTTGAAGTAACGAAGCTTTAGAAATTTATCTTTGACCATTCTTACCAATGAACGGCGTAACTATACTGTTGAATCTTGTGACAAATCAGTCCGATGGAGCACTTCTTTAATATAAAGAGACGTTGCTTAGAGTACCGGGTCCACAGATGTCGCTTTAATATTAAGTACCGGTTAAGTTCTAAAACGAAACGATATCTTTTCCTTACAGTTGCGTTCAAAGAATGAATAATTTTTATGTATAATTTAATTTGTAACTTCAGAAATTAAGCCAAGCCATGAAATATGAAAGTAATTCATTTCGTAATAACAAATATTAAGATTCATATGTGCTAATGGCATTTTCAAGCCAGAGCTTTCTCAGGTCGACAACCCCTAATATTATATCCATCCTGCTGTCTACTGTTACCCTACTGATTATTACAAAACGTGCTTTATAATAATGTAAAGCATATTCTGAATATAGGTATCTATATGTTACTGTGAGTTAGTGTTTGTGTGTCAAAATCACTTTAGTTTACGAACAGTGTCATTTTGTATACTATACGTTACATCTGTTGGGGCAAAAATTAAGGACGTCATATAAAATTACAGGATTAACAGTGCCAGTTATTACTAGTCAAATAGTACGGACGCAGGTTAATAGTAATTCTTCCGATTTTCTTTTTATTAGCATTCAAAAATATTATATCCAGGATTTTCGAAATGTATGTGTAGCCTAGCGTTTCGGTATCAGCTACACACAAAGGTCGTGAATCCTTGGAGTATGATCCAGCACTAACGCTATTTTATGTAACAGTGTTGAACTTTTTGGAATGTATCAGATAATAACTTACAGTATATTACAAGCGTAATGACTTACAGAAGACCTAATGGTTCGATTCCGACGCACTTACGTATTTATCCCTTTTTCGTTTATCATACCTTTACAATATAGCAAGCGTCATATGATTTTTGAAGTGAAAACTTCTTTAGGCGCATTGAGCGGTTTTTTTTATTGCCAGGAGATAAATGTGTTATTTCGCGTCATGACATGCTACGGTCAGCAAGACCATCCGTATGGCGCTTGCGCGGCTTGCGTCAAGACTAGCGACGCGTAGTATAGGAGCCTGTGTACTCGTAATATTCATAATTTGTAACTCTTCATACGTTTGATTGATTAATAGACTTAAAAGAATGTATATAAATATTGCTCCGAGTGCCAATAAATATGAAAACCATAGTAATGGTTAATAATTTCTATAAAGTAATTCTGAAATTTAAATATTATTCAAATGTCATTCACACTATAATTAATATGAAAATTGAAAAGAGAACACATTTATTTCATTATTTTAAGTTTTCACTTCTGTCAGCAGTTCTTATGACTGCTTCGACTTTTTTTTAATTACGTACACTTCTCGTGTACACAATTTCATTCAATACTACTCGTGTGTGTAATCAAATTCTATAATTAATATACTTGAAACTAGCGGTTATAAAAGCACTTTTGATCTTCGGTTACCATTTCTATTCTATTCATGCCTATTCAGTTCTCGACCACTAAAGTATACAGCATTTATGTCTAGAGAAAGTCAACTTATAAATGAGAAGTTGTCCAAAACATCAAAGCATACCCAATTTTGTACCCGACATCGCCACCGGCAGTTTACGCAGTACGACTGGGTGCCACAGATAAGAATGTCATACGAAGCCTTAATATCTTAATCGTGTTTAAGTACTGCCTTCTGTAAAACGACCTTCTGTTCCGATTAATAGGAGCAATTAGAGGGAATCATTAAGGTTGTCGAATTTCCAAATTACTAACAACTAACTGGTACCCGTAACTCCGTATATGTTATTTTTTTATTATCACAATACATTTTATGTATAGAGGAAAAAACACAAAGAATTAAAAGCCAAAATGTCCTTTTTGTTTATAAAGTTTCTTTGTGACAATGTTTCTAGTTACTTCCCCTCTCCTACACATTCTTACCACACCACTTCCGCTACTTCTACAAGGCAGGAAAACACATATTACTAAACGCGTAATGCTTATAAAATTCCTAGCATTGAAACGTTTATATTAAATGAAGATATTGTGATATTTCTTTGGATAAGAACTATTTGTCTAAGAAGTAAAACTAAAGAAAATTTATCGAAATCTATCCAATAGTTTTTACGCATGCGCGCGCTACGACGTATTATCTTTAATACATATTTTATTTATAATATTATTTATATTTTATATATTATTAATATTATTAATATTAAATTAATAATATTATTAGGTAATATTATAATCTCAAAAAAAAAACATCTCGATTTTGAAACATTTTTCATCTGTGCTCCGCTCCTATTGGCCTTAGCGTGATGATATATAGCCTATAACCATTCTCGATGAATGAGCTATATAACACTGAAAGAATTATTCAAATCGGACCAGTAGTTCTTGAGATTACCCCTTACAACGCCACAACGTCACAAACTCACAAACTTTACCTTTTTATAATATTAGTATATAGATTATAGCCCCTGCCCGCGACTTCGTCCGCGTAGTAATAGTTACTACTCTGGGCTAACGCTGACACACAGCAGAAGCTCTCAAAAACAAAAAAACATCTCGATTTTGAAACATTTTTCATCTGTGCTCCGCTCCTATTGGCCTTAGCGTGATGATATATAGCCTATAACCATTCTCGATGAATGAGCTATATAACACTGAAAGAATTATTCAAATCGGACCAGTAGTTCTTGAGATTACCCCTTACAACGCCACAACGTCACAAACTCACAAACTTTACCTCTTTATAATATTAGTATATAGATTATAGCCCCTGCCTGCGACTTCGTCCGCGTAGTAATAGTTACTACTCTGGGCTAACGCTGACACACAGCAGAAGCTCTCAAAAAGAAAAAAACATCTCGATTTTGAAACACTTTTCATCTGTGCTCCGCTCCTATTGGCCTTAGCGTGATGATATACAGCCTATAACCATTCTCGATGAATGAGCTATATAACACTGAAAGAATTATTCAAATCGGACCAGTAGTTCTTGAGATTACCCCTTACAACGCCACAACATCACAAACTCACAAACCCACAAACTTTACCTTTTTATTAACCGACTTCAAAAAAGGAGGAGGTTATCAATTCGTCTGTATTTTTTTTTTTTTATGTTTGTTACCTCATAACTTTGGACTGGGTGAACCGATTTTGATTATTCTTTTTTTCTTTGAAAGCTGGTACTTCCCGTGTGGTCCCATTTTAATTTGGTCCAGTTCCGACAACGGCATCCAGTGCAAAACCGTATAAGTTTTAAATTTGCATTAAGTATGTACACGACAAATAGACGAATAACTCAATATCACGCTAACCGATTTCGATGATTCATTTTTTATTGAAAAGGACGTACTTCAAGGGTAGTTTGATGAGAGTTTGGTTAGGTTCTGATTATACCGCAAATGCCCAAACATCCCCCAACTCCCCGCCCCCCTCCCCCCCCCCCATTTTTTATTCGCCAAGAGATGAGAGTGGTTAGGTTCTGATTATGGATCCGTGACAAAGTAAGAAAATGCAAAACCGTATAAGTTTTAAATTTGCATTAAGTATGTACACGACAAATAGACGAATAACTCAATATCACGCTAACCTATTTTGGATGATTCATTTTTTATTGGAAAGGACGTACTTCAAGGGTAGTTTGATGAGAGTTTGGTTAGGTTCTGATTATGGGATCCGTGACAAAGTAAGAAAACTTTCAAGAAACGAGCCTACTCCTTTCTTAAGGGCCGGCAACGCATCTGTGTTTCCTCTCGTGTCGCAGGTTTCCATGGGCGGCCGTGATCACTTACCATCAGGTGACCCGTATGTTCGTTTATCACCAATATTATAAAAAAAAACTCTTCAATTCTTAGGAGCCTATTGTGCTTATGTTCGTTGCTGTGTTGCAACATGACGCAAGCATTGTAATTACATTACTTAAGGTGTATTATGTGTGAAGCAATGGTAGCCGAGTTGGTGGTAGAAAAAACTATCGCGGATTATTGATAAGGTTGCGTTACGTTACTTATTGTACAACCAATTGAAATCATATCGCATACCATACCGATAGATACCATACCGCAAAAATGCGCATATTTTAATATACTTCAGGCGGAACGGAGTTCGCTGGCACTGCTAATAAAATATATTTGTGTACACAAAAAATGGAAAAATAAAGTAAATTTTCAAAAAAAAGTATTAACCGACTTCAATATCAATCAAAAACCCATAAGGCACTAAAAAGCGGAAAATAAATAGTTTATCAAATTAACCAAATTAAATAAAACATATGAATATGTGTGCTACCTAGAGATATATTAGAAGTCGGTGCCAACTGAAAATCGTATCATCTACATAGGTACAAAAAGTTTAAGTTCACTCTCGCGTCTCTGTAATACTTTTCTACCTGGAACAAATTTGAAATTTCGGTTGGCACCGATTTCCAATACATCTCTAGGTAGCACACATATTCATATGTTTTATTTAATTTGGTTAATTTGATAAACTATTTATTTTCCGCTTTTTAGTGCCTTATGGGTTTTTGATTGATATTGAAGTCGGTTAATACTTTTTTTTGAAAATTTACTTTATAATATTAGTATAGATATACACAATCCGGTTATATTCTTTTGGGTAGGTACCCTATCTAACCGCGTTTGGAACGAAAACAATTATTCATTCAACAGAGGATTATACGCTGCGAACCGATGATAGCTGGCTAAATGTAAAGGCGTAACATGAAAAGGAATTTATTGTTATAATGACAAAGAAAAACATTCATCTTTCAGACAATGTCATGACAATTTTGTCATTTTCGACAATTTCTGTGAATTACAAAACACTACCAGTATAAACAGAACTCCAAAAGCGTAGTGGGCAACGTAGCAAATGGCGCCATTTGGAGTATTTATGAATTTTAAATATTAATCAAACGCTTCTTGATGTCATACAAATAGAAAAATAACACAATAAGACTAATATCATGTGAATAAGAATGTCAGCATTTTTCAACGCCCTTGTTTTAATTAAAATTTAAATTAATATTACCATAAGTTAAATTATCGATAAATTAATTTAAGTACATAAATACAATCCATCAACATATTCTTATAGGTCTTAGAAGGTCGTATCGGTAAATGTATTTATAATGAAACGTCATATATTTGTTTGAACACGCATCACTGCTAAAGTACTGCGTTCGCGATAAAACCTGTAGTCATAAAGCATATCTTCGAGTAATATTTAGTCTTTATTTCATTAAAATCTGTTCACTCTATCAGAAGTTATTATAAATTGAATGATGACGCGGCTTAAGTACCAGAGAAAGTAGACGAGTAAATGGACGTAATACATTCATATGATTTTATTAATTAATAACTAACTATATAAGGTTCCACGCGAACGAAAATATTATAATATATTTGTTAAATTATATTTGTAGGTGGTAGAGCCACGCTGAAGCTATTACTGGTTTCAGCATGAATGGGTCGGCTCGCCCGGGGTGCTACCACCCGACCCACAGAAACACCGACTTTTTTTTTCTCGAACTGATTACGCTATTGACCTAGCAAGGTCTTAACAGCTTCACCGGACTACGTGAAGCAACAGTGCTTGCATTGTTGCGTTTCGTTCGGTCAGTGAGAGCGCCGGAAGCCCACCTCCACTCTTTTGGGGATTAGAAACGGACTTAGCAGAATCTTGGTAAGTAGAAAAATACACCCACATCTACCAGATATACGGGCTGAAAGTTTAGACAGTAGCAGTATTTATGGACTCAGCACTCGATGTTTGTTCTAAATCATTTAGAAAATTCCGTGCTTAATATTTGACTTAATTATCTAGAAAAATATAAAAATTATACACAATCCTCTTGTCTATGTTAAAGCACAGTATCAATGACCGTCGGGTGACTTCAATTTCACTTGAAAGTGAACGTGGGAACACCATGAACAAAACAAAACGGTTTATTGTCCGTTTTATTATTGAACACTATCAACTCCGGTTCGCTCTTGCCGGTTTTGGCATCGGTCATTGCACCTAGGTTTACTACGTTTGCGTTTATTATTTATTATTAATTTTAATGTTTATTATTAAAACTTTAACTTAGGTTCTCTTTGTTGTTTATTAGTATTTATTTTGATATTAATATTTATATGTTAAATGTGACCATGATCTATCATCTCTTGGAATACTGTAAGCGACTAACCTAACACCTGGTATATACACATGATAAATTGAAGTACACGATTTGTTGTAAACCTTTCCTTCACGTTCTAGTACAAACTAAAAATGTATACATAATAAAGATAATTATATCGATTCCATATTGCAAAAATTCCCAAAGAACAAAGTAAAATTTAAGATTACTTTCGCAGAAAATCCAAACATATTTCACTGATACTGATATCTACAAGTTATATAAATGTGCTCAATTACCGCCATTTTAGTCATGCTCAATTTCGTTCAATACTATTCTTCAGTCCATAGTTTTTATTATAATTCTACAATTTCAGAACAATTATATCATTAATTTTGTTTATGAAGTTTTAAGAAAGAAAAAAACTACTAAACAACTACTAAATTCAATTTAAAAAAAGCCTAACAAATGTAATAATGTATCCAAAGATATTTATTTTTAGGAAACACAATGTTGACTTTAACATATCCAACTAACACAGGTAGTAACTAGAATCGAAATATCGGGTATTCGTAAACATATTTTGAAAGTTAAAACCCGAAAACTTGAAAGGTGCCATTCCCATGATCAAAATTCCATTGCGAATAACGAATTTGACAGTAAATCAAACATGGCCGCGTGTTCGGAAATGGCCACAATCTGGCGTCGCGGTTTGAAGCATTAAAAAACTAACAAAGTAGAAAACGAAACTGGAATATCTAAGCGTAGCGATCTCCAGGGTTTACTGCCGCAGTAGGTACTCGCTCGAGTATACTAACACTGTGTTCACACTGAAATACTTAACGGAAAATAATTTTAAAAAAAACTTAAATCTATGTACCATTTGAAAATTGTTTTCTGCAACATTCTTCACGTTTTCGAAATTACTAGCTATTTAATTATACAACTGCTTGTAAGTCTTTACGCACAATTTTACTTGTTTTTTATTCAACAAATATAACAAAATTAGTAACTAAACTTAAAATATCATATTAATATTTACGTGCCATTACCTTAAAATTACCTTATTAATTTACAATTACCTTAAATTTTGTATGGATTAAAGGCGTTATTGAGGCCAAGTAATATTTCTGTGTTCGGAAAAAGGACATATACATGAATATAAAAGATAAATAATTTTTTAATCACATTTTTTTTAATAGCCAACTATTCATTTTAAAAGCTCATTATAATGAAGTATAAATTCAACTATTTATTTTATCGTAAAATTTTAATATTGATTAATGGGTTTCGGAGTAACACATATGCACCGGATATCCAAAATTTTAAAACTCTCTTGTTCGTTAACCAGACAAAAAATGTTTTGTGTCAGAATCGAAGCCATATATGGCATATTCAAATAATACTAAAATCGGAAATATCAACATTTTTGACCTATCCACTTCACGTGGAATGCCCCATCTATGAAACTTAAGAAAATTGATAAATCAGGGTTGAAGTGTGACCAGTGGACTATCTATACTTTAAACTAATATTATAAAGCCGAAGAGCTTGTTTGCTTGAACCCGCTAATCTATTGGGAACTGCTGGTTTGATTTGAAAAATTATTTCAGTGTTAGATAATTCATTTATCGAAGAAGGCTATATATTATCACGCTAATAACGATTGGAGCGGAGCACCATGAAGAATGTTTCAAAATCGTATTTTCCTTTTGAGTGCTTCCGCTGCGTGTTATCGTTAGCCCAATGTAACTATTCCACGCGGACGAAGTCACGGGCAGAAGCTAGTCAGTAATAATGAAACAAACGTTTTAACTGTCTACCAATATGAACGCGGTGCTGGCGACACGCCGTAAACTCGATTTACATCAAGCCTGCCTACAAAATATTTCAAGGAATATTAGCCATTACTCGTATAATTTCAAGTAAGGGTGAGGTTTTATTAGACCCCTGGTGCTTTGATCCCTCCGCCCCGCGCCCAACGAGCCGCCGTGCCGGCTTTCAGTAGATAATAAAACCTAACTGTGTACATACAGTAACGGGTTACATTGGGTTCATTCCACCATGAAGAATTACCCGGACATGACTATTTTCAATAAAAAATAATGTATACAACTTTGTCTATAGTTTTATATGTTAAACAGGTAAATTCGTTAAAAAGTCTGGCCACATAATTTACATTCTAGATAAAGATTTTCATGGCAAAGGTTTTTTTTACTATCCGTTTTAATATATACTTCTTAATAGGTGTATTTTTTTTCGAACTGACTACGCTATTGACCTAGCAAGGTCGTAAACAGCTTCACAGAACTTTCTTAGTAGGTGGCGTTGCAGGACATCTATTATAATGCCGTTTAATCGATCTTCATTATTATTAATAGGCTTAGATATTCAATTTTCCATAACCTAATCATTTATTTGAACAAATATTAATAGTAACAAATAATGTTAACGTTCAACTATCTTCTATACATATAATAAGAATTTAAATCTAACGTGTCTGTATGTTTTGGATTTTTGTAAAAAAATTGTGGCAGGTGTCTAGGAATTAGTAATAAAATTTATTTTTTAATCAATTTTAGAAGTAACAGTCTGTTTGTATGAACACGCATCACTGCTAAAATACTGCGTTCACGATAAAGCCTCTTCAAGAAAATCATAAAGCATACCTTCGAATAACATTTAGTCTTTGTTTCATTAAAATCGGTTCGGTTCGTCAAAAGTTATTGTACTTTGATGACGATGCCGACTTAAGTACGAGAGAAAAGTAGATAAGTAAATGGGCTTAATACAGATGATTTTATTAATCGGTATTTTTTTTACACAGGGTTTCACACGGACAAAGTCCTGGGCACAGCTAGTTTAAGAATAATATTGCTGCATTTGACGAAAATTGTCAATTTTTTAAAGTCATATAATCAATTCAATGGTTTCTATTAACTATGCTATTGAATGTCACAGTTCAAATAAACAAATACTAATGAAAAATAAACGGATTACAGTACTCATTACTATTTAACCATATTCTTCACTACACCTCCTAGGTACATTCAATATAATCTTACGTTTTTTTTTCCAGTGTTTGAGGAATAAATGCTTTGCCTATAGTTTTTTTATAATTAAAAAATGTTAATGGTATTAACGTAAGCAAAAAGTTTTGAATTTAACAGTCTTCTATCAAATGCCAACATAAGCGGATTTCACGCAACACGAGATATCTCTGACTCAGATAAATCCGTTTACCCGTAGGAAACGTGTTTCAAATCTACAAATTTTGTGCAGAGAACGATTTTCCTCCGGACAACCGACCTTATTAAGAGAAGCAGAATTACGGGTTAATTATTCAACAGTCAGTCACAATTGTTACGAGACTAATCGACCTGAGCTCATCGAAATTCGAAATTTTCGTTAAGAATATTTACTTGCTTAATGTCTCCTTCAATAAAATAGAAATTATTAGATGTCTAACATACAATTGATAAATTGTGGTCTTTGGCTAATCTTTATAGATATAACTTTTCTGTCCGTGTGTATGTGACTGAACTCTTCCTGAACGGCTATACAAATTGTGATGAAATTTTCTGTGTGTGTTCAGATGGATTCAAAAATGTTTTAGATTCACAATTGGATATCGTAGGTGGCGCTGCGGTTGATTTTTAGGATTTTATTTATTATCAAGGTAGGACAACGTCTGCCGGGCCCGCTAATAAATTATAATTTTCTACATTTATGGTCTAACTATAGAGTAGTGGGACAGGTGAAATGCGACGGACTCCCGATCTGAGGGACTATCGCTTGTAAACGCAATGGAGATAAAACGCTTGTACAAGCGGTACTCAGTGGCATAACTAGAAAGTGATAAGACGGATTGAATACCGCGAGCCTTCGACCTGAGGGCTCGTCGGTCATGAGAGCAATGAGAAAAATAAATATATAGACGTGGCATTCAGTGGCGTAACTATAAAATGAAAAGACAGGAAAATGCTAGATGTAGCGGGCTTGCATAAACAGCGAAAAAAGCACTTATAAAAAAAAGTACTGTAGCAGCGCCTATTTATACTGATGGAGCAGAACCCAAGAACCCATCCGATAAATTTTCAACGGACCTCCAAATCAAATAAAATCAAAAATACTTTATTCAGTTTAAGCCCTAATAAGGCGCTTATGAACGTCAAAACTACCACCGGTTGGGAAAACAACCCAGTTATTGAGAACAACTGGCAAGAAACTCGATCAGGTACATCTTTGTAACATATGTAAACACATATATATATATTTGGAATACATTATACGTCACAATCGTGTTTAGTAGATGCACAGAGAGGTGTCAATTTCAGATATCACCATCGTTCACATATTGATCCACTCTATAATAGCCTTTTGACACTAAAACCCGCTTGACGTGGCGCTTAAATTTACAGTCCGACAAAGTGGCAATATGGTATACGATTATCTTATAAGTATAAAAGTAGGACTGCTTGCTTGGACTTGCACTGCTTATTGGAGTAATTATTACTTATGTATTCTATAACTATATTAGTTAATTGTATTAAATTGTATAACTTAAATATTTAAAACCAAAATAACATTTTAGTAAAGATAACGCTATTGAATTTAAACTGTGACTCAGATTTTGCAAATAAAAATTAATGTTTCTTCTTTCAGTCTGAAGCGATAATGGCTCAGTAATACTGAGTTCAAATACCGTCTCGATGAACATGGGTTCGAATCCTGCAATGAGCTGAGCCATCCGTGCAGAAAATCACGATGTAACAACAGTAAAATGATAGTGCTAGCGGAAAGCTTGATGGTGGTACCTCAAATTAAAAATCTGCTGCTATGCACTTATTGGTGTACTCCCGCAGCCACGCTTGAGAGCCAATCCTCTTCTGCATTTAACGTGTTACCTCTTCAGATAATGATATTTTAACTATAGATACGTCATAAGCGCTTCGACAGCACCTTGTTAAAACTTGTTTAACTAACTTCTTTTTGACGGCTGCCCCGTCAATCCGCCTGTGTCTAAACAACATATAACTATTTCTTTTTCATCACCGATATTAGGAATATGCCATCGTACTTCCACGTTTTATCTAAGACAGCTTAAGTACATATGTGTTTTCGTGCCATTTGTTTTGTCAAAATATCATGTAGATAACGGGTCTACACGTTTTTACCTATAATATCATTGATTTTAGGTCATAACGTTATTTAATAAGAGTAAATAAATACTTTAATGCACTTTAGAACTTGTACACTGGCGAGCTTAATCAATAGCTTAATAACAAGGCATTTTCTTTCAGCTAACCAGTGATACTGTTGGCAATCAAAATGTGTTGTTGGTAGTGAATATCAGGCCATATAGTGATCAATAGCGAAAATTTAAAAAAACGTTATACTCGTATTTTTTATTGGTTTTAAAGTCATTTCATAGCCGTAATAACTATATGCCTACTTCGTAAGTATGCGCTACTAATAGGTCTTTACCTATGAAATTGCCATTCTGCAGTATTGGCCATTTCAAATCAAAATAATTTTTGTTTGGCTAAGAATTCTAATTTCAAATTAATTTTATTTTAAAAACATGGAATTCTTTTTCCAAAAGTAGTCATTTGTTTATTGATTAGTGTTACATTTTCATTGCATTTCAATCTTTTTTGTCATCATGGATACGTTATAAATTCGAGTAATTATGGAATATGAGTACCGTCGTGGCAGCAACGCGGCACAAGCGGCACGCAACATCAACGACGTTTACGGAGCTAACACTAGAAACCAACGCACCACCTGTTATTGGTTTGCTCGCTTCCGTTCTGGGAATTTCGACCTGAAAAATGAACCTCGCGGTCGTCCGAAGACTTTGGTCAACAATGACGAATTAAAGGCGATTGTGAAAGCTGATGATACACAATCTACGGCTGAATTAGCAGCAGCTTTCGACGTTAGCGTCAAAACAATATTGGTCCATTTGCGTCAAATTGGCAAGGAAAAAAAGCTTGACAAATGGGTGCCCCACGAACTCAATGATCGCCAGCGCGAAATACGCGTCGAAACGTGCCTTGCACTGCTCAACAGACACACAAATGAAGGAATTTTGAACCGCATTGTTACCTGCGATGAAAAATGGATTCTGTTTGATAACCGCAAGCGCTCAGCAAGTTTGTTGGATCCTGGTTCAACACCTAAACAATGCCCTAAACGAAAACTTACCGCTAGAAAAGTGATGGTCACTGTTTGGTGGTCTAGCGCCGGTGTGATTCATCACAGCTTCTTACCAAACGGGGTGAACATTACTGCAGATGTGTACTGTGAAGAACTGAACACAATGATGGAGAAGCTGGCACATCTCCAACCAGCAATGGTCAATCGCTCGTCTCCGCTGCTCCTGCACGACAACGCGCGACCTCATACTGCACAGCAGACGGTCTCCAAGTTGCAAGAACTGGGGTTGGAAGTTCTCCGTGATCCGCCCTACTCACCAGACCTTGCGCCTACAGACTACTACTTTTTCCAGAATTTGGATAACTCCTTGGCGGGAAAAAAATTCAATACCCGAGAGGCAGTACAAAATGCCTTTGAAGAATTTGTTGCCTCCCGTCCAGCTGATTTCTTTAAGAAGCGCATCAATAAACTGCCACTGCGTTGGCAAAGATGCATTGATTGCATGGGTGATTACTTCGATTAATACAAATAAAAAATACATTAAAAAAATTCGCTTAATTTTTTTCATACAAAACGGCAATTTCATAGGTAAAGACCTAATATATTCAGCTCTAAAATGAATCATATTCATTTTACCAGAACCTGAACAGTACGCTTACGCTGGAAGTTAATAATAAGTTAGTAGAAAACCATTAGGATAGTAGTGAAAAGGGGTTTTATGTTATCGCTCGACCGTTATTCACATCTGTGCTCTGAACTATTCCACCCACTAAATTTATATCCGAAATATCACTCGTGTCAAATCTCTCCGTCGATTATTAAGAACTAGTTGGTGCTTTCGACTTTGTTCTCGTGAAAATTGTTTTGTTGATTCATAAATGCCACGTAGTTTTATCTGCAGTTTATCTGTGGATAGTATAATTTGGGCTGCACTTTATTTTTCATGATAACTGTTTTCAAAATTATACAATTATTTTATTAATTTTGATATTAACTACTTCATAGCCCCTATCTAAAAGCGCTGTGTTATGTTATTGTTATTTAGTAGATTAGGAAGATTAAGCTGGACAAACAACAGACATTTTAATCTTATTTATATGTACTAGTTTTATAAAGAAAACCTAAATAGTATAAGTCCTGCTAAGGTAATATGCTAAGTATATTATGTTTTTTTTTTAATATATCATAGGAGGCAAACGAACAGTTGGGTCACCTGATTTTATGTGATCACCACCGTCCATAGACACTTGCAACACGAGAAGAGTCACAAGTGCGTTGCCACCCTGTGTTTGAGGGAGGGGGAGTGGAAAAGGGGCGAGGGAGAGGGGAGGTGGGTTATCCAACGCTCTCACTGCCCGAACGAAACGCAACAATGCAAGCACTGTTACTTCACGTCGGTTTTCTGCGAGAGGGTGGTACTACTACTACTACCCATTCATGCTGAAACCAGCAATATCTTCAGCGTGGCTCTACCACCTCTTGAATGGTATGGTATACAGTAAATATAATAGAAAGACATCTGTTTGTGTCTGAGGACACAGTTAACCATAGAGACATGTAATCAACAATTAATGTAGAGACGGTAATTAAAAAACTGTAAGCGTAATTGAATAAATATACTGTCACTTAAAGTGATGGTATTATGGTAACATAACGAGTAGGTATAATTGGTTATTTTTTTTGATTCCACTTTAATATTTTGTCCAACCTTGTCTATTACTAGCTGATATCCGCAACTTCGTCTACGTTGTTTGTTATCTTAATAATATATTTCATGTGCAGAGGAAAAAGAATTGAAAATGAATATACACTTTGCTTTCAAATTTCTTTTTCTAAATAAGCAAAATATTTCCTATTTTACCATACAGTACCTAATGAACATTATTTAGGATGTATATACGTAATAAGGACGTCATGCCACGTGTTTATAGCCTATTCAGAGCGAAGACGCTATCCGCATTTATTATAATACCTACAGCTAAGCGAAGCGTTGTTTAGCGCATTAAAATATTATAATAAAGCCCGTAAAAACGTTCGTTAACGATTTATGATGAAAAATTCGTACAATTCAGTCCTTTGAAAAGCATCTCTCACGTCTTTTGCGCACACGGAATTAAGGCACCACAGCAATATGGATTCTCTCAACTATCTAATACCTACTTATCATCACCATCAACGTGTTGGAGAAAAGTGGCTTGTCTCTCAGTGTTTTTAGGTTACACTTTGGAGAGTGTGCACAGGAATTACATAATATAATTCCACCGTCCCTATTCCATCAGAGGACGACTAGACC
The DNA here is from genome assembly GCA_036509395.1 of Antheraea yamamai. Taxonomy (NCBI): domain Eukaryota; kingdom Metazoa; phylum Arthropoda; class Insecta; order Lepidoptera; family Saturniidae; genus Antheraea; species Antheraea yamamai. Next base: position 7,170,698 of record AP028449.1, on the reverse strand, counting down.
TTTCCACCCTTATGTTTTTGATATTCCCGAGATTCGTACGAAGCGATTTCCTTCCAAATTTATTATACGTACGCCTAAGGAGTGGAATTCACTCCCGGCATCTGTCTTCCCGGCATTTTATAACCTGGAAGTCTTCAAGAGTAGATTGAACGGGCATCTAGCTAGTAAGAGCGATACACCGTCGGCCTCATCGTCACTTACCATCAGGTGAGATTGTGGCCAAGCGCGTACCTGTTGAACATAAAAAAGAGACACAGTGTTGTAGACTTCTTCCCGAAAGAAGGTATGGTCATAATCACCACGCCAGCTCACGACATACTTGCGATTTCGAACTCCCAGAAATTCAGTCCTATATTTTTTTCTAAGTAGATACGCTGGTACTACAAAAACATTTAACAGTTTCAGGTTTCCTCACTTTTCCTTCACCACTAGCCGATAGTCTTACCAATTGCAATGGTCACAAATTCCAAAAAAAATGTTGGTCCATACCATGGTTCGAACCTGCGGATACTGGATTGATATTCCAGCGATGAAAGCATTTAATAAACAGCAGCTTTTAATAGTAGTCCGGTGAAGCTGTTAAGACCTTGCTAGGTCAATAGCGTAGTCAGTTCGAAAAAAAAAGCAACTTTTAAGATAATTTCAAAACGCTATCACTGTGATAAAAGTGTCTTCTTTTCTAAAATTACCTTTTGAATGTGTGATTAGTTATCAACTATGGAACACCCGCGAAACTAGATCGCAAGGTTTGTTTTCACGGATTGGCTTGAAACAGTAAATTCTAATTAGATTATTGAACTAAACACATTTAAACTTTTTGGAGAGTCGCGAAGATGCCTTGTTAGTTTTTTGTTTTGTTTGTTAGTTCAAAAAATATAATTTAGTAGCTAACCCACCCAACTTCATCTGCTTTGCTCAGTTTTTTTTTTATTTTGTTTTTATAAGAATTTGTAAAGCATACGTGAGATCTGTATCCAAACTTAATCTTGTAAAAATTATTTTATTTTTAACATAAAAACCATCTCTTTGGCTGAGATATTAAACTTAGGTATACCTATAGTATCGCGGACTTTTTTGTAAAGCCAAAAGTAATGAATATTTTTGCTATACATTTTATTCCTTTATTTTTCAGGCCGCACCCGCCTTGTTATAAATTTTTTGTCGATTTTAATTACACTTATTGTGATTAATTATTGAAAATATATATTTATCAAAATAGTAGTATATTGCACTCAGGGATAATATACTATCTATGAAACTACTTTCTAACAATGAAAAAAAAATCAAAATCGGATCAGTAGTACTGTAGATTACCCGGAACATCGAAGTTCACAAATATTACCTCTTTATAACATTAGTATAGATTACATAAATAGCACCCCGCCTAGGCTTCACACAGCTGTAATAACGACGAAAATGATACGAAATCTTCCATTTACAGTACGGCCATGTAATTAAATGAAATGGTAACTGAAGAACATATGTCAATTCTGTCAATATTTCTAAAGATATCCTTACTTGTCTTCTATCTCACTCGTTTATAAGAAGAGTTTTAAACCTATTTTTCCGCGTGATTTTTAAACATTTTATTTCATACAAACCTTATTCTGACAATTACAAACAGAACAAAAAAGAATCAGCCAAATATGTGCAACCGGTCTTAAGTGATGCGCTTATATACATTCTGAAATTGATTTTTATTTTTTAATTGATTTCTAACAACATTGAGGTCACATCTTCCGGTACGAAATAAAGGGAAACCTGGTATCATGATTATAGGTGACTTTTTCTAATGTCCACTTAGCTACTACCCTGATGTCTGAAATCTGTTACGTACATTCCCGCAGTTACACTTGAAGTCCTTCTCTATATTTAGTATTTTACCAACTAAAACTATAGTTTTCTAACTTAACTATACTTATAGATATATCATCATTTAACGTCAGGTGAGATCGTAGTCAAGTGTTAAAACTTACAAAGTATAAAAAAATACTTGGTAACATTTGATAAAATTATACGAATAAGAATGATTAATGGTTCCAGCGCCCTAATGGTGCACATTTGTATAGACCTTTGTCCGCGGCTGTTGAACCGTTCTAACGTCCCCACTTTACTATCTTTATTGATTCAATTTCTTTAACAATCTTCAACACTCAAGCGTGCAATATATTTTACTAGTTATAGAATAGAAACTTATCTTCTATACCTATACATGTAATAAAATTGAAGTGTCCGTTTTCAATGTCAGAATAACAGCTTTTTACTAAACGGATATGAAGTATATACAACACTTGTAACAAACAACTACTTTTTAAAATTCTTGTTTGTCTCTCTGTTTTTTCCGGGTAATCTCCAAAACGGTTGGACCGATTTTCTTAGGACTTTACCTGATAAATAGCTGCTTTTATAGTGAGTAACTTAGGCTACATTTATTTTAGAGAAAATTATGGTTCCGTGGAAGTATAATAACGTAATAAAGCAGTGCCCAGTAGACGCGCGCGTAAACGCTCACGTTTAGGGAGCAACATTTTTTTACTAGATTCCACAAAGTCACGAGAAACAGCTATTTATACATATAATAAGAATGTAAATCTAACGTGTCTGTACTTTTTAGATTTTTGTGAAAAAAATTGTTGCAGGTATATTGAAATAAGTAATAAAATACATTTCAATAATTTTTTAGAATTGTCTGTGTTTGTATAATCTCGCATCACTGCTGAAGTACTGCGTTCACGATAAAACCTCACCAAGAAAATCATAAAACATATCCTTGAGTAACATTTAGTTTTGGTTTTCTAAAATCGGTTCACTATATCAAAAGTTTTTGTATTTTTAATGACGACGCGACTGAAGTACCAGAGAAAAGTAAATGGACTTAATACATTCAGAAGATTTTATTAGTCAGTTTTTTTAACATTAGGTTCCACGGGGACGGTGTCGCGGTCACAGCTATTAAATAAATAAAATTACTTGTACGACTAATAGTCTGTGAATAAAATAACAAGGATTTATATAAAGTTAAGAATTCAATACAGACTTAAAATATTTTAAAATATTAATTATAGGAACTTAAAATTTTCATTTATTTGTCCTTCTTAGGTTGTCTCGCTGTTGCACATATAACACATATGTATTTATACCTATGTGTTCTGCGCATTATATTCAAAGCGATCAAAGAGTTTGGCACATATGTACTAAGATTTATATTCGACGTAATCGGAGGCAGTGACTTATTACAATTTAGAAAACCTTTTTCTGATAAAACATTGTGACGTTATAGGAAATTGTCGTGACATTTGAGATTTTTTTTGACGTGGTAACGCCTTATAAATCGATGAACGCCAGCTGCACGCACGAAAAAGCATGACTCATTGTCACGTTCCGCCTCATCTCTCGGTACAAGCGAGAGCGCGGAACAAGCAATAAGGAGGCGCGATCGGCTTCTATTTCTCTTCCACTCCATCGGGCGATGCGTTCGAGTCGTTATCACGTAAAATTATCGTCCGTAAACCAACTTTACAGACAACCAATTTTTTTTTAAGTAGCTAATAAATGGATAAATAAAACTAACACGTTTACATAATACAATCATTTATTTCTACACGTTATCGGTTATAAACTGAGACTTAACCTAAACTGAGTAGAAAACACATAGTCAATACATGAACATAATAAAGGATCTAAAATTAGCAAAACTCTTATTTTTAAAACGCATTTGTACAATCTTCAACTGCTAATATTCTTTTCACTTTGCAATAGATGCTAAACTTTAATTCCAATTAACAATTAAACAAAATTATAAGCAACAGAACCAATTTATTTTCTGCACAATATAAAGTTTAGTCATTTTGGTAATTTGAACGGACATTTAAATTCCTAACCACATAGAGCTTAAAATTTTACTAATATTATTTGTTAATGAGGGTATTTATATCTAAAAAGACAGTTTTAAAACTTTATTAGAATGTAGTTTAAACTATGGCAGTTAAAGATTTTTAAAAGACAAGTTTTATTCAACAAGCGTAACCCTGTTCTTATCAACCCTAACATTAGGTGCGCTTTTTAACTTTTTTATAAATTTTTCAGCAATCCTATCATCCACATCTCTTCCCGTAGCTTCAGAGTATTCAGAGAGAACCTTCTTCTGAAGTCTTTTAAATTGCACCTCATTGCCTTTCTTTTCCAAAACGGACATAATTACAGCATGCCAATTGAATTTCTCACTTCCCTGTTCCGCAGCTTCTTCAATGGTTGCAACATTCTGATCATGAAGGCACACGCTTTCTTCTGCTTTCTCAACACTATCTACTCTTTGCTTCTTCTTCTTAGTTTTCTCTTTCACAACTACTTCGCTTTCAGTATCATTAACTTTATCGATAACCTCAGTCTCATGTACTCCATTGACACTGTTAACAGTATCTTGTCGTTTACGCTTCTTCTGTTTCTTACTCTCCTCACTCTCTTCAACATCTCCATTTGTTGATTCTGTTCTATTCTTCTTCTTCTTGCCTTTCTTAACTTCTGCTTCCTCTACTTCCTCCTTTTCATGTGGAGCCGCAGCACTCTGCAATTCTGCTTCATACTTCTGACGCTTTTTCTCTTGCTTACGTTGCTTCTTAGATAATTTCTTTTGATTACCAGTATCAACATTTTCTTTTTCATTTTCCTCATTCTTTTCTTCATTAGTCTCCTTTGTATGTTCAGTATCACCATTTTGTACCTCATTTTCGGTGCTTTGATCTATTTCACTTGTTTTGGAATTATTTTCTAACTCACCATTACGTTTCTCATTTTCAATTACTTTCTCACCATTCGTTGCTGATACGTTATTATTTGCTTTTCCATTTTGAGTGACAGCAGACAGTGCTGTAAGCTTAACTGAAATCAAGTCCCAAGCCTGATCAATATCGGATGGGTTTGTCTTATGTCCGCAGACATTTTTGACAAAGTTAATGAATTTCGGCTTCTTTCGTGGAGTGTTAGTGTGTTTGCTAATGGTTTCTATAATCCTCAGTACATTCTTTGGAGCACCAGTTTGCTCATCCAGTACCGACTGTAGCATTTCAACCCAAGTATTTTGTTTCTTTTCACCCTTCTTTTCCTTTGCCATAAAACCTTTACCAGAGTAGCGCTCCTCTTCAGTTATACATTTAGTGTGTGATTCATAGTCCTGGCCTCTGTAATTGTGAACAAAATGAATTTAAAACATCTGAACTTTATCATATTTTGTAGAATATCTCTTTTTTATAATTTAAAATAACTATATTAGCTCAAATATCAAATAACATTTGTTTCATATTATATTGAACCACAATGATTCATTTTAAGTCAAGAATATTAATATAAGTACAAGGAAACGTAAACATGCAATTTTAATGAGTTTATCTCATGTCACTGGCTATTATGTTGGTTATTGCTTCTAGTTTCCCTATTTGTGGAAAAAAAATGCATCAAGTTTAATTGTGGCTAATTGGCAACATTCGGCTATATAACTACAAGTTAACTTATGGTGGGTAAAAAAACGTACTTTATCCATTACATGTTAAGGTTGATTCACTTAATGTTGTTTATGTTGTCTTTTCATTTGTCAGGGGAGTAATTTATTGCTTTGATCGTTTTATCGTAAGTATTAGATAATATTTTAAACATTTGTGACTTTATTACTAGGTGTCATGGTTGTAATTAGGTTGAACTTAAAACGTTTTAAAACTTTTTTCTCCCTTTCTTAGCAAACAAATAGTTACATAAGTATATATTTACGCGGACTTTTAGCTTCGATTTTTGTATGTGACCCTTTATCTAGTTATTGTTGATCGAAGGTAATATCATAGAAAGTTCGAGAAAAAAAAATTACAATCCATGAAGGGTTTAATGGATATGACACAATGAAAAATGATTGCAATAAGAAATAATCTGTACTTCATCCTCTTTTAATAACAATATGATGTATTCAAAAGATACTGGCATTTTGAAATAATCAATATTTTCCAAAAATTTTACTCTATAACAACTTAATAATCATCAAGATTCTCTTGTGAATAGACACAGTTATATAATGTAAAGGGGTGAAGGGTAATTCCCTACAGTAGGTCTAAAAAGCTGTCCATAACAATGATAATTTGTTTTTATTTTGTTCGTTTTTTATGCCTTGGTTTAATATGTCCATCCATTCCAGGTTTAAATTTAACTATCAACTGTTTTTGAGAAATACATGATTTTTGGAGATACAAAATTTGATTTCTCGGCTTGGCATTAGAAATTCGCATCATGAATTTGGGGTTTTTAAGGGTTGTTTTTTATAGGGGTTGGTTACCCCTTTCAAAAGACACCCCCCTCACCTCGCGGAGACGCGTAGTTTTTTTTATATGTGTTTGCAGTTACGTGTAACGGAACGTGATTTTTCCTTCACATGCGTATTTTTAAGGTTTATACTATAGTTTTGTTGTTTTATACATATTTATTGTTGTTTTGTAATGGCTCACTATTATTTCCGAAAAAAAATAATCAAATATAACTTATTTGTATGACGTAAAACGGGAACGTTTTGTAGATCTTGTATTTTTTGTTTTATTTCTACTATGTTTAATCCAAAACTCAACTGTCTCAATCCTAGAAAAAAATATAATTTAAGTTATTTGTATGATCATAAAGCCTCTCCACACATAACACAGGCGAGCGAGCGGGTGCGGCGTGGGAAACGCCTGCCGCCGGGGGCGTCTCGGAGCTTGCTCACGCTACCCCGAGGCACTCCCATAGTGCGGCGTAGGTTATCGTGGAGTTTTTTAGTCGATTAAAGGTCGACTCAGTTCAGGACCTCCCCCGGGGACCTGGCAATGTCTGTGAAGAGGGTTCTCCACGTTAAAAAAAAAAAAAAAAAAAAAAAAAGGCGAGCGAGCGCAGCGAGCTAGCGAACTGGTCCAAGCAAATCCGACTTAGTCACGTTAGGTTAATAGAGGTATATGTAGGTTAGAATTGCAACCACATATCAAATTCCTTGTTGTTTTATGTTAAATATTTTTTAACCACTATGAGCTTAAATGTGAAATATTTGAGTGAGAAATGAGGACAGAAGTTTATTGTAAATAATATTTTTTTTGTTCTCAATATTTATGTTCTATCAATAATTTATTCCTTAATGCATATATACATAGTTTCATAAAAGTTATAATTTTTTTGGTTGAAAAGTTAACCTTTTTTTATGCAAAATTACTATAATTTTTAGTACTGTTACATGACTTTTAAATACTTAAATTTTTTTTTCACAAAATTTACATTTTTCCAGCAATAATTTTTTGCTCTACTTATATATAGACATAGTATTGTACAAACAGTTGAATTTAATCTTAAAAATCAACATGTTGTTAATATACAAAATTGTCAATGATTGTTCGGAGGCGACATAATCTCTAAACTTTGATCATGAATATCTCAGTAACTATAACTTTCCGCGGCGGCGGAGTGGTTTAGAGGGGTAGTCAAACCCCTCCCCCCCCTCAACCCTTATTTCATGATGCGAATTTCTAATGCAGCCCCGATTTCTCTTATAAGGTGTAATTATGTGTATTTCATCCCATTTTTATCTAAAATTCGTTTTCAATTGAAAAAATATCCTTTTCTCACAAGTAATAAAAATGTAAGACAAAACGTAAAAACTAAATTTACAGTAAGTGTATTGAAACCAATAGTTCCATAAACATATTCTAGAAATTACCGTAATGATTAAAATTATGTTGTACTTACAGAAAATCTTTGAAACAGTCCATACATGATAAGTTCGGATTCCTGTTGCGGCATTTAGTTAAATAATGTTTTTCAACTTTTGGTTTCTGGACTGACTCCCCGCAGTGTCCACAAGTAAACACAACCATCTCCTAATTTACCAATTGCACGTGTTGATCTATTTATTGTAAATATAATTCTGCAACAAAAATCAATACTTTCATTATCACAAAATACTTTGATTAGACAAATGATTGTAAAGCGAAGAGTATTTTACCTCAACAATATACTCTCTTCAAATAAAACCTTTTCAAATAATCTAATTGCAGTTTTATAAATCGAAAGACCAAATGAAAACCTAAAATATCGTGAAAAAAAATGTGGGTGTCAAAACATCGGATGGTTTGCTAATCTGCCAGTGTCAATTTAATTTTTTTTAATAAGATAATTTCAATAGAAGAAGTAATTTGTGTAGGTATTATGGTATGCAATGATTAAAATGCAATGATTACAGGAATGGACTTTAACAATGAAAATTTAGTAGAGGGTATAAATAGTATAGTTTGGTAGTTTTACTCAGAAAGTTTTCCGGGAGTTTAATACGTTCTTATATAAAAAGCTAAATCACGTCTTAAAGGAAATTGAAGTAATTATTTTGTTTTCTAACATAGTATTCCGAATAGAAACAATATTTATGTAGCATAAGCCGTGATGTTCACAAGTACATTTGATAATTTTAGTTCTTAAGCGTTGACAGCACTGGTAGTAGTTTTTGAAACATTGCAGTGTCCTCTTTAGTAGTCTGTGAATCATTTCAAAACATTCGTTTCATTCATTCACGTCTCTTTCAGATTTGTTTTGCGGTTACGACTCGCAGTTGGGGTGTGTCCAAATAATATTTTTTATTGAAATATACAGACTGCAATGAAAATAATGAGACAGTCGACATGAACCAAATAAATTTTACTGAACTAAAGATGTATCTTCTGTTACTTTTACTCACTTTTACTGGTATGTACATAAAGTTTTTTTAAAGTTTCTATGAATTTAAAGTTCATGTGAAAGAAACTAAATTCAACAAAAACCATAGGGGCTGCATTAGAAATTCGCATCCTCAAATAAGGGTTGAGGGGGGGTGAGAAGGTTGTGGGAGGGGGCTGACTACCCCTCTATACCACTCCCTCACCGCGGAAAGTCATAGTTCCTTAGATATTCATGATCAAAGTTTTGAGATTATGTCGCCTGTGAACAATCATTGGTAATGTTGTATATTAACAACTTGGTGAGTTAAATTTTTTTTATCTCGAACTGAATACGCTATTGACCTAGCAAGGTCTTAACAGCTTCACCGGACTACTAAGGCGAGCGCTTATGGCACGCAGCCGATTATGAGTTAAAATTCAACAATTTGTACAATACTGTGTATATATATATATATAAGTAGAGCAAGAAATGAGTTGGGGAAAAATGTAAATTTTGTGGAAAAAATAAATTTTAAGTGTTTAAAACTCTTGTAACAGTACTAAAAATTATAGTTACCTTCAATAAAAAGGTTGAGTTTACAACTAAAAAAATAATAACTTATATGAAACTATGTATATTCACGCATTAACGAATAAAATATTGATGGAAAAGCATAAGTCTTGAGAACAAAAATAAATTTATTTACAATAAACTTCTGTCCTCATTTTCACCCAAATATTTCACAATTGAAGCTCATAGAGGTTAAAAAAATATTTAATCTAAAACAACACAGGATTTGATATGTGTTCACAATACTAACCTACATAGAGAACTACTCTATTATATTATATTAACTTTATTAACCTAACGAGACTCAGTCGGATTTGCTCTGACTAGTTCGCTCGCTTGCTTGCCTGCGTTATATGCGGAGAGGCTTTATGATCATACAAATAATTTATATTATTATTTTTTTCTATAGTTGAAACAGTTGAGTTTTGAATTAAACATAGGAGAAATAAAACATAAAATACAAGATGGTGGAAAACGTTCCGTTTATCCTACAAATAATTTATATTTGATTTGTTGTTTTTGTTTTCTCAAATAATAGTGAACAATTATAAAACACCAATAAATATGTATAAAACAACAAAATTATAGTATTATAAACCTAAATAATGCGCATCTGTAGGAAAAATCACATTATGTTACACATAACTCCAAACACATATTAAAAAAAAACTACACATCTCCACGGGGTGATGGGAGTATCTTTTGAAAGTAGTAACCAACCCCTATAAAAAACAACCCTTAACGACCCCAAATTCGTGATGCGATTTTGTAATGCCAACCCAAAAGATTTATTATGGAATGTAGTTCCTTACAAAATAAATACTATCCTTCAAAACAAAAATAAAGCTTCTTTTAATATATATTATTTATATAATAAAACAATAGTTTCTTAAGCTTGTTTGGGAGTTCCTTTAATACCTTCTGTGAAAAGAATCTTTATATGTAAAAATTGATTTGAATAACTTCATGAAAAGAATTGAATCATGTAAAATGACATTTGTTGTTACATTACACAAAAAGATTATTTTGATACTTCTTATATGATCCTTGAGTACCTAATGATTTAAGAATGTATAGCATTCATTTTAAATGACTTCATTAACAATGCATTCAAAATCTGATTTTCCATAATTCTCATATGATAACACAAAATATTTCAGGTGTCGCAAAGTGTGGCTATTATGGCAGTGAAAACATTGGAAATAATATAGGCAGCTTACCAAAAGTAGAAGGTCAAGATATGGTAACATGGTGTACCACATCTGTATTGGAGCAAGAGAAATGTGAAAAGTTAATGAAGACAGCTATGCTCGATAAAGGGTTATTTGGTAAAGATTATATAGAACTACAGTGTAAAAGGGTATGAGCACTCCTTTCGTATCATCTATACATATAATAAGAATATAAATCTAATGTGTGTACTTTTATAGATTAAAAAAAATGAGTTTGTGTAACAGTCACACGCAATTCAAATAAAACTTGTTATTTAAGTTCTGAATTAGCTGGTAGTTGGCACTACAGATAATGAAGCTTTGATTTAATTTGTTACTTACATTGAAACCAGATGGCAGCACAGTCGCCCGCCCATGTATACATAATAATTTGCATTGTATGATTTTTATTATTATTCCGTTTAATATTTTTTATTATTTATTTAGTTTTTCAAATTTTTTTATTGATTCGTTTGTAAACTATTTATTGACAAAATAAAAAATATTCGAAAACCGGATGGTACAGAAACGTAACTCCATATTGCCATAACGGACTTCCGTTGTATTGTCGTCCAGCTACCTCATAGTCGCGCCTCTAGAAATTGTACTTAAAAAAAAATGTTGCAGGTGTCTAGGAATAAGTAATGAAATACATTTAAATCAATTTTTAAAATGTCTGCCTGTCTGTCTTTTCGTATAAACACGCAACACGGCTAAAATACTGCATTCATGAGAAAACCTCTTCAAGAGAATCATAAAGCATATTTTTGAGGAACATTTAGTCTTTGTTTCATTCAAATCGGTTTGGTCTATTAAGAGTTATTGTACTTCTAATGACAATTTAAGTATGAGAGAAAAGTAGATAAGTAAATGGACTTAATACATTCAGATGACTTTATTAATCGCTATTTTTTTACATAAAATTTCACAGGGATGAAGTTGTGGGCAAAGCTAATAAGTAGTATATAGAAACACCTAACATTGTAAGAAATATTAATTAAATAACCACTGTGAAATATTATTAACCTCCATGTTAATGTTTAAATAGGAAACAATGATATCTATTAAATTTAGATTGTATTGATTATTCTTGTAAATAAAAGAAACATACTTCACTGATAACATTTACTTTTTTTGTTATTGGAAGTATCAATTGTATCTTCTAGACAAAATTCAAGTACAAAATAATACCAGTTGAATTCTGAATTTATTGACATAGAAAACGAGCAATAGGAATAAGCTGAAGCTAATTAGAATTGTACCACTATCATTATTGTTTCTACTGTTTTAATGTTGTTCCTAATTAGTATGTATTTACTTTTAGGCATTTGATACAGAAGAATGTATGACATGGGTAGATCGTGGGGAGGCATCACTCCTTGGTTTGGATGCTGGTGAGGTTTATGTTGCAGGCAGATACCACTCCTTGGTGCCAATTATGCAAGAAGTAAGATAATAATCTATTACAATTCATGTTTTTTGAACATCAGTCTAGTAATAAATATAGTATAGTACAGTTTTTTACAGAGATATATATTTTTTTTACACTTGAAAATGTATTTAGAAATGTTATTAATTGCATCTATCTACATATAAATATAGTGAAAGTAAAAAGCCTTTTTTACAATTGTGTTTCTACAGTGTAATTTTTTGTTTATATTTTAATTATTCCATATTCTATACCTTTATGTAATACTAAAATATCTGGTAAATGTGTTGTGTATAGAAAAATAATTAATCCATTTCATTATATCTACGTATATATATTGGAAAAACACTATGTCAAGTATTTTGCATAAATAATAAAATTATGTCATAATGAGTTCAAGATAGGGTGTTTCTCATACAAAGGTAATATGAACTCAATTTTATATAGTTATACGGACGGGGAGAACCGTATCAGTATTCTGTAGCAGTTGTAAGAAAAGGCGGCCTTCCAGCTCTGCAGCCTGGCATGGGACTACAAGCTCTGAGAGGTGCAAAAGCATGCTTTCCCGGTGTTGGTTCATTAGCTGGTTGGGTGATGCCTATTAATGTTGTAAGTGATAATTAACTTTAATTCTGCAATTTTTAACTTTAAAATATTTCCAAGGAAACTATTATTGTCATTATTATAAGTAAAGGGATAGTGGTATGTTGTGTGTGCATCACTCAAAAACAATACTCTGCTGATTTTGATTAAACTTTTTGAGATTTACTTCTTAGACACGTGGTTCTTAAAAAAACCAGACGGAACTGTGGGTATTAGCTAGTTTTTAATATTTATTTATGAATATAATGTCACACAGAAAACACTTTTATATAGTACTAGACTCTGCCCGCGACTTCGTTCGCGTGGAATTGTTATTTTTGGCTAACGCTAACACGCAGTGGAAGCTCTCAAGAGGAAAAAACCCCGATTTTTAAATATTCTTCATTGGTGCTCCGCTCCTATTGGTCTTAGCGTGATGATATATAACTTATAATTTTCCTCGATAAATGAGCTATATAGCACTGACATAATTTTTGAAATCGAACCAGTAGTTCCTGAGATTACTCCCTACAACGTCACAAACTTTACCTCTTTATAATATTAGTATAGAAAATTAACTCGCATATCGCAAGTTATCTTAACAAATACATGAAAACAAATTTAACCCTCTCTGCCTCTCATGCAAATTTGTTATCAGTATTAATTTCTCGGCTTTCTTTATGGTTTACATCATATAAAAATCACTTGTACAGATTTCGAAATCACATCAAATTGTTAACATTCCATTTTTGTTTCTGTTTTCCGTTATCTCTCGAGTTGCTTATTAAATTGATAGGTGTCTAAGGAATATTCCTTGAGTGACTGCATCAAATGGAACGGTGAATGAGAATGAGAGGTACATCACAGATTGTTCAAGTGAAATGTTGTCAAAGAGGCAGCTTTAGGATCAATGTATCAAATCACCAACAGTTACTTCTCGTGGAGTGTTGGGCAAACTGCAATCAGATTAAAGATTATAGATCATGATTACACTTTGTAATCTTCAATCATTATTACAGATTAACTTAAGTAATCAGAAAAGTAATCATACAAGAGATTAACGATTATATTGATTACTTTTTTTGATTATTATCAGAATATTAATGTAGAAATAAAACATAATTTTTTAATGTGTAAATCAAATGTATTTGTATTCGACCTTTGTTATTAATTTAAATTTACACTAATCATAAAAGATTAATCATTACAATCAATGTTAGACTTTCAGGTATGTTTGAAAGTATTCATAAGCGAGTAGGGTAGCGGCACGGTACGGATATCGGTATAAACTACTACTGAAATATTGGATACAAACAATCATATAATCTTGGTTACTGATTACTTTACACACGATCAGTGATTACACAACAATCATGATTAAATGTAATCTTGATTGATGTAATCATGATTACTTTAAATCAGCTTGATAATCTGAATACAAAAGTAATCGATTACGCCCACCTCTGTGCTCGTGTTACTGCATTAATATATCTTAGGTCCAAAACTCATCTCTAAAGAGAGATTGGTTAATTGTAGTAAGATTATGTAAACTATATTATTTTCAGTTAATGCAACATGGAGGATTGAAGATAACAGATTGCAATAACCATGTGAAATCTGCAATAGAATATTTTGGGGAATCGTGTGCACCTAATTCATTGAAAGATATGTATAATCCCATTGGCGATAACCCGGATAAGTAAGTTTATAATATTTTTTCTGTGTAATTGGTGTTTTAATACACAAATAGTTATAACGGCTAATATTTTTATCACGCTTTTATTAGCTTCACCTGTATGTATGTAACCGACCCCTTTGAGCTCGATTTTGTCCTACTTTAAACGATCAGATTTAATTCAAACTTTGCACACCTGTCAAAGGTCGATGACAATGCAATAATCCGAAAAAAAAAAAGTTAAAAAAATTTAACTAAAAAATGAAAAATAAATAATAGTTTAAAAAAACTAAAAAAAACACGCTTTCATAAAAAAATCCAACTAAAAAACAGAAAATAAAATTTAAAAAAAATTTGGATTAAGAATAGTGCAAATTAGAAATAAATGTATATTTTTGTAAAAAGTGACAAAAATATGATAAAAATACTGATATCTGGAGGTGCTGATATTAACATGCGATGCGTCACTGTTAATATCAGCATCTCCAGATATCAGTATTTTTATCATTTTTTTGTCACTTTTTACAAAAATATACATTTTTTAATATTCTTAACCTCTTTACAAGAAAATGCTACACTGGGGTTAATAGTTTCTAGAGGAACACTTTTATTATTTGCTTTTGCTATCATAGATTAAGCAAATTATATTTTACCTCCACTATGTTTTATTTTATTTTATTTTAATTTTATTTATTTAGGAAAACTTACAGCTAATACTAATGAAATAACAAATAAATAACGTACAAAGGCTAATTACAAATTTTCACTTATAAAAACTATGAATATACAAAAAAAAAAACAGCTATGAATATAGATGTACAAATAAATACATGATTACATACACAAAGTTAATATTATGGAAAAAAAGCTCTAGATAAACATTGTCTAAGGCATGATATACTATCTGTAAATAAATCTAGGTTATTGTCTAAAGAATTAAAATATTTACATGCTCGGATCAGAAAGGCATTTTGGCGATATGTCGTCCTGACAAGTGGCACATGTAATAGCTTCGGATTTCTTAGTGTACTTGTGGGGACACATAACTGAACTCTAGATAATAATTCTGGACAGTCTATAATTCCATTGGCTATATTACTTAAATAAATTAAATCAGCTATTTTACGTCGCTCGTAAAGTGGCAAAAAATGGAAGTGTTTACATCGTTCTATATAATCAGTAAAGTAACAAGAAGTTCTAAATTGCAAATATCGTAGGAAGCGTTTTTGAATCCGTTCAATACGTGAGATGTATATATTATAGTTAGGGTTCCAAACTTGAGAAGCATATTCTAAGTGACTACGAACAAAGGCGCAATACAATATCTTCAGAGTCTTAATGCATTTAAATTCCGACGATAATCTTAAGACGAAACCCAGGGCTTTGGAAGCTTTATTCACTATATTATCAATGTGTGAGTCAAATATGAGCTTAGAATCAAAAATGACTCCTAAATCTTTTACTGTATTAACTCGTGATAGTATAGTATTCTTAAGTATGTAATTTTGTTTAATTGGATCAGGTTTACGAGTAAAAGAACAAACACAGCATTTCAATACATTAAGATCAAGTTTATTCTTATTGCAATAACTTTGGAAGCTATCTAAATCGCGTTGAAGACCAATCGTGTCATCGTGACTTGTGATTGGACATAGAATTTTCATATCATCGGCGTAGAGTAAAATGAAAGAATTAGTAAAACACGTTGAGATATCATTAACAAAAATATTAAAAAGAATAGGTCCCAATAGAGATCCTTGGGGAACGCCTGAAGGAACTTCGACAGGATCAGACGCATACCCACCGAGAACTACAGTTTGAGTTCTATTCTGCACATACGACGAAAACCACCTGAATAAGTCACCACGAATACCTAGAGACAATAGTTTGCGTAGTAAGATTACATGATCAATTCTGTCAAACGCTTTACTATAATCAGTGTAGACAACGTCAATCTGAGCAGGTTCAGACATAATCCTTGATATATATTCACTGCATAGTATTAGATTTGACGTTGTTGATCTGCCTTTCAGGAAACCATGTTGATCAATATTGATGGCATGTTTAATGGAAAAGTATAGTTGTTTATATATAATTTTTTCTAGAACTTTCGCAAATAAGCATAATTTACTAATCGGTCTATAGTTTTCTACAATATCTTTAGGTCCCTTTTTATGAACGGGGGTAATGAAAGCTGATTTCCAGATTATAGGCACTACTCCTTCAGTAACTGAACGCTTAAATAAAAGTGATATCGGAACGGTAAGGCTTTCAGCACAATTTACAATAAAATAAGGTGGAATATCATCTGGACCTGCAGATTTACTTAAATCTAGTGACAATAATAATTTATAGACTTCTTTTTCTTTTATCTCAACGTATTCTATGTCACACGGAGTTACATTAAGTGGCTCACAGTTAACAATATTTAAGTCGTCACTACATTGTAGAAGAAAATTAGATTTGAAGTATCTACTAAACATATTAGAGATATCTTCTCCCCGACTCGATGATTGCAGGCCAGATTTCATTACCGAAGGGTAAGAAAAGGACTGATTTTTACTCTTTATGTAACTCCAAAAAGTTTTAGGAAATTGTGAGATATTGGATTCTATATGTGCAATGTAATTATTAAACATATCAGCTTCAACTAACTTAACTCTCTCTCTTAAGAGAATAAATGAGTTGTAGTCGGCAATATTACCGTATTTTTTAAATTTACGATGATATTTATATTTCTCTTTTATCATTTTTATTAGTGGAGTTTTATACCAAGCAGGATATTTTAAATTTGAGGAGATGATCTTAGATGGTATATATGTAGTTCGTGTCTTGTAAAGGATCTCGTAGAAATAAGAAATAGCGTCTTCCAATGATCCAGATAAGAGGTGGTGATGCCAGTCTATTTTATTTAATTCTTCTCTTATAGAATCAAAGTCACCCATTTTGTATAAGAATTTTTGGTACGGTTGACTGGTTAATTTGTGCAATTCTACAAAATCAGTCGTAATGCGTAAAGATTTATGATGTTGGTCTTCTGGTACAAGAGGATCATTACACCAGGAGACTGATACCTGACTATTAGAAAATACTAAATCTAATATTCTATTGTTAACGTTTGTGCAGTGATTATATTGAGATAGATTACAAGAGCTTAAGTCATCGAAAAAATCACTCTGTGTGATACCTTTAATATTTGAAGGCGAATAACCATAACCATCTTCGGCTAAAGTCCAGGATATGTTAGGTAAGTTAAAGTCGCCTAGGATAATTACTTTATCCTCGGGACACGCCAATAACCTATCAGACATATTATTTGAGAAGTTGTGAAGTTGAGCATTTACTGAGCTACCTTCATTCTCAGGGCACATGTATACTACACCAACATGTATTTTGTACATAACTTTGGGTTTTTTGTGGTGAAGTTTTAAAGTTACCCACATATCCTCTGCAGTCGAACACCAATTATCATGAAAATCTCCAGTTAGTTCACGTCGAAGAGCTATAAGAACTCCCCCTCCCATCTTCTGATTCGTTCTACTATAGTCCCTATCTCGCCGCCATACTAGGTAACGATCATCAAACAGCTCTTGGTCACGAATACTATCAACTAGCCATGTTTCTGTAAGACAAATCACGTCATATGAATTTCGACATAAATTTCTGAAGAAAGTATTTGCCTTTGTCCGTAGTCCCCTAACATTTTGATAATAAAATGTTAAAGGCATTGCAAGAGAATGGTAAATAACACCATCAACTGATGGTAAAATAAAACATCACTCGAATACCTAAACGCCCTCGATTCTATAGAATTAAAAATTAGTACGGATAATATAGAACTACAAACTTTCAAGTATATGGCACTGACACATCGTACGCTGCAACGGTCTTTGATTTTAGCAATATAAATGTAGCAAGTA
Source organism: Antheraea yamamai (assembly GCA_036509395.1). Lineage (NCBI taxonomy): Eukaryota > Metazoa > Arthropoda > Insecta > Lepidoptera > Saturniidae > Antheraea > Antheraea yamamai. The sequence goes on along the minus strand of AP028449.1, from coordinate 7,152,629 downwards.
TTAGACGAGACTGATGTAATAAGTAAATTAACTATCACTAACAACATTCGATAAATAAATATTGAAAAATAGGGTAAGACTAGCAAAACATAATGTAAATAAATAACTAATATAATATACATACCACACAACCGTAAACCAATGTCACTCTTATCTTTTAGCAAATTAATAATACGATTGAAATGAACACATAAAATAAACTGAGGTAATAACAAAAACATGTAAATAGCTCGACAATAGGCAAGTGAATAACACAAAGGCAAATGAGCGGTAGATGTAAAACGATCAGAAGTTCTCAAAGAAAATAAAATAGCTTGCAGTCGTATTTTACAAAACAATATGATGAAGTATGCTATTTGGTGATTTTTTTTAAATCGGAATGTGATCTTATTGTAATAATTGGTGAAGTAGTGTTTTTTCTTATGAATATTCTGCAACCCTTTACCCAGGTGTAGGCAAAATTATGCTCTTTAGCCAAAGATTTCGCTTTATTCAACAAGATTTTGTTTTCTAATGTAAGGTGATCATTAATGAATATTTTATGACCACCTTTCAGTCCCAACTGGGTAGGTGTGATACCATCACATTTTCTTGCAGCAGCTACAAAATCTTCCTTCAGATACCTATTATGCAAAGATACTATTATCGTCTTATTTCCTTTGTCATTTCTCGTTGGAATTCTTGCGATATAGTTTATCTGTTCTTTGGAGATGCTGCATTTTGTGACCTCACCGATTTTATTTATTACAGAGAAAAGATTCTCAGATGTTGTTGAGGGGACACCTTTGATTTCGATATTGTTCATACGGGATCTCTGTTCTCCTTCGCGTAGATCTTGCTCGAGCTTGTTTACTCGTTTATGCAACTCAGAAATCTCATCCTTAGATTTTTTTAATAATTGAACCTCTTTATCGACTTCAGCTATTTTGTCCGTGAGATTCTTTACTAAGTCATGCACAAATTCTAGGGAATTCTTCATATCTGTAATATCGGTTTTAATACCCTTTAATTCTTTAAGTTCAGCTTGAATGGTCCTCACATTTTCTAAAAGAGTTGGTAATGAAGTCATTTGCGCAGACAGCATTTTTAGTTCGCACATGATATTATCCACATCTGCAAGAGAGGACGATGCAGGAATAATATTCTTGTCTGTAGGTCGTGATGGACTGGCAGATAAGGACGACTTGCAGGAGCTGCATTTCCAATTACCCCTTCTACCTTCACCTAGACGCCGATAGCCACTTTCTGTAATACCAGCGCAGGCAAAATCAAAACGACCTTGACATCCTGAGCACTGTGTGCCGTCATTATGTGGAACCTCACATAGTTTGCACTTAAACATCTTAATAATATGAGAAATAAGTAAATAGAAGGTCACTCCGAAACTTTGAGAATCGCAGACAAATAAGAATCAATAATAGCAGTTGTGTACGCGTGCGTTCGCTCCTCGATGAGCTGACTGACTGGAACTGTCCACAGTTTACATATAAAAGAGGACCAGACACTTACGGAAGATATTGTATGAATGTGGTAACTTGCTTAGCCAATAGATGTTAATTTGAATACGCTGAGCCTCACAAAATCAAAATACTCTTTATTCAATTTAGGCCCTGAGAAGGCACTTATGAACGTCAAAACTACCACCGGTTCGAAAAACAACCCAGTCATCGAGAAGAACCGGCAAGAAACTCGATCTGGTTTATCTTTTCATAATACATAACATATTTCTTGATTATTAAAACATAACGACATATAAAGTTACATTCGTTTTTGGGTGGATGCACAGAGAGAGGCGTCACTTCCAGACGTCGCCATCGTTCACATATTGATCCACCCAGTAATAGCCTTTATGTATTAATACCTGCTTGTCATAACACTTGAACTTACTGTCTGGCAAATCGGTAATGTGTTTTGGGACTTTGTTATACAATCTAACACTATTACCCAAAAAACTGTTACTGGTTTTAGTAAGCCTGAAACATAGAGTTGTTATTGTTTCAAACAATAACAAACACCAGTTTGTTATTGTTTCTAGTATTTACATTACGGCGGTTTTTTTTACTAAATCCAGATTATCTAAGTTTTCGCGGACGTACATCAAATTCTCAAGAATATATTGGGAGGGCAGAGTTAAAATACCGAATTCCTGAAACTTAGTCCTTAATAATTCGCGAGGCCCCAAATTATAGATCGCTCGGGAAGTACTCTCTCAAAAACTCTAGTGTCCTTTTAATTTATGCCCATTAACTTATTCCATTCTTAATTTTACGTGTTTAAAATCCATTGTTCTATGGAATTAAATGAGATTGTCATTAATTATTTGCCTTATTTGCAAACTGAGCAACACTGATAATGGTACACTGTTCTAGAAGTATTTCATCTTTCACACTACCGCGTGCAAAATCTCAGGGTATTTACAAATCGTGACGAAATTGAAATAATATGATATCACGTGACGAAACAGATATAGCAATTTAAATTATAAAGAATAAGAAACATCATAAGAAATGTTAACAGATTATGCAAATTATGTTCGGGTGGTGCTGGCATACGTTGTACACTAGCAGACCCTTACGCTGGTTACGAAGGTGCACTCAAATGCTTAGTCGCGAATGGGACCGGAGAGATTGCTTTCGTCCGGGACACTACTATACAACACGCACTTATGTCACACAAAATACTCGGTGAGTATATTTAGAACAAGCTAAGGCAGTCCTGAATACTAGGTGATAATTGTCAAAATTTTCTTTACCTTTTTATAAAAGAAAAATACTAATTTTCCCACATTCAATTAAGACTTTTATAATATTGTTGTATTTATAATTCCAAATTTACTATGTGCAGTGTAACCTTAGTATGATCATATTTTTAAATATTATTTTTTTGACGTGATAACGTCTTATAAATCGGTGAACGCCGGCTGCACACGATGCGCATGTTTTTGTGAGTGTGCCGTTTTCGAGCGTTTGTTCGTAGTTTCCGTACTGTCTCTCATATTTACACTGTGCAACTGCTGACTGTTGACTTAATATTTTAATACTAGCAACTGGCCACGACATCGGCCACAATGTAACACTTATTATCATTAATATACAATCTAGCGGCACCTAGTGACGGCTCGTAATAACATGGATAGCATGAAAGTTTAATAAAAAAAATACTCGTGTGTCAAGTATGATTAGTGTCAAGCGGTTAGAGTTTAAAATTTTTAGATATGATGTCAGCCTGTAAAAGACCCACTATAGAGTCATAGATCTATTCTCATCATGCCAGCTCACGGCGTTTTACCAATTCCATACACTGAGAAATCCATAGTTCTGTATTTACTCACATATATTTGTAGTACAAGAACATTTCTCAGATGAGGAAATCGTGAGGAAACTTGATTTCCTCACGATGTTTTCCTTCACCATCAGCCGATAATGTTACCATTCTGTAATAGTAAAAGTACATGCGTTACGAGAAATTCAGAATGATACACGCCAGGGTTCGAACCTGTAGACATAGTATTGTCATTACGCTGGTTAAACCACTCGAGCAGTGTTCCTTTTAGACATTCCAATATCCATTTTTACATATTTAGAAAGCAATAAATATATTTGTGTTACTCAGGTGGCATAACAGAAGATCAATTCGAGTTGATATGTCGGGATGGAACCCGTAAGCCGGTCACACAGTGGGAACAGTGTAACTGGGGCAAGGTGCCTGCCGACGCTGTAGTTACTAGTAGTGCTGTCTCCTTTGAACACAGGAAAAAGTAAGTTAATTTTGAATATCACCTTGAAACTATTAATTAGTATTTGCATTTAATGAATCTATACTAATTTTTAAAGGAGTTCGCTTGTGATATATTGTGAAAACCCGTCACAGTGCCTCTAGTTTGTCGTATTTCGGCGTCAGAAAGAGGCCAACATGGCAGCGAACTGTCAAAAGGTTAATGATCTATCAGTAGTCACCGTCGTTTTAAGATTACCCTCTGCCTACCATCAACTATGGCTGTGCTCAGATAAAATGTTGTAAATTGACTCTAATTACACTACCAACTTTTGCTTGCAACTTTGCTTGCGTTAATGTGATCTACCCCTCAAAAACAGTCCTTCATTGTGGATGATAAGTATCCTATGCCCTTTTCTGCAACCCTGGCAAAGTGTATGCAACATTTCATGTTGATAGTTGAGTAGTTAATGTGTGAAAGCATAACAGACAAACTCACTTTCACATTTATAATATTAGTAAGGTTATTACAGTTCGTTTGTGTAATGTAATGCTGTTGATTCGTCGCTTGTTGACTCGCTACTTGTTGTATAACTTTCCTGAACTCTCTCTGGTCCTTACATATCGTACTAGCGCGGTACGCTGCTCATGATTTCAATCCACCAATGAGCGCGCTCCGTATACGCGTGTCACGCACCAAAGAGAGACTCATCGTGCTAGCGACATGGCGATGTCACATTATTACAATTGTAATTCTTTTACAAACGATTTTTTTTTCAAATCTTAATCTTTACATCTTACGGCTACTAGAAATATCATTATTATAAATCTTAACAATGAATTTGGGTGTAGCAGCATCCGAAACTGTGTAAAGTCGTGTTTATTTAATGGTATCGCTAAATAGAGTATCCAATTTTTTATGATCTTTCATTGATTGATCATTGTATTTGTCCCTGCAACGTTCAGTTTATATGGAATAATGCAAGGGCAAAATATGTGTTACTCTTTAGCACCACGTGGAGAATGAGAGGTTCTCTTCCTGCGTACAATTAACATTAGTCCCCTTATACTAAAATGAAAAAGGACTTACTCCATGTTCAAGACTATATAGACCAACCTGATTTGTTGTGTAATTTATATTTTTCTTCTATAAAATTAAATTGCTATAATGTAATCCAGCTGAAACTTTTCATTGTATCCGAAGATCCGATAAATAAATATATACACTCATCTCATTTACAGTGATCCACTGGGGTAACAATATTAATTGCATTACATTTTGTTTCAGATACCAAAACCTACTACAAAAAATACTCCAGTTGTATGGTGAACCGAACCCGTCGAACAAGTTTTCCAATAATACAGGGTACCAAACACGTGATCAGTATGCTTATTCTGCGTCATCGACAGAATCATCTCGCTATCCCTACGACACCTACAATAGAGACAGATTCAATTATAACTCACAGGCAGACAATGATGACAATCGGTAAGTTATGTTCTGTTGATGATTTTTACTGTTAATTCGTTCCGTGTTTGATAATTCATTATAATGACAATTTCATCCTAGATCTGAGTATAAATTAGTAGCGAGCCTGGCGGACATTATCCCGCGCTGATAATAAAAAAAAACGTTGACAAATTATATACCTAAACCTTCCTCGTGAATCACTCTATATACTGGTGAAAATCGCATGAAAATCTGTCACTAGTTTTTGGGTTTATCATGAACAGACAGCACTTGGTAGAGGACTTTGTTTTATAATATGTAATGAGGAAGTATAGAAGCCATGAGTACTTTACTCACTATCCCATATGTTGAACTTAAATGTACTCTGATAGGCATAAGATTAGACTTTGATATTCTCCTAAGGTGGGCCTTAAGCTATAATGATTGATATGAGTGAAAACTCAATGTTTGTTATGTCTTACAATATGTTTTAACATGTTCCGGCACATGCATGTTAGTTTTTTTTTTTATGAAAAACTAAACCAACATTTTTTCATTTAAATGGACATTGGCGGTGTTATTACAAAAAAGTTAAATACGTATTGAACCCTGGCTTTATAAAAGGTCTCATATTAAATGCACTGCGGTCGGTGAATGTTCGCCATCTTGCTTTTTTGTCTCGCTTTGGTTATGTTAGTTTAGACTTGTGAGGAAGGACAACGCGAACTTGCCTCGGGCGAACGCGGTGCATTTATTAGGAAACTTTTTTAAACCAAGTATTTAATACGTATTTTACCTTTTTTGTAATAACATGGTGGGTGTTTTGATGATCCTTTGTTTTAAATGAAAGAATATTTAAAAACAATCTTTTATTGAATAATATAAGCATTAATCACAATATTGCTTTTTAACTTGTTTTATTGTATTTCGTTTTATTTTAACTTCGTACTGTATTTTAAGTTTAATCTTACTAGTTAATTATCATTCGTTTATTTGGTTTTATTTACTGCCCAAAAATTAAAACAATTGTATACTTAATCCGTGGGCGGCGGAGCGGATTGTTCTCTAAGAACTATTTGTTTTTTTTTATGTAATGTTGCTTACATGTATTTTTGAGTACAATTGTTTGTTGCCCTTAATAAAGAGAAAAAAAAAATATTAGGTGAGATTACAGTCAGCGTTTAACTTAAAAAGCAAAATCCACGGAACTTGAATGTACACCTGTATTATGCACTAGGCTTCTATGAGATAATTTTTTTTACAAACTTGGGCCTGAATACTAAATCTTAGTTTGTACAATATCATGTACATTAGATCTTATGAGGATATTCCAAAACTAATATTAGATGAGGAGGGTGTAGGTAGTTCAAGATGGTGAATACGATAAATCTAAAGTGACTGGCTCTCAAGTATATCTGTTAGAAGACACCTATAGGTGCGTGCCAATAGATTTTCAGCATGAGGCTGGTATCTAGGCAGGTGGGTTTACAAAAAGGCCTACTACTATACAATAATTGCATCACAATGTTTTCCTTAGTCGAAAGCAGTCATTCATTCATTGGAACCTATGTCCGTTGACGCGATGTCCCAACACATAAACCACTGAGCCACCATTACTTCAATGAAATATGTATTTGTTACAGTCTAAGTACAGAAACACCATTCCAGCCCAGATTAGACAACCTGGGGAAACCTATTGAATTAAGCTTCCAGCTGTTTAGATCGAATCAAACAACAGATCTTTTACTTCAGGTATTAAGTTATTATTCTTATATAATATTAATTTACTTTCGGCTCTATGTTCATAAGATATGCTATAATAATAGCTTGTTAATTTATTGTTAACCATCTAATGCTGAGATTGGTGGTAAAATCTATATTGCCAAGGTTGGGTTTGTTTTAACGCCTTCTATTAACACATTATACGTACTAGATCCTTACATAATACGATAATATAAATTGGTACATAATACAGTACATACATAAAATCTTAAATGGAGTTTTTGGCGGGATCTTCGAATTTTTTGTTTATTTGGCTCTATATTTTGTAATGTCCGTGGTGTTTTACGTAATTTAGATTGATTATTGTGCAAAAGTGAAGTGGATGGCAAATAATACTACGGAGCATTTAAAAAAAAAAATAAGATGAGGCTAACGAACAGGTTGGTCACCTGATGTTAAATGATCACCACTGTCCATACACACTAGGAACACCAGTCGTAAGTGCGTTGCCAGTCTGTGTATAGGGGAGGGGGAGGGGGGTAGGGGAAGTGGAACGGAGGTGGGCCTACGGCACTCTTACTGATCGAACGAAACGCAACAATGTAAGCACTGTTACTCCACGTCGGTTTTCTGTAAGAGGGTGGTACTAACCCGTGTGAGCCGACCCATTCATGCAGAAACTAGTAATAGCTACAGCGTGGCCCTACCACCTACAACGGATTCTGACTTATCACAAAAACTCCCTGGAAAGTTTTAACAAGACAGCCACAATCTCGTTAGTTCATTGAAATAATCGCAAGACATTTGTAATATTGTTACATACTCGACAATGGCAGTAATAATCGTGAAGATTGGTTGCCAAAAAAAAAAATCTTACATGACTTAAGCACAATATGAAGAACTACAATTTATGTAGGAATTTTATTAATGAAAAAATTTATTTATATTTTAATTAATTTAAGTATTTTTAAATAACAATCAATTTTTGATGCAAACAACTTGTAATTTATCTATTTATTTAAGTAAAAAAATTGTTTTTAAAGGATGCCACAATAAACTTCCGAATGCTGAAAGAGGAAGAACAAGCAGCTAAACATATATTAAACAATAGATTTGTTGGCGATCAAGCAGAGAAAGCCGTTTTAAGTATAAGAGATTGTCCGGTGAAACGAGCTGTGCTCTGCGTTACAAGTGATCCGGAGATGGATAAATGTGTCAAGATGAGGGTATGACAATTAATTTAATTACCTCTTTTGAGTTTAACACATACACCGGGTGACTGTTTATTCGTTAGCAATATTTTTATAGGATACTCGTTCTAAATCGTTTAAAAAAATAGGTGCTTAATATTAGACCTAATTATCTAAAAAATGCAAAAATTGTAGTCAATCCTCTACCCGTCTATGTTAAAGCACAGTGTCAATGACCTTCAGGTGTAGTAAAAGAGAAATGAAAGTGAAGCCAACCAGCTAACAAAGGCAAATTTTTCGAAATTTGAACAAAAAAAGGGCTTATTGTCCGTTTCATTATCGAAAGTTATATACTCCGGGATGACGCTCGCAGGTTTCGTCGCCTGTCATTTAACCTAGGTTTATTTAAATTTGTACCCATACTTTTGAGAGTCTTAGATCAAACTTTAACTTAGGTTCTCTATGTTGTTTATTAGTATTTGTTTTGATATTATTATTTTCATATGTTAAATGTGACCATGCACTATCACACGATTGAAGGTTGTCGCTCTTTACTCAATCACGGTGTATAAAAGACAATGTCTTAATTGACTAAAATAAATAAAGTTGTAGAGGTCGGCCGTTGTAATTGCATCACTCAAAAAGTACTCGATAGATTTCGATATTTCTTTTTTAGTTTTAATTCTTAGATACTTAGTCCTTATCCAAAAAAAAGTTATAGACGCTTATCTTTATTTATACAAAAATATTAGAAGGTTAAGAAACTACGATTTTTATAAATACTACGCGTTCAGTGATTTATGTTTTCTTGGCGTAAATAAATGGAGTAAACGGTGTAGTGTGCATGCGTAGGCAATGCAGACTACAATATGTACATTTATTATCGTCGACCACTATACATTTTAAAACAACAGTTTAATTATTATCATACTTGAAATACGATTAGTTGCTAATAATATTTCCTGTGTTATTTAAGTTCCGAATTAGCTGATAGATGGCACTACAGATAATGAGGCTTCGATTTAATCTGTCACTTACTTACTTTGAAACCTAGATGGCATCACGGTCGCGCGCCCATATATACATAACTAATTCTATTGTTTGATTTTTATTATTATTCCATTTTATATTTATTTTTTACGTAACGGACTTCCGTTGTATTGTCGTCCAGTTACCTCCTAGTCGAGCCTAAAGAAGTTTTACTTCAATAAAGTCGATTGTGTGGTCAGATAGCGCTAAAAGCGGCGTTCCTATCGCCGGAGCTAGTGTGTTGGCGCGCTCACAGCACGCGGCACTGTGAACGTGCTGTCGCTGAAGGGATTGCAGACTTCGCACTGTTCGATGCAGCAGACATGCTGCACGCTGCATACATGCACCGACTCGTACCCTTCATGCAAGAGGTCAGATCATCATATATCATCAACTAATCATCATCATTTCTTTAAAAAAAATACATGATAAAAAAGCCCCGCATGATCAAAAAGATCAAGATGTACTTAACTTCTATGTGTACTTATTTATCTGTAGATATATAGATATTATAGTCAAGCCGTGGTGGTCTAGTGATTTGACCGGTGGAATATCATTCCAATATCCGCAGGTACGAATCCCGGCATATACCAACGAATTTTTCGGAATTCGCGTACATTTACTAATTTGAATTGCTAACATTATCCGCTGACAGTGAAGGAAAAGGAGGAGGAAACCCGAACCTTAGAAATGTTCTTTTAGTACTACTATATGTGGGAAAACATAGAACTGTGGATTTCTCAGGGTTTGAAATCGCCGATACGTCGTGGGCTGTGAATATCAGTCGTCATCTAGCGCCATCTAGAATAACATTCGACGCAGCAGAGTTCAACTCGCGGTCCGCTTGAACAGTGTATCAATAATTATTATTCAAAATGCAATAGATTCATAGCTTAACTTCTGGTTGTGACATATTATGAATTTTTGCTCTCTTTTTACAAGAAACTGATTCTACATTACACGATTAACATAAAGAGTAGACGGTAATGTTTGTTTCTTAAAAGTAATCTCCGAAATTACTAATGTCATTCTAAGAGATATTGCACTGGTAGGGATCTGGGTGATTATGCCCATACCTTCCTTCGGGAAGAGGCCTATGGACCTGCAGTGGATCTCTTACAGGTTGTTAATGATGATTATTCATACATGCAAAGGATAAAAATATACCAAACTCAATATTACACTGAAATCGATATGTACAGTACGCTGTGATTATACTCTTATTTTTCTGCAGTTGTAAGGTAAAGGATTAATATATTTAATGAAAACATAAATCGGATGTCTAAAGTCTCCAACTTATGCCTTTAGTGAAGTATGTCGAATTTTTTTTTTTACATAAAAAAGACATTTTTTGATGAACAAAAAACTATTAAAATTATATCCACCTTTTTTGCTGATCCTGAATGTATATATCAGTGTGTCCAACCTGTGGCTCTCGAACCACGTGCGACTTTTTCAAGGATTATTTGTGACTCATGATAAATGTACTCGAGTTCCCTTTTCATTTTTGTGCTATTATTATACTTTAAAAATTTATTATCGTTCCGTATGTGTTTCAAAATGTCTTTTACATTACTGACAACAAATATGAAAGACTAAGTGCAACGTTTTAACAAATTTCATTTCCGTCCCAAGTTGAGAATAATATGACTCGCCGAAATCTTCGCGGACGAACATAAACAGTGACATAATCGACCAACTTTTATTTATCTTTTCAATAAATATAATGTCTATAAAAAGCAACTAATTACGGCTCGCGAAAAATTTCAAATTTTTAATAACGGCTCGAACTGTCAGCAGCTTGGCCACCCCTGACATATATATACTCAATATTGCAAAAGACGGCAAATGTTCCTTTCATTCCTTACATTGCAGAGTACATATAGTTCTGCTTCCACTGTTTAACTATTCAACCGACCATCTTGAAATTTTGTATACACGTTCTCAGAAATACGGAAAAGAATATACATGGGAAATCTTTCATCTAAAAAAAATGTGCTGTTCTGTACAAATCGCATCTACATTAACACGAGTGAAGCTGCGGTCAAAAACTAGTTTATAATATTTGTACGGTTACTTACATTGCATGTTGCACTACTTATTTTGTTGTTGAATTAAAATTATATTTATTAAATAATAATTTAATTGTTAGTCGCATTCAAGCTCTCAGTTCGGTTCGACAACAACTCTATTGTAACAGATTAAATAAACTAATTGTAACCTAACAAGCTACTTTAATCCCACAAACGGGCATCCCAAGTAGGACTGGCGATCCGAGATCGAATAATCTTTTTAGACATAGAAAAATCGAATAATTTTATCGATATTAAACATCGAATCGATCTCTGATCGTTATTAGATTTTTTTCTATGTAAATAAAAAAAAATCCGAATAATAAATTATAATTTCAAAAATATCAAAACAAACCATAAAAAAAAAATAATTTTTGATAATCATTCTCTATCCACGATTTTTTCATGAATCGATTCCACACACCACAATTCGGATTGGCATAGAAATCGATATTTTCTTTGACGAATCGCCACCCCTAATCCCAAGAACACATGTAAGGCAAGGACTTGATCCTCACCCCCTACATCTTGGTTTTAATATGTAATATAATATCACAAAATAAGTAGGGCAACATGCGATATACGTAACCGTACAATATTAATTAGGATTAGAATACATATTTATTAATCTGTTTTTCATATATAATTAGGTTTACTCCAACGGTAATAGCTGGTACTATGCAGTGGCTGTGGCAAAGGAACAAGACCCCGATACAGATCTTACCTATTTACGTGGGAAAAACACTTGTCACACGGGCATAGGCATGGCTGCAGGTTGGGTTTATCCTCTCGCGTATCTTATATCTAATAGATGGATTCGGTGAGTATATACAAACTAAATCATTTTATAATCATTCATACTAAATACTGACTCTCTTTTATTTCTTATACAAAAAAGAAACATAACATTCTAAGTTCCTCTTCATTCTAGGTTTCTTATGAGTTTTTGCTACTGATATTCATTACGATTTGCAAACTAGAACTGTTTGTGATCCGAACGTGACTCACTAATATACTTGCTTAAAATGAGGAATGGACGCTTCTAGAATCATTTCTTAGAATATTACGATTTTTTTATTCAGGTATGCTAAAATGATTCCTTTTTTTTTTTCGAAACTCTAGTTGCTCTACCAAGCAAGGTCTTAACAGCGCTCACCGGACACTGATTCCTTTTAGGAACTAGCTTTTGCTCCGAATCGGCGATACAGCGCTAGACACTTTTCGCTGTGATGTAGATTCGATCAATCACTTGGGAATAATACTTTATTTTTCTTATTTCTAACTTGATACATACACATTATGCTAAATAATTTCATCATGATCTTTTGAAACATATTGTTTCAGGTGTCTTGGTATAAGTAATAAAATACATTTCAATCAATTTTAGAAATGTCTGTCTGTTTGTATTAACACGCATTACTGCTAAAGTTCACAACAAAACCTCACGAAGAAAATCATAAACCATATCCTGGAGTATAACTTAGTCTTTGTTTCATTAAAATCGGTCGATTCTATCAAAAGCTATTGTACTTTGAATGACGGCTGGAGTTAAGTACGAGAGAAGAGTAGTAATCTATAGTAATGTTATAAAGCTGGAGGGTTTGTTTGGATGAAAGCGCTAATCGCAGGAACTACTGGTCCGATTGGAGACATTGTTCAGGTGTTAGATAAGCTCATTTATCGTGGAAGGTTATGAGCTATATATCATCACGCTAATGTCAATAAGAGCGTAGCACTAATGAAGAATGTTTCAAAATCGCGATTTTTTCCCTTTTGAGAGCTTCCGCTGCGTATTAGCGTTAGCCCAAAGTAACTATTCTACGAAGACGAAGTCGCGGGCAGAAGCTTGTGAGTAATAAAGCTGAAGAGTTTGTTTGGTTGAACGCGTTATCTCACGTACTACTGGTCTGATTTGAAAAATTATCTCAATGGTAGATAGATTATTTATCGAGAAATGCTATACGATATATATAATCACGATAGTCTACGCGGACGAAGTCGCTGGCAGAAGTTAGTGTTGTATATAGTGTTTATTGAATGAAGATAACTAGATTTTTCCGTGTTTATTTATTTGGTATTCCAAAGAAATACATTTTAAAGAATAATTACAATATAAATATGTTCTATATCAGGATATTTAATTGTAATTTTATTTCAGACCGTATGCATGTGATGGAGCCCACGCTGCAGCTGAATACTTCACAAAGTCATGTGCCCCGGGTGCACTCGGGTCTGAGTATGTGGACTCGGGTACAGTTCCGCATGACAACTTATGCCATTTGTGTCACGGTGCTTCATTTAGGTGAGTGAATCATAAAGACTTTGATTTTAGAGTCCAGCTTCATGCTACTTATTTGCATCGACAATATTCATAGATTATACTATCGAATTGTTGTAAACTAACAAAACGCTTGTAGCATAGTCCTTGTCAATCTTTTTAAACGCCCCGAATCAGTGGTAGATTTAGGCCTGAGCCCGTGAAGCCTGCGCCTAGGACAGTAGAATTGTAGGTGCAGCAAAATTATCGAATTGTTATTCATTTTAAGTTTCGTCAGTCTCGAACGGATGACGCTTCAAATAAGTTTGTTGATAGAAAACTGTAGGCTCAACTGTTATAGATATCTCTAAGTAGGGGCCACGTTTTACTTTTTAATTTCTTTTTCAATAACTGAGCCACAGTAACGCGTGGCCGGGTCACCTTGTATAAATGAGTTGTTACATTTAAAAATGAGTTAAATCAAATTTTAATCCTTGATATAACATGTTTAATTTTTTTAAGATTGCCAGTTTTTATACACCGAGAATTAGTATAAACGAGTTGTTACGTTTAAAAATGAGTTAAATCCAATTTTAATCCTTGATATAACATGTTTGATTTTTTTAAGATTGTCCGTTTTTATACACCGAGAATTAGTATAAACAAGTTGTTACATTTAAAAATGAGTTAAATCCAATTTTAATCCTTGATATAACATGTTTAATTTTTTTAAGATTGCCAGTTTTTATATACCGAGAATTAGTATAAACGAGTTGTTACATTTAAAAATGAGTTAAATCCAATTTTAATCCTTGATATAACATGTTTAATTTTTTTAAGATAGCCAGTTTTTATACACCGAGAATTAGTATAAACGAGTTGTTACATTTAAAAATGAGTTAAATCCAATTTTAATCCTTGATATAACTTGTTTAATTTTTTTAAGATTGTCCGTTTTTATACACCGAGAATAAAGTTCAAATTTTGCTGTTAATAAGGTTTTTAGTTTTTTTAAGATATTCTAATTTTACTTGTACAAAATGTTGAAGATATTGGAAAATAACGTAAAATATTGATTAGGAACGGTTAAAATTGCATTTAGTTTATTTTGACATATAACTGGTTTATATGTAAAGAGACTCAGTCTGGTAACTTAACACAATTACAACCGGCAATAATCATGGGTGGGTGCACTAATCACACTGGACAAGTACCCTCGTATATATGCCTCCCTTATTATATATATGACTAGCGGGCTCTTCGGACGTAGTCCTGCCATGATAATAGAGAAACCTTGACAAATTGTATACCTAAAACTGCCTTATGACTCACTTTATCTACTACTGAAATACGCATGAAAGTCCGTTTTGTAGTTTTTGAGTTCACCGTGAACAGACAGACAGACGTGGCAGAGGATTTTGTTTTATAATATATAAAGATATATATACAGTTACATAATATGTTATTCATTGAAGAACGTTATTACTTATACTACATTAACGACACATATATGTATATAAGGTATACTGTTGCATGTATTTCGTGTGCAGACGGTGCAGGCGTGACGCGAGCGAGCCGTACTACGGGCACGTGGGTGCGGTGCGGTGCATGGTGGAGGGCGGCGGCGACGTCGCCTTCGTGCGGCACACCGCGCCCGCAGAGGTGTCGGGCGGACGCCGCCGCGAGTGGTGGGCACGAGACTTACTGCCTGACGACCTGCAGCTCCTCTGTCCTGACGGTACTCCTAATTACAGATTCATAGCCCTCTTACTAAACTATAGGTACGGTGGCAACCACTGATAACTCATACGCCTCTTCCCGAACTAAACTATGGGTATGGTGGAAACCACTGCTAACCCATATGCGTCTTCCCAAACAAAACTATGGGTATGATGGCAACCACTGCAGATCTATATCTCTCTTCCCAAAATAAACTATGGGTACGGTAATGACCACTGCAGATCCATAGTCCTCTTTCCAAACGAAACTATGGGCACGATTGCAACCAACACACCCACACCGCCTTGGCTATCTAACGTAGCCAGTGGACTCGATTTCAATTGACTGGACCTAGATAAGTTTAAAATAAGTTAACACAAACTCAAGTAACACTAAGGAGAAACATGATTCATTGTTGCTAACAAATTTTCAACTTGAGAATAATTGCTAATTATATTGACGTTTATAAAAGTCCAATCACCATATAAAAGTTTCCCTAGTCTCTTTTTCGAAGGTTACTTAAAGAGTGCTTGACTACTGCTTCAAGTGTGTTATCTTGAATCTTCTTAATAAGTTTTGATCTTACGAGAATGATGTAGCAAACAAAATAACTTTGACTTAATTGACAATTCAATTAGGCACTAAGAAGGCACTTATGAACGTCAAAACTAGCACCGGTTCGGAAAACAACCCAGTCATCGAGAAGAACCGGGGAGAAACTCGATATGGTTTATCTTTAAAAAAATGTTTGTACACATAATATTTAAAATACATTACATTATTTACACTATAACAGGTACACGAGCTAAGATGCACGAATACAAGCACTGCAATCTAGGCAAAGTACCCGGTTCAGTGATCATGGGTAGAGCCAACCATACCGAGCTGGACACATATTCAAACCTCATGGTCTACGCTCAGCAGTTCTATGGGGCGGTCACTTCAGATGATTTCAGGTATTTAGATGTTAGAATAAATTCGGAACAAGTTTAATTGTAATTATTATTTCTCGGTTTTATTGGAAAACAATCACTATACACTGGCTGTAATGCTCGCCATGGTGGCACGTTAAAGCGTGTAGCGTGTCGAGATCATCTCGTGCATATCGAGTAACCAAGTGGGTTGATCCAGTAACCAAGTGGGATGATCCAGTAACCAATTGGGATGATCCAGTAACCAAATGGGATGATCCAGTAACCAAGTGGGGTGATCCGGTAACCAAATGGGATGATCTGGTAACCAAATGGGATAATCCAGTAACCAATTACGAGTAATCAGGTGGAGTGTTAGAAATTTATCCTTAACAAGGTTGCAACTACCATACATAAGGAGAAACCCATCACAGTGATTAACTACTTTAAAATCAATAGCAGAAGAGTTAAATCAATTAGTTTAGCAGAACTTAGATATATCATGTAAAGCCAATAAATCAACTCGATAAATTAAAATTGATAGCTGACTGTATTCTTGATATAAAAAGGTGTACCCTGGAACCAGCAAAGATAAACATAATCTTTTGATCATGTAATGATAAAAAAAAATATCTTAATAAATAATACAGCTTTAATACATTTTTCTTACAGTTTCAGCATGTTCTACTCACCGCCACCGTTCTCTGATCTGATATTCAGTGACGTTGCGGTGCGGCTAAAGCCCCTCCCACACGCACAACGTTCAGCGGAAATAATCGCAGGACCGGCGCTCATAAGAGCCGCACGTATCGTGTCGTGTGACGCACCACAAGCCTCATATTATGTTGCCTCAG
Organism: Antheraea yamamai; assembly: GCA_036509395.1. Lineage (NCBI taxonomy): Eukaryota > Metazoa > Arthropoda > Insecta > Lepidoptera > Saturniidae > Antheraea > Antheraea yamamai. Next base: position 7,135,711 of record AP028449.1, on the reverse strand, counting down.
ATCCTAATTTCTTATCGCATGGATATAGAAATTATATAAAAGGAGAGATGCTCGCAATCACTTTGTTTGTCATAGCTTTATTTCGTTTAATATAAATTTAGATATAGTGTAAACTCTATATAGAGACACTTGGAGACATAATATCATATATTGGATATATATTATATTGGAAATTGTCGTTAAATGGAGAAATGAAAAATCAATATTGTTTACTATTATAATATTTTACTAATCTATCCAAAAAATATATAACTCTATACAAATTGCTGAATATATGTAGCACATCACTTTAGAAGCGCTGCACGGATAATTCTTTTTTGTAATTGTCAGAACAAGGTTCTATATGAATTAAAAGGTGTTAAACTTCGTACATTTGAAAAGTTTTAAAAATTTTACATACTAATTTTTTTTACAATTTTGACAGATTGACATTCCAGGTGTAATTTTATTTCATTACATTTATTAAAACTAACAAAATTAAACTTTACCGGTGTTATTACAAAAAAGTTAAATAGGTATTGAATATTTGCTTTAAAAGTCTAACGTAACGTAACCAAAGGGAGACAAAAGAGCAAGATGGCTAACATTCAGCGACCGCGGTGCATTTAATTCGAAATCTTTTTAATACATTAATTTTAATTCAATACATATTTAACTCTTTTATAATAACACCGTACATTTTTCTTATTTCTAATCGAACAATACGTTTTATGTGTAGTTTATATGTGGTTTTTTTTCTGTAAATGTTTGTGTCTGTCTGTAGATAACCCGGTATAAGTATAAAAAAGAAATTGTTTGTTTGATACAATCTCTATAGTTTATAGCTCTATTCACTTGACATTGGTGAAAATGTGTGCGCACACATGTCGCCATATTAAAAGAAGAAAGAGGAAAAAGTACATGATCATACTGTGAAGGGGAAGGTTTCGTTTCATTATCTTCATTAGTACAAGACAGTTACTAAATCATAAAATTTACAAAGAAAAATAAAAAAAAAATTGATACAACAAACAAAATAGTAATTTCTTAGAATGTCTCGTACGTATGATGCAGAGTCAAAGTAAATATATTATAGAGTATTCTATACATTCAAGCAACAAAATAACAAACAAAAAGACACCAGAGCTGCAGTTATTATTAATTTTAGTTACTTGGAAAGTAATGTTTTAATACTTAATAATGACGTATTGTTGTCGTTATGTAGAATGCGTGTAATACTTGTATGTTGTTCGTTAAATCGAGTGGCGTTAATAGAGTTTACACTGAATTATAATTTAAATTTAAATTAAAGTTAATATAGTTTACAGTGTACTATAAATTTAATTTGAATTAAAAAGTGTTTTGCGCTCTTTAAAAAGATCACTCTCTAATTCGTAGATCTGGAAATGGATATTAATTTAATTATAAAGAAGTGTAATAAGCAGGGTCATAGAACTACATGCAGCTACCTTTTTTATGAATCTACTGTATTAATATAAATTTCAATGCTTTAATTTAAATAGTGTTATATCATCTTTGAACAGACGATTCCTAGATTTTGTCTCAATTCAGTTCAAGAGAATAGACTAGATAAGGTTAAAATTATTTGGTTTAATATTTTTTATACTTTTATTAACTTTTATATAAATTTACATAAGTTTAATATATAATTTTGTGATTTTTAAGAAGGCAGCTTTTAGATCTGTAAATCGATATTAATTTACTTTATGGCTAATAGTAAAATATAGAATAAAGTTATTAATTTGTAATTCCATTGTTGAAGTGTAGTATTATAATTGTATATAGTGCCTTAATAACATGAAATCTGTCCGTCCATTTATTTTGACTGAAGCTGTAAGCATTTTACAAATAAAGTATTTCTAAGCACCTTTATTGTTTTATTTGAACTTATGATTATAAAATTCAAATCCATCAGGCACTATATGGAATTTCTTGATAATACTTCTAAGATCTGGTCTTCGGCATACAATTTTCATTGCTTGCTGAATGCATTCCCCGTTCCTATTTATTCTACTAGCGTGTTCTCTCCACTTCCCAAATATGCAGTTCGATTTTAATGATTCTTTTTTAATATAAGGTATCAAATGACGACATTTAGGTGTATTTTGTGCACATAAACTAAAAGCCATCCAAGATAAGTATCGGAAATGATTTATACAATACAAAAACATAATATCTGTTTGTTTATTCTTGAACAAAATGTCTATAATATTATTTGTTAATTTAACTGTAACTCTGTTTTTGTACAATGTCATATAATTGACCATTTCTATCTCCTCACAGGTTATAGCTAAAATAGTACAAAACTTATTAGCAGACAGACAAAATGTTATAAATATGTGCTTCCATATTAGTTCTTCATTATTGTAGTTCAAATTGAATAAGTGGCTATTAATTTGAATACCAGATTGGCCAATTCTGTTTTCTATAAATTTATAAAGATTTATTATGGCACTGGTAAATGCAATTTTATAACACATCTGTCCTAAATACACATTACTAGTTCGACTGACTTCCAAAGTTTCTGTGTTATAACTATACCCCAGGAATGTCATCTCTTGGCTATACTTTATATTTGGATGGTCAAAATTTACAATCGTTTTCTCGTAGTTAACATTCCTGTAGTTTGATAAAGCTTTCAAAAATAATTTGGCATCGTCTAATGAATCTGTAATGTATAAGTAATCATCGACAACTCTCGTGAAGTATCTCAACTTATTGTTAACTTTCAAATGTTCAGAAAAATATATTTCATCCATGTAATTATAATACAATTCGGATAGTGCCGGGGAGTACTTATATCCTTGTACCAAACCCTTTTTCCACTCAAAAATAGTAGATCCAGAACGAATTAAAAGTGGTTTTTGCAACTCCGCAACCAAATCTTTATATTTTCTTGAGATTTGTTTCTTCATTAAGGTACATGCTTCAGCATTTTGGTATTTTGAATATCTTTCTCTTAATATATTAATTAGCTTCGTCCTATTAATGGAACCAAAAGCGTTACTTAAGTCTGCCTTAACAAAATAAAGTTTGGGTTTATTTGTTTTTAACCACTGCTCATGCAACTTTATGAATCCATATTCAATCTTATCCATGGATTTGTTAGACAGTGTTTTTAAAAAATTCAGTCTTTCTTTAATTTTGTATTTATCTTTCGAACTGTTCTGCTCAGTCTTATATTTTACTAGAGGTCTGCATTCATTATTTGGCTTCAGAACCAAATGAAGTCTTGGTATATTCTTATTTATGTTTCTTAGTTTAATATTTTCATTTTGACTTCGTAGTTTTTTTATCTTCTTTCCTAGACTATAAGGTTCAACTTTCTGTAAAACTTTCAAAAATATCATATCAGAGAGCTTCTTATCATAAAATCTTTGCCATTGGTGTTTCCAGAAAAAATGCAATTCATTTTCATTTGAGTCTAGTTTACATGTTGTTACATAAAAATTTAAAACAATAATTGCTGATAGAACATATTTTAAAATCCATAATAAAATATTATACAAAATCTGTTTAATGCTTGATATAGGCAGAGTTTTCCAGGGGTATACACTGAGATCCCAATTATTAACATAATAGGTAATTTTGAAATATTGGTACTTCATAGTGAAAAGTGTTTTCTTCACTAGTTGTTGGAATAGTTTCATGTTTTTATAATTCCCATAGAAATTCCTTGGAATAATATCACACATACCTTTCCAACAGTGATTAAAAATATCTTCCTTGTTTATTGAATGTAAATTCAAATTTTCAATATGTTGAAAATATATTCTAAAATCTTTTTTTGATTTATCCCTTAGATTATTTTTAAGTAATAACAAAACACTCAGTAAATTCATAGAAACATCGCATTCACCAACATCATACTGGAGTATATGTTTGTAAAACATTGAATTATCTTTCAAATAATCTGATTTCAATATATTACTGTATGATCTTACATTTTGCTTGTTAACGAAGTGTTTGGATAAGCAAACCGGTAATTCCATGGTTTGAGTTTAGTGCCTTCTTCATTACACCAAAATAGGAGAATCCTGAACACAATTTCAGTTTATATAAAACTACCTATAATAGCGTTTTTCAAATTTTGCGGCGACTTGTTCAAACTTGTCAAAAAGTATTGCCATGCACATAACCGCTGTCAAGTATGTTACTTTAAATAAAATAACCAAGGAATTTATTAGTATTTGTTTACTTTTAAATTTTGAATATACAGAATTCACCCAATCAGTACAAATAAATTAGCGTTCAAACCATTTATAAATAAAAACAACAGAAATCAGATAATTTATTAACTCTGAACCAGCTTTCTAAGAGTAATAACGTGGTAACACTACCACGTTTCTCTAAAATATAATTATAATTTTATATAGCTACTAGCTGTGCCTACTACTTCGACCGCGTGTTTCCTATAATACAAAGCATAGATAAGATACTATATATTGATACAAAGCACTCTGTGCTCGCGTGGAACCTTATGTAAAAAAAAACAGTGATTAATAATATCACCTGAATGTATTAAGTCCATTTAAATTCAACCTTTTTTCTCGCACTGAAGTCGCGTCGTCATTAAAATTACAATAATTTTTGATAGAGTGAACCAATTTTAATGGAACCGAGACTAAATATTATTCGAGAATATGCTTTATGTTTTTTTGATGTGAAACATTTATAGGCGAGGGTAAACCTGATTGTTGGCGTGTCGAGACCTGGCGACGCAAAACACGAACTTTGCACTATTAACGAAATACTCAAAAACATTTGCAACCTTATCTATATAAACATAAGATTCAAATTGTTTTGTCGGCCAGTCGTTATACTAGTGTTACGCGGCACACGCCGACGACCTAGCGCCTTTCGCCGCCTTTCGCATAAATGCCGCCAAACACACCGTGCCTGCGCCTAGTGATGACTTCTTTGTTTCTATTTCATTAGACACTTGACTTATATAGCTTATACAGAACAATTTCAATGTTTCACATCTACCAGGCGTCCCGTGACGGCTTAATTTTTTTTTGTGAGGTTTTATTGTAAACGTAGCCACGCGTGTCTAAGTCTAAACAAACAGAAAGACAGAGATTTCTAAAAATGATTGAAATGTATATTATTAGTTATTCCTGGACACCTACAACAACTTTTTTTCACAAAAATGTATAAAGTATAGACACGTTAAATTTACATTATTATTATATGCACATAATGGTATAAATATAATTTAAAAAGATTGTCATAAAATTTAAAGGACGAGGGATACACTCGTACAAAATTGAATTTTTCGGACACTATCTTGATGGAGATTATGACGTCAAAAGTTATTACGATAGTATTTATGTATAAAATATGGTTCCTACATTTGAAATCGCTGTGTCAATCTAACTACGGCCTGGCATGACAATAGGATATAATACGTATTTATGCACTTTTGAAAACTGACCCTTCTTAGGTAAGAAATCTGTTTCCAAACACCTACCTATAGGAGAGTTACAGTAGCTGTCTTTGAGACTCAGATTTAGGCAAATCATTACTTGACATCAGAAAAGTCTGGAGTCTAACGTTAAATGTATAAGTATTAAAAAAAACACAAAACTGCAAATACTTTTTTATGACTTAAGAACTGTAGTTTTGAAATAGTAAAATAAATATACCGAATAATGTCAAAAAAACAATCCTCTTCCATAGTAACCGTTCAAATTGAAAACTGCATAGCTTTTAAATTTTCATCTTTCTAACGTTACAAGTTGAATTTAGTTTAACTACTCTTTTATCGTGATTATTAAATTAGGGATTTTCCCCAATAACACTTTTTCCCAAATTTGGGGTAGGGATGATCGATTTTAGAAAAACATCGATGTCGAAAAGCATCGAAATACCGAAAACGGTCTATTCTATTTATTATATATTTTTATTGTTATTGAAGATAAAGTAAAATTTAACATTTCCAGTATTTTAGGTACATTCTGTAAAAAAATTAACTTTGGCATGTGTTTTCTCTTTTGTCTGTTCCATTGCTGGTGCAAGAGTTGGCCAGCTTTGGAAAAAAGCCTTTCTGAAGCTGTCTCTTTCCCTTAGCAAATGCAAAGAAGTAATTATTCGTATGGCTTACTTCGATTACGTTGATTAGTATATTTGCGCCTTTTCAGGCAACATATGTGGGCTTAATTAAAATGAAAATTATGTGCCTCGTCTCGTTATGCGTTTATTCTCTTTTACAATGTACTGTTAATTGCTTCGATCAACAATAACTAGATAAAAGGTCACGTACAAAATTGAAACTAAAAGCTGTCCGCGTAAATATATACTTATGTGTAGCTATTTGTTTACTAAGAAAGGAAGAAAAAAAGTTTTACAACAGTTTTAAGTTCAACCTAATTACAACCATGACACCTAGTAATAAAGTCACAAATGTTCAAAATATTATCTAATACTTACGATAAAACGAACAAAGCAATAAATTACTCCCCTCACAAATGAAAAAACAACATAAACAATTTTAGTGTGTTACTCGGATTTAGAGAATTATTGTTGTTTACTTATAAATTCTTTGTTTTACTTTCCTTTTTACGGATAGTACTCTTTATTTTACATTGACAACTCTTTCAACAGGATTTGCTAAGAGTATTATATTCTGTAATCTTCGCTAGTAGTATTATAATATTATTATTCTGTCTGTGATACCTATTCTCGATTCTATTTTTGTGCGTATTGGTGAAATTTGTTGATAGAGTCTATTTATAATACGTATATCCTTTTTTAGTCTTAGAACACGTATTCATAGTTAGTTCATATCTTCTTTGTTTAGAATAGATTAGATTACCGCAACGAGAAAACATTCTTGTAATCTATGAAAATCCACGCATTTGTAAGATAATGTGAAATAGGTAATTTTGCCGTTAAATAAAAATCGCCATGTAAATCTATTTTACAGTAGCATAATTGCATAATAGTTGTAAACAATGAAGTCAAAATAATCTTATCAGTAAGTTGATAACACCTGTCAAATGTCAACAGTAGATATTACGCCTAACCTAAAATGTGTAGTTATACTTTTATACATTTGATTCTTTATACATTAAGTAGTAACTGGAATTAAAAATGGCTAAAACAGTTGTATGTGATCTCGTTCAAATTTTTAAAAGTAGTGTTTCTGCAGTGCTACCAGAGCATTTAATCAGAAAAATCCTCAAGTACAACCCAGTTAATCAGGAACTTAGTATATTTCGCGAGAACCACAGTTTACTCAACAAAAATGTTTATCTTATTGGTACCGGTAAAGCTGTGCAAAATATGGCTCTAGAAGTTGAAACCATACTGAATTTAAAAATTAAAAAGGGTATTATTAGTATTCCTGAAGGAAGTATACATGAAGATACTAAATACATTAAATATTATGAGGGTGCCAAAAATAATTTGCCGGACACTAATGCCATGAACACTGCCATAAAAGTCAAAGAACTAGCTCTTAACCTTGGCAATGAAGACCTGTTATTAGTTTTAATATCAGGTGGTGGCTCAGCACTAATGCCCTTACCAAAGAAGCATATAACTTTACATGAGAAAACCTCTTTGATAAAGAAATTAGCAAATTCTGGAGCTAATATTCAAGAATTAAATACTGTTAGAAAACACATTTCTGACTTGAAAGGTGGTAAGTTAGCAATGTATGCCCAACCTGCTAAAGTTATATCTTTAATATTATCTGATATAGTTAATGATCCTTTAGATCTAATAGCTAGTGGTCCTACAGTGGAAAATGTTGATTACAGAAACGAAGCATTAGATATAATTAAGAAATACAAAGCTTTTGATAACCTCCCAAAATCAATTAGAGAGGTTTTACATGATCATTCAAATGAATTATTTCCTAAAGATAATGTTTGGAATTACATTATTGGTTCCAATAAAATTAGCATTGAAGCAGCAGTAAATGAATGTAATAAGCTAAATTATTTGCCTATTGCTCTCTCACATATCATAACAGGAAATGTTACTGATGTAGCTAAAGAATACATAAAATTGGTCAAAATGTTTTGTGATTTTATCAATGGAACTATGGGTATAAATAATTTCAGAGAACAGTTAAATACCCTGAATATACCAGGAATCACAACAGAATTCCTAAACCAAATTGATACTCAAAATGACTTATTAGATATGAAAGGCGTATGTTTAATTCTTGGCGGAGAGATAACTGTTGAAGTAAAAGGAACAGGGATAGGTGGAAGGAATCAACAATTGGCTTTAGAATTCTCTAATTTAATTCATTCCATGAAACATGAGTTAAAAGATTTTGATATATATATGCTTAGTGCTGGCACTGATGGAATAGATGGTCCTACAGATGCAGCTGGAGCAATAGGTTACTTAGGAATGGTATCAGATTGTGAGAAATGTAATATAGATATAAATAAGTTTCTGAAAGAGAATGATTCATATAATTTTTATAAGAATTTTGAAAATGGTGATCTACATGTACTTACTGGGCATACTAATACAAATGTAATGGATATACATTTAATAATTATTAGAAAAAAATTAATGAACTTGTAACAAGGAATAAAATCATCATATTTTATTGTTCTTGTAATATAATTTCAAAAAAGTTTATATAGGAATTGCAATTAACTCTAACCTCATTTCATCACGTAGATGGTTTTAAAAATAGATTTAATCTGTTATGTTTTTGTTGTTCCTGTTGAAATTTAGGTGAAGCTAAAACTGCTTTATTATGTTTTTCTTGATCTTGTTTTAATTTAGCTGAAGCTAAAACAGCTTTTTCACATAAACCAGCAAACTTATCTTTCTTTCGTTTATTATTTTTGATAATTTTAGGAGGATCTTTTAATGTATTTGGCAAAGTATTTCCTTTATTATTCAAAGCAAAAACGTCATGTGTGTTTGAATAAACATTAATTTGTAGATTCTTTTTAGTTTTTGAGAGATAATTATTATTATGTTTACTGTTTGCACCTTTCTTCTTAGTCTTTGTTTTTAATAAACTATTATTATTTTTTATATTCCCTTTGGATGGTTTTTCTTCATTTTCATCATGATTTATCTTTGGAAGTGGTTTGTCTGGCTTGTTTAGATTTGTGACCGTGTTATAACCACAAAATGAGCATATCTGTTCCTGTAAATAAAAACTATCTTAAGAACGAATGATTTATTACATCTTCAATTTTACATAGGTTTATCTAAAACAACCTACCTAAGCCAGCTTTTGATGGGTGCTTTATGTGGCATCATAAGTGTCTTAATAATATAGAAAATTTTCTGGTGCTCTGATGTGTAATTTATTGAAGTTAATTAAAATTAAAGTAAGTTAATCAATCATAGTAGATGCTTAAAAATCTTCACACAAACATCTTTCTTTTTTGCATGTAGTTTTAAATTTGTGATAACTTCTATGATATTCATTGAGATGATATATTGTTAAGTTGAATATTGCTCTACATTAAAAGTGTGACATACCTAAACTATTTAATTGAAGAAGGACACTACGGAACACTATGTTGATCAAAATAGCATCACAAATATCCAACTATTTTTTATTAATATTTATAAGATAAAAAAATTATTAGTGCGAGTTATCCTTCGAGATGGACATATACCACAACAATTTTCTTTGTAAGCATTTTTAGGAGTACAGCTCTGTAGTACTTTATTTTTATATTACTCATAATGTTTGTTAGCTTACTAATGTATGCACCTACAAAGTCCTTATTACAATTCTGCGGTGCAATTTGTAAATGCAGTAAAGAACATGTTAACAGTTTCGCGAAAAATGTTGGTACACATATATATTTACTAATCTTTGTGTAACTAATTGCAGGTAACCACAAATAAAATTTCAAATATGACTGCATTTTTATCAAAACTGTTAACTTGTTCTTTACTGCGTTTATAAATTGTACAGCAGTATTAGAATACATCAACTTTTCTCTACTCTATATAAATATATATTGAACATACAAACCTTCTAGAAGACATGTTCTAAATGATAGCAAAATAAGTAAACAGCCTTAGTTTTATTCCAATTTATTATAATTCTCTAAGTTTACTTACCATTTTATTACCATGCAACAATATCTCCTTTTTCTTAAATTTGACCATATTATTATGTTTTAATCTCTTTATCCTATGTCTCTGCCTTTTACTTAGTTTAACTGATTTAAGCTGCAAAGTTAAAACAAATGATTAATTATTTTATTTCTTATTATTATAAACATCAGAAGAATAAACTTTTTCCTCCTTTCATATAAATTAATTACTATTCATGTGAATAGAAAATATATAACTAACATAATAAAGTGAAACAGAAAATGTCTTACATTAACTTCGGTCCCCTTTTTCCATTCCAAATAGCAGTGAGAGCATCTTGTAAGTGATGAGAATTGTTTCTCAGGTAAATTAATACTTGCAATTTTCTTGCATTTCATTCTGTAATAAACAAAATAATTCGACATAAATGAAATAATTTGGTGTAAATATGATGTGTTTTAAGGAACATAATATAAAGATGTGTTATAATATGGTAAATAAAATGCACTTATATTTCAATTATGATAAATAACGATATATCATATGCTAAACCCAGTAAAAAGTTGTTCATTGTTTTAGGTCATAAGTAAACATATCTTTAATTTGTTTTTATATATCATAGGAGGCAAACAAACAAGTGGGTCACCTGATGTTAAGTGATCACCACCGTCCATAGACACTAGCAACACCAGGGGAGTCGCAAGTGCATTGCCAGCCTGTGTTTGGGAGGTTGGGGATGGGCTTCTGGTGCTCTCACTGACCGAACGAAATACAACAATGCAAGCACTATCACTTCAGGTCGATTTTTTGTAAGAGGGTGGTACCACCCCGAATCAGTTGACTCATTCATGCTGAAACCAGTATTAGCTTCAGCGCGGCTCTACCACCTATTAAACTAAACATGTATATAGTAATTGAATACATAAGACCCACTTCCTTTCCATTCCCCTTTCTCCTTTCCCTACCCCTCCCCCCATACACAGGCTGGACACTTACTTGCAACTCCCCTGGTGTTGCTAGTGTCTATTGACGGTGGTGATCACTTAACATCAGGTGACCCACCTGTTCGTTTGCCTGCATTTGACATAAAAAAAAAAACATAAATATTCATTTATATTTCTTTAACTTATAGTGACTGAATAAGAATATTAGGTAATAATTGATTACATTCTGATAACAACTAGGAAATTTCAAAATATATACTAGTCCAATTGTTATTTCATATTATATATTATTTTTAGCAACCAATCTTCTAAATTATTACTGTCATTATCAAGTGTCTTGTGATAATTTCAATGTTCTAAGATGGTGGCTCCCTTGTTAGAACTTTCCGTGGAGTTTTGTAGCATCTCAGGATTCATGCTCCGATGTATTATTTCCCATTCACTTCACTTGTACATAATAACCCAATAATATTACGTCAAACACTACCTATGTTACAAAATATAGAGTCAAGTAACAAAAGATTATAAATAAATTCACTACATGAGATTTCAAGATCCCGCCAAAAACTCTCACGCGCGAGATTCGGTGTTTAAGGAAACTTCATATTATATTAAATGCTAAATTATTATACACATTAATAAAGTAAGTAGGTATAAATATTATATTGTAGGTGTTTTAAGTACATTAAAAATTATCCTTACAAATAATGACTTCTGAGTATAGCATGTGTTTCTTTCTTTGACGACAAAGTAGAAGCAATCTTACATAAAAATCTAGCTTGAGCTTCTGTCATTATTAGAATAACTAGCGTGATATGAAACAAAAAAGATATCTATTACGTTTTCTCTAATATAAAGGTTATGTTATTGACATGTATTCATAGAATAAAATGACATCTGTGATCACAGAGTATATGTTGAATGTGATGTTGAAGGAATTTGTGATGGTTTCCCTATAATATGAATACCCTGTGGTGATGGCGTTCCGTTTTGAGTTAACCTTAGATTATATTAAAGAAACTGTTGAAGTAGGTACAATGTAAGTGAAAAAAAATTGTATAAGCAGCAAACTACATTCATTGACCATGAAACCAACAGAAGGACACTCTGTTTGTTTTTTTAATAACAATACTGTTTGTTTATTTTATTGTTCTCCAAAACAAAAAAAGAAGACAAAATAAAGAAACAAAAAAATGAGATTAACTACAACTATTATTCGCCTGTAGCTCTCGATGGCTCGAGAATGTTGGCGAGATGGCGAAACTTACCTATTATTTTATTGTAAATCGATTGAAAGAACTCTTACCATATAAATACCATGTATGGAGTCAAAATAAATAGAGTACCTATTGAACTGCGTACTTCGAGATTTATTAGTAGACTCTTCGAATAAATCTAAACTCCTACATGCCTTAATTAATTAATTTAATATAAAGGGTTTCATTAAAGTTTTATTTTGTATAAATAATATTTTTCTTAAATAGAATATACTTTTGTAGGATGTGATGCGTTATCCTGTCACTACTCTAAGATGACATGGTACAGGGGTTTCCAAGTTGCTATTATGAAAAGGTTGGAGAGACATAATTGATCTAACTCTGAACGTGTAGACTTTTAAAGGCTTTGGCAGCTTGTTTAAGAATCCTCCTTTATTGAGCTGAGCCTTCGATCAACTTTATTAATTAATAAATTACTATTACGATTAACTAATTACTTTCGCTAAATACATGTCGAATAAGTTATATTTTAAGCTTTAAACTAACAAATAATATCAAATTTTGAATAAAATTACCGATTTTAAACCTGTGGTACAAATGTATGGCCAAGGCTCGCCAACCACGCACAACAACGGGAAAAAGTACTTTATTTATTACGAGTTAAGGTTGAATTCACACTAAATGTTGTTTATGTTGTCATTTCATTTGTAAGAGACGGGAGAAATTTATTGCTTTACTCGTTTTATCGTAAGTATTAGATAATATTTTGAACATTTGTGACTTTATTACTAGGTGTCATGGTTGTAATTAGGTTGTACTTAAAACTGTTTTAAAACTTTTTTTCTCCCTTTCTTAGTAAACAAATAGCTACATAAGTATATATTTACGCGGAGAGCAGTTAGCTTCGATTTTGTACGTGACCCTTTATCTAGTTATTGTTGATCGAAGACCTGAGCAGTCATCTATACTAATATTATAAAGAGGTAAAGTTTGTGAGTTTGTGGGTTTGTGAGTTTGTGACGTTGTGACATTGTGGCGTTGTAAGGGGTAATCTCAGGAACTACTGGTCCGATTTGAATAATTCTTTCAGTGTTATATAGCTCATTCATCGAGAATGATTATAGGCTACATATCACCACGCTAAGGGTAATAGGAGCGGAGCACAGATGAAAAATGTTTCAAAATCGAGATGTTTTTTTCTTTTTGAGAGCTTCTGCTGTGTGTCAGCGTTAGCCCAGAGTAATAACTATTACTACGCGGACGAAGTCGCGGGCAGGGGCTATAATCTATATACTAATATTATAAAGAAGTAAAGTTTGTGACTTTGTGACGTTGTACTAAACCTATTTTGAAAATTATTTTACCAATATAAAGCCACGTTATTTATGAGTTTCATAGGCTACATATCATCACGCTAAGACCAATAGAAGCGGAGCAACAATGAAAAATGTTTTAAAATCGGGGTATTTTTTTTCCTTTTGAGAGCTTCTGCTGCGTCTTAGCCCAAAATAACTATTCCACGCGTGCGAAGTCGCGGGCAGAAGCTATTAACTAATTATATTATCTATAATCTATACTAATATTATAAAGAAGTAAAGTTTGTGAGGTTGTAGGGTGTAATATCTGGGGAGTCGGAGAAAAATGGTCGAACGAAAACGTTTCTTACGAACGCTGCCTTAATTATGAGATATATATGATTGATTTTTAGAGAAAAGCTGTAGCTTGATAATGTCTATTACCGCCCAACGAAGTGGGCACTGGTCGGCTAGTATTTCAATGAAAGAATATATGTGAACATAAAAAGGTAGTAAATAGTTTATATTCACAGGACAATTAACCTGTCAAAATATCCATTTTAACTTCTGGGAAGCTACAAAATTATAACATAGTTGCTAACTTATAAATTCCTTGACCATAAGTCTCGCACTAGGACTTTGTACCAGACTAATAATACCAGACCAGACCAGACCAGACTAATAATACCAGAATATGAAAAATTCGTATGTTCTATTAAGTGACAATATCCTACGTCAAAAATTTTTAGCTCGTTGAAGCTTTGAAGCTCTAATAGCGTTAGTTGGATCGAAAAAAAAATGGGGTGTGCCTGTGTCATGGACACGACCGTTTGTTGTACGTGAATGCGTCTTAAACGGGCGATATTTTCTATATAAATTATTATTATTTTTGTATGTCATAATCATAAGAAGTCATCCAGGTTTCCATGTTTTGTTTATGATGGCAACGGTCCATTTAACGGGTTCAGGAAATAAATCAACTAAACAAATCATTACTGTATTATAACTTAATTAATTATAGGTCTGTGTGATCCGCTCGGCCGCATTGACTATTTTATGTTGCCGACACTGCTTGACTCGGTCATATAGTGTTTTGTTGGTACCATTCGATTGGTTTTGAGATGCTTTTTCCAACCCTGCACGATTTCTGTATTTCGAGTTGGCTTTTCAACGTGTATAGGCCGACATTACATATTTTTTTATTTTAACACCTTGTTATATACATAATAACGATTTTACACTAATGTTCTATATGTAATCAATAGACTTTGACAAGAGCTGACGATTGAAACTTAAATAAATCTCGTAGCTTCACCGAGGCGAAAGTTATACTAATTGGAAATCTCAAAAAGCAGCAGAATGACCTCGAAATGGTGTTGTTTACCCCCCCCCCCCCCCCCACCGCGTGTTTGTGTTACAGTCCTAACTTAGCGTAATAAATTCTTTGATCCTTTAGTTATACAGTAATATAATTTAGTTTTGGAAGTAGAGAATAATCTTGAAACTAAATTGCCAAACTGTATCCCGCAATTTTGTTATCATTAGGTTTTTTGATTTGCCTCAGTAAGGTAGCAAATTTAAAGACGTATTCACGTCCTAACGGTCAAGAAATAACAATTTCCCAATTTGAATCTCAATAAAGTTCTTTAATAATTACAGATATATAATTACAAAAATACTACTATATTCAGATGGCGATATACAATATTTTCCTTAAAGTGGAAGCACTAGCCCATAGCTCCAAATCTTTTTAGATAATTATAATATTAAGTTAGGCTTAAAGAACTTGTATCCAGTAGCCATAATAAATTTAAAAAAAACTCAAAATCTCACCCGCCAAAAGTAACTGTCAAATTGGTTGGAAATAATTATTGATAATTGATGATTCGGATCATAGATAAGATACTATATACTGAGAATTCGGATGCTGGGTTTCAAAAGTTCCTTTATGAATTTAGGAGTTATTTATTTTCTGTTTAGAAATAATGCAAATGAACCATTAGTTGTTGAGTAAAATTTTATATTGAGTTTCAACTGGAACTGGAACTGTTATGGTGCAAAACCTAGTTGTAGTGTTTCATACCTAGAAAAATCGTCAAGATCGACTGAAATATATAAACAATAATAGCATTATTATTATTACGATGGATGTAGCTGATACGTATGCTACACAAAACCAAGTGAAAGATGAGGTTGGTGTACGATGCCAAAAGCTGTTTCAAGACTTCTTGGAGGAGTAAGTATTTATAACGTACCTATTTTATAACATTTTCTTAATATTGAAGAATTACTTAATAGTGTATAGTATTTCATTCAAAACTAGTGTATATAAAAACGAAATTTAACCTTGTAGCAAAAAACAGAAAACCTTGAGGTTCTAAACTTCTATTGAGCAAAAATAATAACCTATACATCAATTACAAAAACAAAAAAGAGACTATAGTTGTTGATAGCACAGTACAATTGATTATGATGAACAGAAGTGAGAGCTGATATTATTTCATTGTATTATACAGTTTTTTTTTTTTGGGTTCTTTATAATTAGTCTCAGGTCATTAGTCAGTCAGGGACTGATGAATCGTAACAAATATTATAAACGTGAATGTTAGTTTGTTATATTGTCACTCTTTAACTACTGAACCAATCATCATGAAATTTTATATAGAGATTCTCAGAAGCACAGAGAAGGTTATAGACAGTGGCAGATTTGCAGTCTTGGCCGCCCTAGGCCCCATGCCGTGTATTAAATACCGGCCACCCGTTTCTCAGCACCCATCATATTGAATTTACTTTTTTGCCAACTTTTATCGAAATTGATTCAGAAATTTAGTTAACTATAATATCTATATAAAAATAATATAATATAAAAATCACTTATATGTACGAAATAACTTATATGTACATTTTATATTTCATTTATAAAAATTACAAAAGTGATTTAGGAAGATTGTTGTTACACGATGTGGTGCAGTGCGGCCCATCATAATGTGCACGAGCCTTTAGAATATTTACGTATTTTTAGTTATTTCTTGTTATCATCAGTGAATTTTTTGCCATGATTGGCCACCCTAGGCCCGGGCCTTTTGGGCCTTAGGGCAAACTGTTTTGGAAAGATCTGTCAAATCTATATTAATACAGGTGAAGCTAGAAGCAGAAAGGAAGAGGCTATATGTGATAATCTGTTATTTTCTGTATGCAATAAAAAGATATTTGAAAATTTAATCTCAAATTTTCATATAATTCTTAGAATAAAAAATAATAGATTATTAATATTCACAAATAATTATCACTACATATTATAAAACATAGTCCTCTGTCACTTCTGTCTGTCTGTTTGCGATAAATTCATAAACTACTGAAGGGATTGCTATGTGGTTTTCAATAGTAGATAAAGTGATCCATGAGGAAGGGTTCTGTGTATAATTTGTCAAGGTTTTCTATTATCAGGGTAGGATTTCTTAAAATGTTTAACAGGCATATACTTGGTCACAATCTCAATCTTGGTGACAATGATGCTGACAATGGATCGCGTTTTCTCTTTAGTCTTGAAAATTTTGCAAGATAACATCTATCAGGCCCGCTACTTTTAATCAATATTTAATCTATCATGTACTGGTGACCATTAATTTCCAGATTTAAAGAAGATAATGAGATAAAGTATGAAAAACATGCTAAAGAATTACTTAAACCAGAACTAAGCACGTTGGAAGTCAGCTTCGATGATGTGGAAAAGTACAATCAAAATCTAGCAACCACCATAATTGAGGAGTATTACCGCATAATATATCCTTTTCTGAATCAAGCTATCTTGAATTATGTACTGGGACTTGCGGATAGTGGATTGAAAAAAGAGTTACAGAATAAAGAATGCTATGTATCATTTGTTGATGTCCCGACTAGACATAAAGTAAGAGAATTGACAACTGCAAAGATTGGTACACTTATTAGGATATCAGGACAAATTGTCAGGACACATCCAGTACATCCAGAACTAGTACTAGGCACTTTTGTTTGTTTGGATTGTCAGACGGTAATTAAAAATGTGGAACAGCAGTTTAAGGTGAGTTATAGTAATAATATAAATTGGTTGGTTTTTAACTAAAATTTAGCGCACATGATAAGTAGTTGAAGATACAGTCCTAGCACAAAAATAAGTTCTTATATCTGTATAAGAATTTTACTTTACTTTGAAATCTTTATAGAGAAAAGAGACAAAGTAAATTGAAATTAATTTAATAGAAGATTTAATCTTAAATTAAATAGATAAGAGAAAAATAGATAAAAGATTAAAAATGCTATTTTTTTTTTTGTAGAATAAGGTAATCTATTAAAATTAATGTAAATTTACTTTACCTTTTTTCTCTATAATGATTTAAATTTTTTACAGATTAAGATTACATGCAATATAGTTAAGATTTTCTATTTATTCTAATGCAGCCCACATATATTATTACAATTAAAATTAAATTGATTCTCTCATATATATGTTATTTCTTGTGCAATGAAACATTCAATAAATGAAATATTTTGTAATTTAAGAGAAAGATGAAGATTTTCAACCTTACAGTATACATATAATGTACTTTATAATATAGTTATGCCTGTAGGTAAATCAACATCATTTGTCTTGAAAGAAATTTACTCAAAAATACAAGACTGGCACACGTGTATCACTGCGCTTTTACTTTACAATGCTGTGGTCGCAATCTGCTTAAATATTATTTTCATTTGTTTCTATTCCTATCCATTCTATGTCTAGAATAGAACTTTCCCCTGGAGCAATGGGACATGCTATATACATTTCTATAAAGGAGGGTGGAAAATTCTGGAAGGCAGAGTTATTATTTGAGAAGTCAGACAAAATTGGATAGGGTCTATATTTAGAATTTATTTATTTGTAAGGAGTCCATATACAATATGTAACAATAACCACATTGGTTTTTCGACAGTACACAATTCCAACAATCTGCCGGAATCCAGTGTGTGCAAATCGTCGACGATTTATGCTTGACGCTGACAAAAGTGTATTTGTTGACTTTCAAAAGATACGAATACAGGAAACACAGGCAGAATTACCACGTGGATGTATACCGAGATCTTTGGAAGTTATATTGAGGGCTGAAGCTGTGGAGTCTGTACAGGTAGTGTCATATTTTTTTTTTAATAACAAACCGATGGTGAAAAGTTTTAGCGCTTGATAACAATTTTACTTGAAGTTATGTAACAATGTAGTCTAAGATGGTGGAATGGAACTGACTTTCAAGTGTTGTTACTAGAATACACCTGTTGGTGCCTGGTGTTAGATTTTTAACTTCATCCTACTTTGGTGTACACAGTATACTTTGGTATATACACTTTGGTGTATACAGTGTTCCCGTTCATTGAAAGCTTTAATATTTAACATAATATAAGGTTTTAACATTTGAGCAATCTCATGGAATGATAAATAAAGATGTAGTCTTAGATGTTACAGTGTAACTTCCGATTGAGTGCATCTACCGTAATAAACTATAACTGCTTGATGAAAGATTATTAACTTTAAGTTGTTAGCAATACACTAACAACATGTTACATTTTCACAAGATGTCTTTCACTCAAAGCTATGACTCATCACAGGATTCTAACTGAAGATGATTGATGCGATGATTGACATGGTGTCTGATTATGTTACCACTGACCTACTTTTTTTTTTCCCCTGAACTCACTACGCTATTCACCTAGCAAGGTCTTAACAGCTTCACCGGACTACAATCCACTGACCTATTAGCTCTTATATTTCTAGTAGTTATGGACTAACTCTGTTGAGAATGTTATATATTTAAATCGACTATTGCAACAATCTAGGATTTGTTTATAATTTTTATACCTTTTTGTATGATTAAAGAAAATTATATTTTTTTATATATTTTCCTGCTCTAGGCTGGAGATCGGTATGATTTTACTGGGACACTAATTGTTGTAC
Organism: Antheraea yamamai; assembly: GCA_036509395.1. Taxonomy (NCBI): domain Eukaryota; kingdom Metazoa; phylum Arthropoda; class Insecta; order Lepidoptera; family Saturniidae; genus Antheraea; species Antheraea yamamai. The sequence goes on along the minus strand of AP028449.1, from coordinate 7,116,252 downwards.
CTGATGTTGGTGCTCTATCATTACCCGGTGCTAAGGCAGAACTTACCACCAGAACCAAACAGGCTAATGAGGGTCAGATGGAGGGTATAAAAGGACTTAAGGCATTGGGCGTTCGAGAATTACATTATAAGTAAGTTTTTTTGTATTATGAAGTATGCCTGCAGACATGCGACCTATGTGATGTTAAGTGGTTACTGTATGTTACAACTGTGTATAACTAACTTTAACATCAAATGAGAATGTGGTCAGAGGATGCAACCTATAAACAATGTTATTTTTAAGTAGTTTTTTTTCTCAAACTGACTACGCTATTGGCCTTGCCAGTCCTTTCCAACGCTATTGGCCTTGCCAGTCCTTTACAGGGCTATTAGCCTTGCCAGTCCTTTACAGCGCTATTGGCCTTGCCAGTCCTTTACAGAGCTATTGGCCTTGCCAGTCCTTTACAGCGCTATTGGCCTTGCCAGTCTTTTACAGCGCTATTGGCCTTGCAAGGCCTTTACAGCTTTACCAGACTACTTTTAAGTAGTATTTTGTGTGACCACTATACGCTTCCCTTAATTTTGTTTTATTGAAAGGGAAGGCATATTGTAATGTGTAATTGTTTGAAAATCATATTTATATTCATAATAAAGGAACTACAGTAAACTTCATGTATTGAAGTTTACTGTAGTTCCTTTACCATGTACCTTGTCCATGTACCTTGGTTGTAACGACTCTTCGGTTATAGCGATGTTAGACTTTATTCCCTTGAATTTCAATCGTACATTCATAGTAAATTCATTCGGCAATAGCAACTTCGGATATAGCGACTTGTTGTTATGAACCATTTCTGACAGATTCCTTGAAATTACATTCGCATATTGCGACTGAGTCTGCAGAGGCACAAAGGCTTACTCATAAAACTATATATTTATATATATACTATTTGTAGGTAGAAATACTTAGGACGTGTACAAAGCTGTACAAATTATGTGATATGATAACACTCTAAAAGCAGTCTGTTTGTTGATGTCAACAATCATTACAGTTTTTCCAAACAATTAAACTTAATCAATGCACTATAACAATTTTTTCCAAAAACACCTGTATTCAACATACATGCATATTTTGATAAATATATGTACACGATTTCCTGCTATTTTGAATATAGCGACTTCCGAATATAGCGGTGACATTAAGGTTGTCCCTCTATCGTCGTTATAGCCGGAATCCACTGTATATGGGATACATATTCATTTATTATTGGCCAGGACCGCATTCTTAGCATGCAGTGTACAAGCCATATCTAGAAGATTCGGTACGGCAGACTTGGCTACAGATGATCTTACGAGTGAGGACATGAGAAAACAGATGACAGATAAAGAGTGGGATAAGGTAATCTTTTTTTATTTCCTCTGTGGACCCTTTGAAATTGAATTTTATCAAATCCAACAAAATTATATCAACAAGAGATATGAAGTTGATTTATACCACTACCATATGTCTAAGGTAAATTAAATATAATATTTTTGAAGTCAAAACTTCTTTAGCTGCGTTGAGCGATTTAAAAATAAACTTATTTTGTAGGGGAAAAACTTATGGCTTATGAGTTTGTACCTATATATTCGACTGCATCTAATGCGTGTTTGAATTTTTAGACGAGTAAAATCTTGTTATTTCGCTTAACCGATTGTCATCGATGACGACATATAGTATAGCGGCCTGTATACATGTAAAATTGCTATTTTAAATTGAGCTTGTGCAGCCATAGTATCTTTGATTAATTAATAAATTGTATAAAAATGTATATACATAATTATTTTTAGGAGTGCCAATAGATGTGAAAACCACACTAATGTGAATAATTTGCGGGGTGGTTGGGTGTCTGTACCCGACTGGATCGCGACCACCGTACACCAGGTGGAACACCCGCCATAGTGACACGTTTGGGCGTGTCGCGTTCCGGGATCAGCCGGTGTATATCCAGCAACGGCGGGGGGGGGGGGCTGTCCCTGACTGGGACGCTTTCAGGCCGGCATGATAGCGGCGACCGGCGATAGACAGTATGTCTTTCGGTGGTCGCCATTGTTTTTGGATTGTACTGTGCTTACCATCGGTCACAGTACAGTCACTTTGCCGAGCTACAATAAAAAAAAAATGTCAATTTAGAAATTATTAAATTTACTTAATTCAAACTAAAATTGATTTGACAATTTAAAAAATGTTAACAGTTATTCTATTGTTTTCATTTTTTTTTATATGTCATAGGAGGCAAATAAACGGGTGAGTCACCTGATGTTAAGTGATCACCGCAGTCCATAGACACTTTCAACACTAGGGGAGTCGCATGTGCGTTGTCAGCCTGTGTTTGTGGGGAGGGGTGGAGGGAAACGGGGGTGGGTAAAGGAAGTGGGAGGGGTGCCTCTGGCGTTCTCACTGACCGAACGAAACGTAACAATGCAAGCACTGTTAGTTGACGTGGGTATTTCTGTGGGTCGGGTGGTAGTACCCCGTACAAGCCGACACATTCATGCTGAAACCAGTAATAGCTACAGCGTGGCTCTACCACTTACCAAAACTTTACCACCGTTCATTTTTGTCAACAGTCCTCATGACAGCCTCGCCTTTTTTTTTTTTAATTTATCCAATATGAACATCAGACATTGCTTCAGGCTGTAACGACCTTATAAACACTTTACATTTAAAAAATTAAATCATTATACCATATATAGTACCAAAATACTGTAGGATAGTAGTGAAATTCTATCAAAAAACTGTTTTAGTATTTTTTTTTCGTTCTGACTACGCTATTGACCTAGCAAGGTCTTAACAGCTTCACCGGACTACTAAGGCGAGCGCTTAAGGCACTCAGCCGATTGTTTTAATAATAATTTCCATTTGGTAACTTGTAATATAATAATTATTTCAAGGTATATGAAATGTCCCGAGATAGAAACTTGTACAACAATTTGATTGCGAGCTTGTTCCCGAGTATTCACGGTAACAATGAAGTCAAGAGAGGAATTTTACTAATGATGTTTGGTGGTGTTGCCAAGACTACAATTGAAGGTAATTAATTTTTTTCTGCATAGGGATCCTTAAGAAATTACATAAACCCTTTCTTCCATAGCAGGCTTTTCGTGAACTAGAGTATATACTTAATTGGCGACATATGCTACATACAAAAATGAAGGGAGCAAATAAAATAAAAATTTTTTACCCAATTTTTGATGTAAGTCAAAAATCGTCGTATCGAAAATATTAAAAAAAGTAATTTAATGCTCTAAGACTCTAGTCTTTGAATTTGGATTTTGTAGGAAAATTTTACCAGTTTCTGAAGCCGTCTTCCAACGAAATATGCTACATACAAAAATGAAGGGAGCAAATAAAATTAAAATTTATTACCCAATTTTTGATCTGTTGCATCTAAGTAAGAAATCGTCGTATCGAAAATATTAAAAAAAGCAATTTGATACTCCAAGACTCTAGTCTTTGAGTTTGGATATTGTAGGAAAATTTGACCAGTTTCTGAAGCCCACCTCCAACGAAATATGCTACATACAAAAATGAAGGGAGCAAATAAAATTTAAAAAAATTACCCATATTTTTATCTGTTGCATCTAAGTCAGAAATCGTCGTATCGAAAATATTAAAAAAAGCAATTTGATGTTCTAAGACTCTAGTCTTTGAATTTTTTTCTAGTTTCTGAAGCTGTCCTCCAGTATTTTGTACAATCATTTGTTGCTGAGATATCGTTGATTGAACATAAAAGGGTCCTTTTTTTGTTCAATATCGGATATCTCCCCAACAACTTAGCGAAAAATTAAAATAAGGAAAGAAATTGAAGCTAAATAAATAGGCCATCTGGTCTATATGGTCGTTTAACCGAAATAAATCTTATTGAGCCTGTGGAGCCAGAAGGCTGATCTTTATTTTTTTTCGCACTATTGTTTTGGGTTGCGTTAGCACCGTGGTTTAAAAAAAAAAAGTTTAATTTACCTGCAAAAACTAGAGCCTTAGAGCTTCAAAATGCTTTTTTATATTTTCGATAAGATTTTCAACTTAGATACAGCCGATCAAAAATCAGGTAAATATTTCAATTTTTTTGAAGTGAACACTTATTTAGGCGCCTTGAACGATATTTTTTAGCAGGAACTAAATTTATAATTCTGCGTCAGCGACATGCTAGTAAGCATGACCGACCGTATTGCGCTCGCGTCAGACTAGAGATGCGTAGTATAGCGGCCTGTGTACATAAAATATTGATATTTTACAGCTGATCATATGTTTGATCGATTAATTAACTTTATAAAAATGTATTTAATTATTGCTCCGTGTAACAATAGATGTGAAAACCAAACATATGTTAATAATTCCAATATACAGATTATGCAATTTCAATATTGTAATTTACACTATAATTAATTTAAAAATTGTAAAAGAACATATTTTGGAGTTTATGATTGAATCTCGGAATGTCATGTAGTGGACTTTATATTTTATTCATAATCTTATGTTATTTGGCTCTATATTATGTAATATCGGTGGTGTTCCACGTAATATAGTCTGCTTATTTTTGCACAAGTGAAGTGGATCGGAAATAATACCGTGGAGCATGGATTCTGACTTACCAAAAAACTCCCTGGAAGGTTCCGACAAGAGGGCCACCATCTTGTTAGTTCATTGAAATGTCCGCAATTACGTACTAGAAGATTAGTTGCTAAAAATAAATTTTTTTTTTTTTTTTTTTATTGTAGCTCGGCAAAGTGACTGTACTGTGCCTGATGGTAAGCACAGTACAATCCAAAAACAATGGCGACCGCCGAAAGACATACTATCCATCGCCGGTCGCCGCTGTCATGCCGGCCTGAAAGCGTCCCAGTTAGGGACAGAAACCCCCCCCACCCCTGGTTGCTGGATATACACCGGCTGATCCCGGAACGCGACACGCCCAAACGTGCCACTATGGCGGGTGTTCCACCTGGTGTACGGTGGTCGCGATCCAGTCGGGTACAGACACCCTACCACCCCGCAAATAAACAGAATACAGTCATTTCATCGTTTTGAGTTTTTACTAGTGTCGCTAGTCCTTATGACTGTCTAAACTTTTTTTTACTTTTTAATTTTTTTTGAGAATAATATGTGTTATAAGTGGACTTATAGAAGAATGTTCACTTCATTACATAGTATAAAATGAAGTCCCCTACCGCGTCTGTCTGTCTGTCTGTTCGCGATAAACTCAATAACTATTGAACGGATTTTCATGCGGTTTTCACCAGTGGATAAAGTGATTCGTGAGGAACATTTTGGTGTATAATTTGTCACGGATTTATTTTTAATCAGTTTATAATAAGATTGTTCTTGTTCAGGTACGAGTCTCCGTGGTGATATAAACGTGTGTATAGTGGGAGATCCGAGCACTGCCAAGTCACAGCTGCTGAAGCAAGTGAGTGAGATCACTCCACGGGCTGTTTACACCAGCGGGAAGGCTTCCTCTGCTGCGGGTCTCACAGCCGCTGTTGTCAAGGTAACCTATTCATTATCATATCAGCCTCTAAGAGATCCCCTACAGAGTCATAGGCCGCTTCCTTAAGAAAGGTATGGGTTTAATCACCACACCAGTAAAATTTACTTATTGGTGTTAGAGCCTAGACCAGTTACCATATACCAAATATTTTGAAAATTCTTAAACGAGTCTGGTATATTCTCCAAAAAAGTTAGAAAACCCATATAGTTTCGTATAATTTTACCTGAAATCACTTTTGAAGGATTCTATTTATCAAAAAGTCATAAGAAACATATTTGTAGAGCATTCATTTCTCTATAAAAATATGTCAAGAACTTTATAGTACGACCTATCGTTTGTTAGTTAAAAAAATCAGGAATCAGGCTCATTTTTATACCTAGACGAAACTGTTGAGCGTGGTTCCGAGAAAATAAATGTATATTTTATTACCGTAATATATCATAATATAATAAATAATAATCATCTCTGTAAATCCTACAGTTAATACGAAAATAATGACACAGCATGTGTTAACATCCACAAAGCTGTTTAAGCATAGAGCATGGTAGAGAAACGATATACATACGTAAGGTCAAAAAGTGCTAATCTCTAGTACTATGCATTCGGATAAAATATTTCATATGTTGAAATACCACACACTTGGGAATAAAACATTGAAATTGATTATAATTGAAAGACAGATAATCAATATGTAATTCAGTAATCAAGCAGGAGGGTAGTTGCCTCGGAATTAGCTGTATATATCCAGCTGCCGGTAAACTTATTATATCTGGATGGTCACAGTTCTTGTTTTCTACTTATTGTCTAGACTCAGTGTCGTTACTCTGTCGCGTTATAATATAATAAAAATTGTATCTAGGTTTTATTTGGTATGAATTGTTACAGGACGAGGAATCATTCGATTTCGTCATCGAGGCAGGTGCGTTGATGCTCGCTGACAATGGTGTGTGCTGTATAGACGAGTTCGATAAGATGGATCCCGCTGATCAGGTGGCTATACACGAGGCTATGGAGCAACAGACTATATCATTGGCAAAGGTAATTTACACATACACATTACACATAGAGATGGTAGAGGCACGTTGAAGCTATTACTGGTTTCAGCATGAATGAGTCGGCTCGCCCGGGGTACTACCACCCGACCCACAGAATCACCTATGTGAAGTAACATTGCTTGCATTGTTGCGTTTCGTTCGGTCAGTGAGAGCGCCGGATAACCCACCTCCCCTCCTCCTCGCCCACTCCCCCTTCCCCAAACACAGGGTGGCAACACACTTGCGACTCTTCTGGTGTTGCAAGTGTCTATGGACGGTGGTAATCACTTAACATCAGGTGAACCACCAGTTCGTTTGCCACCTATGATATAAAAACAAAAAAATATATAATTCATTATTGAACATGAAAATAGCACCATCTTTGCACAAAAGACTGAAACATTTTTAGTCATGAGAGCAGTTCATAAATTACGTCTGCACTTATGGAGGGAAGGAGGTTACTGTGATAATGGATGTCGCGGGTGTGTAAGGAAACGATTTTTTTTACCATACCAAGTCATCGCTTTCATATTTGTAAATATATGAACTTCGTTAGATATATCTAAATAGGTAAAAATCCAGTGTAATGATGTTTGTCCACGATGAACTGCGAAACTATTTGACCAATCTTCATGAAAATTGGCATTATTTACATATAACTTGGTCCAACTTGAGGGATAGGATAATTTATATTTCGATGAACGGCCTCAATATTTTTAAATTATAAATTAAATGGTTGTCAATGTTGATTATTGTTATTAATTGTAAGTGTCATTAGTCTCGAACAGATGGCGTTTTAAATTAGTTTGTTGAGAGAAAACTGTAGGACCGACTGTTAAAGATATGTCATAGAGATCGCCACGTTTTAATTTTAAATTTCTTTTTGAACTCCAGTTTATTCGTGCATGTGTTCTGTTAATCTATTTAATACGTAACCTCGTTTTTTCTGTATCAAGTTTTTAGGCAGACAGATTACCCCATAATAATATATATTTTATCATAAGTTGGGACTTTATATATAGTTTGGCGTAACGCGCGCACAAATTTCTATGTTATTTTATTTGTATTAGTGATCATCAGTGATCAAAACTCGACCGTAATTCATTAAAATTCCAAGTTTCAGTATGTAGGAAAAAAGGAATTATCTCCACTTATTTTTTCGTTTTAAGACTAAATCGCGTAAATGTCTGCCGAATAAGAGAAACAGAATAAAAATCGCTTGAGAAATTAAGAAGGACTATGTACTTAGTCGTTTTGTTTCTGCCTATTATATACATATAGATAATGACAGAAAACATGAAAAATATCGATTTTCTTGCCAGCTCATCTCGATGAATGGGTTGTTTTCCAAACCGGTGGTAGTTTTGACGTTCAAACGCAGCCTGATTTTAATAAAATATTTTTCTAGGGGTGAGGAAAAAGTCCTTGCCTTACATATTTTCTTGGGGTGACTCTTTGTGGGAATAAAGTTGTTTGTTAAGTCACAATTGCAACCTAACTGAGTGCTTGAACGCGACTGATTGTCCAAGTATTTAATAAATATAATTTTGGTTCAACTGTGCTGTAATAAGTAGGGTGATATGCAATGTATGTTGTATAACATGGTATTACTGGTGCACCTGGCGGACGTTGTCCCGCCGTGATAATAAAAAAACGTAGACAAATTGTATATCTAAACCGTCCTCGTGAATCATTCTATCTACTGGTGAAAACCGCATGAAAATCGGTTCAGTAGTTTTTGAGTTTATCACGAACAGACAAATGTTGCAGAGGACTTTGTTTTATGTGTAATGATGAATTGAATATATCAATTTCTTTGGTAGTAAAATTTATTTCCAAAATAATAAACTTATAAATTAAGTAACAAAATATATTTACACAATATGCAACGTCACGAACATCGTCCGTTCTTAACATTATTGTCAGGTTAAAAGATATATTACGTTCAGGAACTGTACATATGTAACTCTTAACTATACCGTCCCAATACATTCTTGATAATTTACTGTATGTCCGCAAGAACCTTGAAAAGGTCTATTTCGTGAAAGTTTCTTAACTAATAGTGTTAGGTTTTATAACAAAGTCGCATAGAATATTACCGATTTGCCCGGATAGTGAATTTAAGCGCCACGTCTAGCGAGTTTTGGTGTCAAAAGGTTATTATAGAGTGGATCAATATATAAACGATGGTGATGTCTGGAATTGACTCATCTCTTCTGTGCATCCATTAAAAACGATTCTGACATTAAATGTAATCTAAATATGATATATGTATATATTTAAAAAATAAACCAGATCGAGTTTCTTGCCGGTTCTTCCCGATAACTGGGTTGTTTTCCGAACCGATGGTAGTTTTGACGTTCATGAGTGCTTTCTTAGGGCATAAATTGAAAAAAGTTATTTTGTTTTAACCATACAACTTTTGTTGAATATTACAGGCTGGTGTACGGGCAACTCTGAATGCTAGAACCTCGATCCTGGCTGCAGCGAACCCCATAGGAGGTAGATACGACAGGGCGAAGTCCCTCCAACAGAACGTGGCCCTCAGTGCTCCCATCATGTCCCGTTTCGACCTGTTCTTCATACTCATAGATGAGAGCAGCGAGATGGTCGACTATGCTATAGCGAGGAAAATCGTCGATCTACATTGCAACAAAGAGGAGACTTACGATTGTGTGTATACGAGAGAAGATCTACTGCGGTATATAGCATTCGCGAGGTCTTTTAAACCCATTATCACCGAGGTAAGGATTGTATATTAACTCTGCACTCTCAATATGCTCATGATAAATTAATGTGGGCCCACAAAGACTTTGAAAAGCCGGATGTCTTAAAAGACCGGAATGATCTAAATATTAGGAGCTGTGACAGTTTTTTAGGTTAAGTTGTTGTGAGGTTACTCTACCTCCCAATACATTCTTGATAATTTACTGTATGTCCGCAAGAATCTCGAAAAGCTCTATTTCGTAAAAGTTTCTTAGGTAATAGTGTTAGGTTTTACAACAAAGTCCCAAAGTGTATTACCGACTAGCCGACCCGTGCCCACTTCGTTGGGCGGTAATAGGCATTATCAAGCTACAACTTTTCTCTAGAACTCAATCATATATATCTCATAATTAAGGCAGCATTCGTAAGAAACGTTTTCGTTCGACCATTTTTCTCCGACTCCCCAGATATTACACCCTACAACCTCACAAACTTTACTTCTTTATAATATTAGTATAGATTATAGATAATATAATTAGTTAATAGCTTCTGCCCGCGACTTCGCACGCGTGGAATAGTTATTTTGGGCTAAGACGCAGCAGAAGCTCTCAAAAGGAAAAAAAATACCCCGATTTTAAAACATTTTTCATTGTTGCTCCGCTTCTATTGGGCTTAGCGTGATGATATATATAGCCTATGACACTAACAAATAACGTGGCTTTCTAATGGTGAAAGATTTTTCAAAATCGATTTAATAGTTCCTGAGATTACCCCCTACAACGTCACAAACTCACAAAGTTTACCTCTTTATAATATTAGTATAGATATAGGTGATGCATGCAGGGGCCGCCAGCTTGTAAGTCGCCGTCCGTGGTTAGGCAGGGTGAGGTGGGACGAGGTGGAACGAGGTGAGGTGAGGTGAGGTGAGGCGAGGTGACGTCCGCCCTAGTAGAATGTTGTGGTGGTTGTACAGGAGGCGGGCAAGCTGCTGGTGGAGTACTATACAGCTGTGCGTGGTCGTGACGGTGCGGGTGCAGGCGGTGGAGGCGGTTCTTGGCGTATCACGGTGCGGCAGTTGGAGTCGATGGTGCGTTTGGCGGAGGCACTGGCGAAGATGCACTGCAGCGGGCACGTCACCCCTCAACACGTGCACGAAGCATACAGGTTATAGCACTACAATTCCGATGAAGCTGTAAAGACCTATCAGACTTGTGGACTATAGTCCGCTCCGCTTATCGTTTTTACACCGGTTAACAATGACAGTTCACAAACATCGCGTTCGGAGCGCTTGCCGGTAAAAAAATTAAGCAGCGAAGCATATTTCGGTGCAGCGGGTTATACTCCACAGATTAATATCGTAAACAGTTCGAAAAAAAAAGTGTGTTTCAAGTGAAACTTCTTTTGGGAGAGGGTGAACTGGGTCTTTTATAAAACAATAAAAATGTGTCACGAAAATGAAAAAGTATAAATGTATATATAGTGTTTTAGCAGGCCTTTTTTTGTCACTTCATTTTTGGGGACACGCTAATTTTGCGAAGGTTACAGGTCCACATTTTTTCAGTTATATGGGTATTTTTCGATATTTTTTCTGAGATTCCCTTTAAGGGCGCTGCGTACCCTCACAAGAAAGTCCTCGGTTTTAGGCTGCGAGAGAGTGATCTTCTATTGAATCGTAAAGACTACTAACATGCACTTTAAAAAAAAAATTCTAATCGCACCAGTAGTTCAAGAGATTAGCTTTTCAACCAAACAAACTCTCCAGCTTTGTAATATTAGCGGGCCGGGCAGACGTTGTCCTACCTTGATAATAAAAAAAAAACTAAAATTCAACCGTAGCGCCACCTACCGACTCCAATTGTGAATCTAAACCATTCTCGGATCCACTGGAACACGCACACAAAATTTAATCAAAGTCGGTCCAGCCGTTTAGGAGGAGTTCAGTGACATACACACGTACCGAAGAAATTTATATATAAAGAATATTAAACTAGCATTTTGATTTGATCTATCCCTCAGTTACATCACTCTTTTTCTGACTAACATATGTTCTTCCTCTACCGTATACAACATTCCACGATTATTTAACTAAGAAATTAATTTATCATACATTTAATTATGATATCAGTTATTTAACAGAATTATGTATCGACAGGTTATTAAATAAATCTATAATACGTGTGGAACAGCCGGACATACATCTGGATGAGGACGAACCCCAGTACGAGCCGTCTATGGACGTGGATCAGGATGTACCAAATGGCAGTAGTACAGGTAACATATCTATTATATCGCACTTATAATAAAAAGAGAAGTAATTAAAAACTTTAATCTTGTAGGGAAAATGCCTTTAAAGTCCACAAAGCTACAGTTAACACCTAGTTTAAAATAAAATTGCTTGAATTACTATTTATAAGATCAGTTATCTGCCTTTGAAACTCCCGTGGAAATCGGTTCAGCCGTTTTGGAGATAGCACTGCAGACGAAGCCGCGGTTAACAGCTAGTCTAAATTAGAGTAGCCTAAGTAACCTGCTGTAATTTTAGCTACCTCCCAGTGAAATTCCCGTTAAAAGCGGTCCAGCCTTTCCGGAGATTACCCGGAACAAACAGACAGACGTACAATTTTTTTTTTAATTGCATTTTTGTTATCGTGGCTGTTCTACAGGTAACATATCAATTATATCGCACTTGTAATAACAAGAGAAGTAATTCAAAACTTTAATTTTGTAGAGAAAATGCGTTTAAAATTTGAGACCATGTTTACACATTGTTAACTTAAGAATAGCAGCACTTAATAGAAGCACTTTAAGTCAGTTCTGAAAGTAGAAATAAGTAGTGTAATTATATTGCTATTTGGTGGTTGTAGAAAATGTTATCATTCTTGTAACAGAAATGCGTTTAAATAAGCATTTAAAGTAGTTCGTAGTTAATTAACTTAAAAAAAAATTGTTATATAATCATTTCACTATAGATGTAGTAACAGTATTACGATAATTAACATACAATTAAACTAAATCACAATGCCACCGAAAAAACTACATACATTAAAAAAAAACATAAACTGAAGTAATGAATTTTTTCAAATAAATTCAAGTAAATAAGATAAATTTATTATTTTTTTTACTTATTTTTTTTTTAGTTTTACTTCCACTTTCTTAACTATCTTCGGAGATTAGTTTTTCACATTTTCAAATCAAATCAGCTAAACAGGTAAATAACTGATGGGTCTTATAACTTTTGTACTAGACATAACTCAGTTTTAATTCTATACCCTGGGATATCTATATCTTCTATACATATAATAAGAATGTAAATCTAATGTGTCTGTACCTTTTAGATTTTCGTGAAAAAAATTGTTGCGGGTGAGTGTCTGGGAATAAGTAATGAAATACATTTCAATCATTTTTAGAAATGTCTTTCTATCTGTCTGTCTTTCTGCTTGTATGGACACGCATCACTGCTGAAATACTAGGTTCACGATAAAATCATAAGGCATATCTTCGAGAATAACTTAGTCTTTGTTTCATTAAAATCGGTCCCCTCTATCAAAAGTTATTGTAATTTTATTGACGACGCGGCGTAAGTACGAGAGAAAAGTAGATAAGTAAATGGTCTAATACATTCAGATGACTTTATTGATCACTATTTTCCCACATAAGGTTCCACGCGGACGAAGTCGCGGGCAGAAGCTAGTAATTAATAAAATAATATTTGTCTATAGAAGAACAAATATCTTACATATTGAAAGTAATTTTAGCTATATTACGGTATCAGGAACACCAGTGAATGGGGAGTCGGCGCCTAAAAAGAAACTAGCGCTGTCCTTTGAAGAGTACAAGTCTCTCAGTAACATGCTGGTTGTGTTTATGAGGAAGGAGGAAACGGAAGCGGAAACTAGAGGTATTTGTTTATTTATTTTGTTTATTGCCACTTGAAAGACATTGTCACAGAATCTATATAAATAAAATTATATAGGTCTGTCATTATGCGCGTTGCCCAAAAACTATTAAATAGTTATATATAATGTAAATACTTATCTAGAAATCGTAATTCTGTACACAATCTACCAGGTATTAGATTAGTCGCTTACAATATTCTAAGAGATGATAGTTCATGGTCACATTAATCAACATATAAAATAATATCAAAACAATACTAATAAACAACAAAGAGAAACTAAGTTAAAATTTGTTCTGAGACTTTCAAAAGTATAAACATAAACGTAATAAACATAGGTGCAATGATCGGTGCCAAAAGGTGTAAGGGGCGGCCCAGAGTTAATAACTTTCGACAATAAACCCTTTTGTTTTGTTCATGCCGTTCCCACGTTCACTTTCAACTGAAAGTGGAATCACCCGACGATTATTGACGTAGGTGCTTTAATATAGACACGTAACGGACGGCGTATAATTTTTGTATTTTCCTAGATAATTAGGTCAAATATTAAGCACTTACTTTTTTAATTGATTTAGGACGAGAATCGAGTGCAGAGTATCCTCCGTAAATATTGCTACTGTCTAAACTTTCAGCCTGTATATTGTTAACGAAGAAGAAGTCGCGGGTGTCAGCTAGTCCTAACTAATATTATAAATGCGAATATATTTTTATTTATCTGTTACTTTTTTTTTTTTTTTATTGTAGCTCTGCAAAGTGACTGTACTGTGCCTGATGGTAAGCACAGTACAATCCAAAAACAATGGCGACCACCGAAAGACATACTATCCATCGCCGGTTGCCGCTGTCATGCCGGCCTGAAAGCGACCCAGTCAGGGATAACCCCCCCTCCCCCGGTTGCTGGATATACACCGGCTGATCCCGGAACGCGACACGCCCAAACGTGCGACTATAGCGGGTGTTCCACCTGGTGTACGGTGGTTGCGATCCAGTCGGGTACAGACACCCTACCACCCCGCAAAACCTGACTTTAACTACTTAACCGATCAACATGAAATTTTACATACTCGTTGTTAATAGTACAGTAAAAGAAAAGGATCAGTACATCCAGAAAAAATAGTACTGGTCTCCACGCTATTTTCACTTTTCATAATCGAATTTGTATGTAAAAGGCTCGTGTATTTTTGGTTATAAATCCGCTCTGTAGATGGCACTGTTATGTAATTTTCAAGTTTGATAAAAAAAAGTTGGACAACAATTAACTTTGACATTCCAAACTGACAACTTTCAAATATTTGTTTTCATTCACTTCGTTCACGTTTCTGTTACTTGATAGTGCTCTGTTAAATTTTCTTGCCTCCCAGAAACTATTTTATCTACCTCCGGACCTACTTATGAACATTGACTCCTGCGTACACTTGGATTTTGATTTGCCTTTTTCGATGACTATATGCATAACGAATAAAAAATAGCGCTTGAAGTCCTTCCGCGCGGAAGAAATGAAACTTCGTAACGTGAAAATAAAAATAGGAAGGGGTAGAAATGGATTTTTAGTGAAATCATATTGTTTCTTTAAGACAAACTTTATTAACATTGCTTACAATTCAGAATTGATCGCATCTTTTAATTATCATTTTCGAATGGAGAAATATCCAAATCTATAACATTTACAATGGGAATATGATAACTAAAGTAAGATACGAAATGTTTGATTTTTTTTCTTGCTCTGTCTCTTTCCATTCCCCCTCCCCATGAGCGTTGAACGTTTAACGCAACAGCGCTTTCATACCCCCTCCAAGGTAGCGTTAAACGTTTAACGCAACCTTGTTGGAAGTCGCATTAGAAGTTTCACTTCAAAAATGATCAAAAGCTTGTATACGATTTACGTAGTACCGCTTTATGCATGCATACATACATAACTATAAATGTACATCTATAACCAACATATATTAGTTCGAACGCCGTATTATAGAGGCGCTGATTGGAAAGAACGTGTACGACCTCTATTTATATAAGGTACTCTGTGCTGGTCTCCAGGGATTGATAAATTTACAATTAGTCCTTACATTTCATAAGGAGCTAAATCCAATTTTAACCGTTCCTGAAGTTTTATGTTAATTTTCGACATCTTCAAATTTGGTATATGTATAGACCATAGACCATAAAAAGAATCAAAATTTGATCTTCATTCTCGGTGTATAAAAACTGAACATCTTAAAAAAAATTAAACGTGTTATATGAACAGTTAAAATAGGATTTAGCTCATTTCGAAATGTAACGACATAGTTAGCTACTAGCAAAATTTAGTTGCAATATATATTATACTAGCTGTTCCCGCGACTTCGTCCGCGTGGAATGGTTACTTTGGGCTAACGCTAACACGCAGCGGAAGCTCTCAAAATGGAAAAAAACCCCGATTTTGAAACATACTTCACTGGTGCTCCGCTCCCATTGGTCTTACCGTGATGATATCCTATAGCCTTCCTCGATAAATGAGCTATCTAACACTGAAAGAATTTTCAAATTGGACCAGTAGTTCCTGAGATTAGCACATTCAACCAAACAAACAAACCCTTCAGCTTTTTAATACAGTCAAAACCGTTTACTGCGACATCGTTTAGAACAACATGCCGGTTATAATAACCTAGAACAAAGGTCCCGGCTGAATGCTATATGACCGCCTTATTAAAAACATTGCTATATACGACATTGCTAATAACGACATACCTCATAAAACGACCACATTTAACTAATATTTCGGAGAATTAGATCTGTTAGAACGACCGGCTAAGCTGTATTGTAAACAATTTGAATAGGTATCCACATTTGTCTTCAATGGCTATTAAAATCAGGAAAGAAAACAATAGAATTTAGTTTAGTGTAGGGTCTTTTCTAATTCTCAGAAACAAAACACGTGCATGCAGTAGAGTCAAAGCCCGCTTCTTCATATCTCTTCAGTTAGTTTCGCACCAAAACTTTGTGGAGTTATTCGTGAAACTTTCAAAATGTCGCAAAGAAAAACAAAACAAATTAATATTGAATAAAAATCACGTATTATATCCAAGCTAGAGAGCGGAATTTCAAACAAAGACTTAGCAAAGGAATATGGTGTATCACAATCGACAATTTCAAATATTTGGAAAGAGCGAGAAAAAATTCAATCGCTTTATGACAATAATTTTTTGAACATGAAACAAGCCAGAACAACGAAGCATACGAATATTCAGGAAGCTTTGTTAAAGTGGTTTAAATATCAAAGGGCTAATAATGTGCCAATAAACGGACCGATTCTTCAACAAAAAGCTAACGATTTTGCTCAACGTTTTGGCGAAGATTTTGTTTGCTCGTCTAGTTGGATTCAACGTTTCCGGGCTCGGCACGGTATTGTCGGCGGGAAAATGAGTGGTGAAGCTGCTAGTGTTGATAAGGATACTGTAGAAGAATGGATAACGCAAAAGTGGCCTACATTATTCGAAGGCTACGGACCAGATGAAATTTTTAACGCAGACGAAACTGGACTTTTTTACAATATGACACCAGACAAGACTTTAAAGTTGAAAGGAGAGAATTGTTCGGGAGGAAAAATGTCTAAGACAAGATTAACGATCATGGTTGCAGTAACTATGACAGGATCCTGTAAAAGAAAGGTTTTAGTTATTGGCAAATCTAAGAAACCAAGATGCTTTAAAAACATACACTCACTGCCGATAACGAATGAAAACAATGTGAAGTCATGGATGACATTGGACATTTTTGAGAGATGGTTAAGAAACTGGGACGCTGAATTGAATGGAAACAAACAGAAAGTTGATAACTGTCCTGCTCATCCGGCTGTTACTAATCTAAAATGCATTAAACTTGTGTTCTTTCCACCAAATGTTACATCTGTATTGCAACCAATGGACCAAGGTGTAATAAGGTGTTTAAAATCTCACTATAGAAGACTGCAAGTGTTTAAGTTAATACAAAACCTTGACAGTAGCAACCAAAAAAGCTTTACGGTTCTTGATGCCATCTTGATGATATCAGAAGCATGGAAAAACGTTTCACAAAACACTATAGCTAACTGCTTTAAACATGCTGGTTTTAAAGACCTCTTAACAATAACCTCAGATGATGTGACTGATGATGATGGAGAGGACAATATTTCTCTTGCTCAATTAGCCCAAAATTTACGACCTGCTTTATCTGCTACTGAAGCAGCAGAGTTCATTGATGTAGATAACTCTATTGCAATTTGCGCACGAGCTATGGAAGATGATATCGTACGAGATGTTCAAGAGGAAGATGACGAACAGGAAGACTCTGAAGAACAATTTACTGTACCAACTTTGAATGATGGTATCAATGCTGTTAGTGTATTAAGAAATATTGTTATTTTTAATGAACAGTTCCATATCCACAGCAATTATGACGATACGTTAATTAAAATCCAACCTGAATTACAAAATATCTATGCACAACAGAAGTGTTCCAAACAGACCAAAATTACAGATTTTATGCTCACAGAAAAATAATATGCATTGTACTTATGTGTAATAAACAAAATGTACATAGTTGAATAAATATATTTTTCCAATAATTCCCTATCGATTTTTTTTTTTTTTATTGTTGCTCGGCAAAGTGACTGTACTGTGCCTGATGGTAAGCACAGTACAATCCAAAAACAATGGCGACCGCCGAAAAACATACTATCCATCGCCGGTCGCCGCTGTCATGCCGGCCTGAAAGCGTCCCAGTTAGGTACAGCCCCCCCCCCCCCCCCTGGTTGCTGGATATACACCGGCTGATCCCGGAACGCGACACGCCCAAACGTGCCACTATGGCGGGTGTTCCACCTGGTGTACGGTGGTCGCGATCCAGTCGAGTACAGACACCCTACCACCCCGCTAACTTGCTGCTAACCACTTGCACGATACACATTAAACATCACCGGTTGTTACGACTATCGGTTTTTACGACTGAATATGAGCAGTCCCTTCGATGTCGTTATAACAGATTTTGACTGTATTAGTATAAATTTTATTGATATCAATATTTTTCAACAATAAGTAATTTGTAAAATACAATTATTTTTTTTATTTAGGTGTGATTTTAATTTAATTTGTTACTTTTTTTTTACTCATGACAAAATGTCTTCAAACGGTCTGATTACCAAGTATCAATAGCAAAATGAGGACTGATCATGGATTAATAATATATTTTGAACGTTATTACAGGTGAAGAAAGTTCTGGAATGCGTAAGAGCGCTGTAGTGAGCTGGTACCTGGAACAGCTGGTCTCACAAGGACATATCGAGAGTGAGGACGAACTGCTGGAACGGAAGACCCTCGTCGAGAAAGTTATCGACAGACTCATGTACCATGTAAGTTATGTTTTATCCTTTTTATGTCAAATAGAAGTTGGATTTTGTAAAATCTGTTATGTAATTATACTAGAGCATGAGCTCCTGAACTTAGATAACAAAACAACAACCAAATACCTTTTATTATATGGATACCTTTTATTATATGGAACCCCATATCAAATGGTTACAAATCAACAGTAAAATTTATATAAGGTTTTTTTTTAAGAAATGTGTTTTTTTTTTTTTTTATATCATAGGAGGCAAACGAACAGGTGGGTCACCTGATGTAAGTGATCACCACCGTCCATAGACACTTGCAACACCAGGGGAGTCGCAAGTGCGTTGCCAGCCTGTGTAGGGAGGGGGGGGGAGGAAGGGAAGAGGAAAGTGGAAGGGGAGGGGAGGTGGGTCTCCGGCGCTCTCACTGACCGAACGAAACACAACAATGCAAGCACTGTTACTTCACGTCGGTTTTCTGTGAGAGGGTGGTACTACCCCGGGCGAGCCGACCCATTTATGCTGAAACCAGTAATAGTTTCAGCGTGGCTCTACCACCTACTAAATGTAATATAATTGAAACACATTGTTCTTAATTTATAGTTTGAATGTGAAACATGAAATTGTTTTATAGTTCAGTATAATGTCTCTGACACTTTGTATGCTCATATCTAGGGTAGCATCTAATCTTGACCTGTATTTGTTTTTTGTATAAACGTAGGCTGAAAATCCCGTTTCACAACGATACGATAGCTAATTGCGTGTAGGTGGTAGAGCCACGCTGAAGCTATTATTGGTTTCAGCACGAATGGGTCGGCTCGCCCCCGGTACTACCACTCTCTCATAGAAAACCGACGTGAAGTAACCGTGTTCGCATTATTGCGTTTCGTTAGGTCAGTGAGAGCGCCGGATGCCCACCTCCTCTCTTCTCTCCCCCCTCCTTCCCTTTCCCCAAACAGGCTGGTAACGCACTTTCGACTCCCCTGATGTTGTTAGTATCTATGGACGGTGGTGATCACTTAACGTCAGGTGACCCTCATGTTCATGTGCCTGCTATGACATAAAAAAAAAAAAAAAATTTAGCGGAATCATGATGACTATTCTACGGATCCATGTTCTAGAGTATTTAGTATTTTATACTCATCTGACAATGTGTATGCAGAATTTTATGATGGTCTATTGAGTAGTTAAGGCATGAAAGCGTAACAAACAAACAAACACATTCGTATCTATATTAGTTAGAATGACTAAAGATTAAAAATATTAATTTTATTGTTTCCAGGATCAAGTAATAATTCCGCTATCAACGACCGGACTCAAGAGTACACAGAAATCATCAGAACAGGAAGTTGAAGATGACCCGTTGTTAGTGGTGCATCCTAATTATGTCGTCGATGCTTGATCACAAATTTTGTTTAAGCCAATAATTTGTGTTTAATAAATTAATAAAATCGATTATAATCGTTTTATTTAGCGTTTCAAATACATTACTATTATTTAATTATTACTTTGAATGAGTATTATTTATTAATACTAATACCTGATGAAACCTTATATAAAAAAATACGTGCGTGTATCAGTGTACACACGTAAGAAGTGAAACTTCTTTATGACATCATTTTTCGAAAAATGATCTACTATATTTACAACTTTACAGAAATTTGTTAAATAAAGCTAAATTAGATATAGTTTAAGCAAAAGGCTTTTATTATTATAAACATGGATACAAAAAACGTTCAGTTCTCACGCGGTAGAAATGAGACAGTATTCTGAATAATTTTTAAGAGATTAAGATGAATACACAATGGAGGTGGTAAACATTAGTTTTCCGAATTATTTTGTAATATTTTAATATATCAGTCGTTACATTTCAAAATGAACTAAATCTAATTTTATCCGTTCGTAACATTTTACGTTATTTTTCAAGATCTTCATTTTTGTGCATGTGAAATATGAAGATCATAAAAAAAAACGGAATCTGATCATTGTGAGCGCACCTTTAGAAATAAACATGGCGCGTAACGGAAAAATGTACAGAAATTAAGATGGCGCGTAACCGAAAAACGTTACATACGTTTTTACATGCTCTAAAATTCCTCCTTACGTCGATAAAGAAGTTTCACTTCAAAAACAACGATTAATAAAGTCATCTGAATGTATTAAGTCCATTTACTTATCTACTTTTCTCTCTTACATACGCCGCGTCGTCTATAAAATTACAAAAACTTTCGATAGACTGGACCGATTTTAATGAAACAAAGACTATATGTTACTCGAAGATATGCTTTATGATTTTTTTCAAGAGATTTTATCGTAGACGCACTATTTTAGCAGTGATACGTGTTCAACCAAACAGATACAGACTAAAATGCCTGCAAAAACGGCAATATTTTTTTTTTACAAAAATCTATAAAGTTCAGACACGTTAGATTTACATTCTTATTCTATGGGTATATATAGATTAGTATGAAGGTTTGGGAAAGGGCGATAGTGAGACGAATAAGACTGGAGTGACTCAGAATCAATTTGGGTTTATGCCTGGACGTGCGATAACATGCTATTTTCGTACCTTGGCAACTGTGCGAAAAATATAGATAATTAGCCGCTGCCCACAACTTCGTTCGCGTGGAATAGTTACTTTGAGCTAACGCTAACACGTGGCGGAAGTACTCATGAGGAAAAAAACCCCGATTTGGAAATATTCTTCATTGGTGCTCCGCTCCTATTGGTCTTAACGTGATGATATATAACCTTCCTCGGTAAAGGAGCTATATAGCACTGAAAGAATTTTTCAAATCTGACCAGTAGTTCCTGAGATTATCATCCCCTACAACGTTACAAACTTTACCTCTTTATAATATTAGTATAGATAATTTGCGCATATGGTGTTCGTTGGTCTGGAGAAGGTATATGATCGAGTACCCCGAGATGTTCTGTGGTGGACACTGAAAAATAAGAGTGCCTGGGAAGTACATACAACCTACTCGTTGTGTGTATTTCAATGTGGCTGTATCGTCTAAGAGCTAACAACGTTTCCGAGAGAGAATTTTAGAAAAGCTGATTTTTTAGTATATCTTTCCCTTTGGTCTTTAGAATAGCGTACGAGCTGTCTGGCTGCCGGTAAACGTGCGTTTATTAATGCGCATCACATCTTTACTGGTGATAATATTAATATTTAAATAATTTTAGGATATTTATTTCTTTTTCACTAACTTTTAAACGCTATTTACTATATATATACGCTATAAACACATGAATTTATTAATGCCAGACATTTGTTTTATTAACAATAATGTGCCATCTTTTATAAATAAGAATGATTAATTTCAAACCATATATGGCTGTAATTTTAATATTATAATGTCATATCATATTATTTTAATTTTCAATTAATTGAACCTAAGATCATTTTATTTAATAACCATTTTTATTTTTATTTTACCAATAGTACAACACAAAAACGACAGTAATTGTAATGAGAACGTTTATTTTCATATTAAAGTTCAACATCGTTCAAACACTTTATACAAATCATTCAAACTGGCTATTTGTAGTATCGCACCGTTGCTTAAAAAACTATTCGGTGGTAGGAAATATTTCCTTATAGCTGGGAATATAACGTGTTCCTGTTTCCTAAACTCGATTGCTTCAGATTCTGAAGACTTTGTCGGGTTTGGTTTCGAGTAAAATATAGCAGTTTCACGGCTAAACGTTTCGAAACATTCTTTCTCAGCTTCCCAATTGACTTCTGTTACCAGCCGTACTAAATATGTTGGAAGTGCACCCATAAACGGAGTGTGCCCGTCTAGAAGTCGATAAAGGAGCATTAATATAATTGAAATACGTTTTGTCCCATACTAATAACCGCAGCTCAGGATTTATGATTTTTCAGAACCGTGTTAAAATTTTGTTTTTCACTCTAGTATTTGATATAACTAAACGCAACGGGTATTCCCCTGACAGAGATATCACATACTATGCAGAGTTTAAAAATCCATGTAAAATGCAATGACATTTTTTTTATTTCAAATTAAATTAACAATTAATAGATGAATATATATTCGGAATAGTAAGCGTTCTAATGATACGTGTTCCTAAAATGAGAATTTCTTTAGCCCAGTTGTGATTTGAAACTAGATGAAACGAAAAACCAACGTTAAAAAGAGACGACCACATATATCTATACAAGAATTTAACACGAGAAAGAATGAGATAAAATACATTATCGTTTATATGAATGTTTTATCATTTTTTGAAGGTCAATCTTACCGAATGTGAAATGCACATATGACTTGTTTTTGCTTTCATTTAAGCTATTCATCTTTTTAGAGCCTTCGTCCACACTTTTGTGAATTAATATTTTATTATTATTGCTCTTATGAACGTCAAAACTACCACCGGTTTGGACAAACAATGCAGTCATAGATAAGAACATTTAGTATAAAATATAAAGTCATACCGAGAAGTAAAGGCAAAGATTGCAGTTCTCCTTCAGCGTTCATCTCTAATGAGAAATATTCAAATAGCATAGCTTTTTTACTTAGTAACATTTCAGACATTTGTCTAGCCATATCCTTCATATCGCCTGAAAATAATATAAACCGATTTTTAATATAGTATACAACAATTAATAATATATTAAGTAAATCATTACAACAGGTATATTACATAATCAATTAATATCGTTCAAGATTATGATGACATAGTAAAAAAGGAGATTCTCCATCAATATCACAAGAATTCTAACATATAAAAGAAATGGCTTTTCAAAAACTCTTTCTCAACTTGTTCTTGTTAACCCCCACACAAAATATCACACTTCCAGACCCATTGGTCTAAGATGTGTGGTCTTTCAGTAAATTAAAAACTTTATTAAGAGGAAACATGGGCGGAGTTTATTTCAAATTTCTCTGTTACATCCCTGAATAAAATTTATCTATCATTCTCACATTGCCATGTGTTGACTTTTTTTTCAATCATTATATGTTATTAGATCTCAAAAAGTACTAAAGTAGCCTAATTATATAGCAGTTTTCAAACGTTGAGCAATCTAATTAAATAAATGTATAAAATAAAAAAAAACATACAGACACACAAGTCAATTCCTTTTTATAATAAATTTGAAAAAAGAATTAGATACAGTTAATACCAATTATCCAATTTTTTTCAGTTAACACCAATTGTTTGATTTTTTTCAGGTAATACCAATTGTTCGAAATTTTTGTATTAATACCAACTGTTCAAATTTTTTCATTTAATACCAATTGTTCAAATTTTCTCAGATAATACCAGTTGTTCAGACTTTTTCAGTTAATACCAATTGTTAAAAAAAATTCAGTTAATACCAATTGTTCAAATTTTTTATACATGGACATGTTTTATTAAGAACAAAACTGCATTTTCTACAGAGTATCAAGTGTGCCAAACTCTTTCATTTGATTCCACTCAATTAGAATCAGTAAACAGTATGTGTCTCACCTAACTCCGAATTCCATTCAGATTCCTGTGCAGAAAGTCCGAGCATCATCAGCTCATCTAACGGTAGGGGATTCGATAGTTTTATTAAACCAAAATTCTGGAAATCGTACAGAATAGTCTCATAGAATAGTTCTTCACTGGAAATAAAAGGGGTTTTAATTAGAATCGTATTTACTTTAGACGTAATTATAAATAGGATTTGTAGAAAATATGTGGTTCGGCGCTAAACACTATAAGAATAAGTAATTAGCCGGGACTTAGTAGTACTTGGGAGCTATTGAGTTCCCACGCCAGCAAGGGATGCGGGATTTTAAGTGCCGTTAGGCGCTGTTCCTTTTAAATTACGATTTAGTAAAACATTTTATCATAGTTAGTATGTTGTCCTTTGTGACTGCAATAACTTAACACAGACACTTATTATCGTGTCACCGCACCGCTCCACTAATTAAGAAAACCCGCCTCACCATCGCAACAGAAATAGCTGTCTTCGGCCTTTGGCGTGTACTTTATACTTAATGATTCTACTTTAATAAGTGTCTATGCACGTCCGTCCCCTTGTTCGGAGTTACACAGCCGGACTGTTATTTAGGTATCATATATGAATTGTGCATGACATGCACTTTTACGTTTTATTATTAAGAGAATGTATTTGTATAACATCAGTTTGCAATCAACCACAAGCGACTCAACACCACTGTTCGCGATTTACCATTAGCGGCTGATTATTGTAACCATTTACCCTAATAAACCATTTACCATCAAAACGTCTCTTTCTTCACCCCTCGACCGTACACTCAAGCCTAATTACTCACCCGCACCTGGGGCTATTTATACGCTCAGATTACTTATTTTTCACCAATATGTTTGGTCCGTCCCTTGTAGCTTTTACAATTATATAAATAGACCCACTTCGTTAAAGAATCTCCTCATAAGTATGTAGATTACCCCAATAAAGTATAATTTAAATCAGGAATGTAGTTTTTGACAAGTTTAAGTTAATACACACTAGAGGAAAACATTTTATTTATTGATATCGGTAAATCGATGAAATAGAAATCTTTTAGATGGCTCTATGTTTGAAAAAAATAAAGCTAACTGTGATTTGAAACTCAATGAAACAAAAATGACAGTAAGAGACAAATATACACCCTATAGGATTTAACATGCGATTGAATGAGATAGAATACATTATCTTATATTTTACCAATTTTTTAAGGTTTTACTTCTACGGCGAGCGAACTACACACATGCTTTTTTATATGTCTCTATTCCTTATACAATGTACAATACCTACACAAGAAATTTCGCGAAACTTCGAGTAATATTTCGTGTTTTTAGATTCACATTTTTTTATAGACTTCACAAACGTTTTTAGTTCCAATAAAACATGGAAGCAAACAATCAATTCCAGACAGAATTATCAAAGAAACATCGAATTAAATACTCACGCCAGCCTCGTCGTATTACACAAGTACAGCTTCGTCGAATATTGCACTAATGACCTATGACAGTCTATACAAGCGATGAATATCAGATTCGCTAATATTTCCCTCAAATTCGTATTACACGCGTTCTCTACTTCTAATCTTAGCTGCTTGACACTTGTCAGCTTTGTTTCCACACGTTCGTACTGGAATGTTCTAGTCTTGAACGATTCTTTAGGATCTATGTAAGTTATATTCGCTTTATCCGCTGCTGTATGGGATTTCCATTTATCAGGCACTTTATTTACTACCTCCGGTTCTTCTATTATAGAATTATTTATCACGTCATTATCATATTCGATAGCCACTTCTGGTATTTTATTTCCATCTCCAGCAACTTTATCAGCTATATTTTCTTCTTTATCTTTGTCAGGTCTAGTTATGTGAAAGAATTTATCAATTTTCTGGACATCGGAATTCACTCTGACCATATTATTAGCGTATACTTTAGCTGCATCGGTTGTTTTTTTAACTATTTCTTCGACTGCCGTAGCACCGGGTAAACGAGCTTGTGTGTACATAACTCTGGTTGAGTTGCAACTGAGAAGTTTGGTTTCTATGCAAGATTTTATCTTCTCTATTATCTGTTCCTCGTATAGGAATTGCACTTCGTGTTTCGTTGGGTGCACGTTTACATCGACGCTTTTGGGGTCTGAGAGAAAAAAAACGTGTGCTCTCAGGGGGGACTCCCGCCAGGAAAAAAAGTTTCTTACGATTTTTCTTGAATTCGGAATGTGGAGATGAATCAATTCAATATGGACATTTAGATTTTATCTATTTGTATATTTCCGTCACGTAAGGAAAAAGCGTTGAATGTCTTCCTTTCTCTCTGTAATCTATATATTATTATTGTTATATTTTCTATCATTTTTTCAATGCAAATAAATCTAAGTCAAGAAGTAATCCAAACAGTTTCAGGAACAGTACTGAATAGGATTCCTATCAAAATAGGAAAAATATAATTTATTTAAAAAATTATATAAAATAGGAAATTATGAATTATTAAAAATTACTATAAAAAACCAATAACAATAAATTTTAATAAAATATCCATGCGTTCACTATTCTGCTCTTCTGCTCAAATTTACGGTACTCGCACGCATACGCACATTTATACATTTGAACCAAAGTTTGAAGAAGCGAACTGTCTAGTAACAGTATTTGATAACAATATTGTTCTAATTTCGATATACAGGCCACCGTCCTTTCGTAACTTAGATATTTTTTTTAAATCTCTAGAAAGCTTATTAGAATCCTTAAAAGACGAAAAAACTATAATTATCACGGGTGATATTAACATTGATATCAAAAATGATACGAATGATCCGAAGGCCAGTGATTATTTAGATTTGATTTAGTCGTTTGGTTTATACCCAAGTCATACTCTTCCTACAAGATTAGATAATTGCTTAGATCATATCTTGATTACAAGTAATTTGACTAGTATCACACTTGTGGTAAACAGTAGCATTACAGATCACAACTCGGTTGTGATATCAGTAAAGCATATAAATCATAAACGTAAATCTCCTTCATTTATATCAAAGGTTGACAATGCAGGAATATTCAAGAATATGCAGAACCTTGATTTGAGCACATTTTACACTCTAACTTGCCCTAACAAAGCGGCAGATTTTCTAGTAACAGCATTATCCGAAATTATAAAACGCAATACAATTGTACAACGCATTTCGTGTCGAAATCGTATCTTAAAACCATGGATGACACCTGGGCTTCTTAGGTGTATTAAAAATAGGGATAAAATGCACTTAAAAGTAAAAACCATCCGTATAATGATATTTTGAAATTAACATACTTGAGATACAGGAATTTTGTGGAAATTTGTTTAAAAAATTAAAAATTCAATATGAAAAAACTCAACTAGAAAAAGCAAGTACAGCTTCAATTAAGAAAACTTGGCAATGTATAAATAATATAACTAATTTTAAAACTAAAAATAAAAATTCAACTGATCTCTTAAAATCTTGTACAGATAAAACTTATGCCGTTAATCAAGCAAACGTATTCTTTGCAAATATTGGTCGAAATCTAGCCGAAATGATAAATTGTAATCCCCCAGATAAACCAGATTTAGGTCCTGTATTACGAGATTCTTTTGTACCGCTAGTAACGGATAATTTTGAAGTCTTTTTAATCATTAATTCACTTCGTATTGAATGTGCTATGGGTTGGGATGGGATATCAACTAAGGCAGGTAAATTAAATGAAGATAAACTAATTCCAGCAATAACACACATTTGTAACCTTTCGATAATCAGTGGTAAATTCCCAAAGGCATTCAAGAGGTCCATAATTATTCCAGTTCATAAAGATGGAGACAAATCAGTAATAAATAATTATCGTCCGATTTCCCTTTTCCCTATATTTTCCAAAATATTAGAGAAAATTATCAATAACCAGTTGGTAAAAATCTTGGAAAGCTCTGGATTACTATCAGATAATCAGTATGGATTTCGTAGAGGTAGATCAACGGTTGATGCCGTTACGGAATTTTGCGCCTTTATTTCAAAACATCTTGACAAGGGATTTAAATGTCTTGGTATCTTTCTCGATCTTGCAAAGGCTTTCGATACAGTTTCGATTCCTCTTCTCTTACAAAAACTTAAGCATCTGAGGATCCGTGGAATACCATTCAACCTCTTTGAAGATTATCTTACAGACAGAACTCAGTCTGTTAAAATAGGAGATACTGTTAGTGACCCAGTTTCAGTCACATATGGCGTCTCACAGGGTAGTATTATCGGACCTACACTATTTATGATCTACATAAACGATTTGTGTCAGTTAGAAATAGAAAACGGGAAAATGATTACCTTTGCTGATGACACTGTTCTATTATTTGAAGGACAGTATTGGAGACATACATTTCTAAGTGCTCAATTAGGTTTTAATTTTGTATGTGCCTGGCTACGTACAAACCAACTCACGCTGAATACAAGTAAAACAAAATTCATGACTTTTAATATTCAAAATAAATCTCATTCTAACTTCGATGATCTGAGATTGATCGTACACTCATCATCGTGTCCGAATACATTAACTGACTATTGTAATTGTCCCAATTTAGATGAAGTTAAAATCACGAAATATTTGAGTGTCGTTATGGACAATAAATTATCTTTCCAATATCATATTTCGTCATTAGTACATCGCATCCGTAGGCTTATTCCAATTTTTAAATGTATTAGACAAGTAGCAAACAATAACATTGTAAAAAAGATATACTTTGCATTATGCCAGTCACTTCTACTTTACTGCATTCCGTCTTGGGGGGGAACAAGTAAATCCATTTTGCTACCCCTAGAAAGGGCTTATAGTAATTACTCGTATTTATTTGTAATGAACACGGGCGCGGAGAAAACCACCACAGGCTCAAAGAGCCATACTGAAAGTGATGTTTTTCCGATCATATAGGTACCCCACAGAGAATCTTTACCAAGAATGTCAGGTTTTAACCGTTAGACAGCTTTTTATCCTATACAAATTATCCTCCGTCAGCATGTAGGAACGCCAAGCTTACAATTCTCTGATAAGAGAAGAAGGGTCGAGGACATAATAAAAGTACCTAAACATAACACTTGGTTTGTTTGTCGTTTTGAAGGCTTCCTGGGAGGATTGCTCAATACAACAGACATACTATTAAAAACTCACTTTCAAATGGTTACATTCACAAAATTACAAAAATACAGAAAAATTATTATTACCACAATTTAAATTATAATTATAAATTCGGTAATTCAAATCATACACTTTTATTTAATAAACAATTCACTCATTACTATCATAAAACACTCATGTCTCACTCGGAATACCGTGTTACACAATAATCTCACATATTTAGTTAATTCAAATTAAGTTTTTATTTATTACATATGTTTAAGTCACTGTTTGTTTTAGTTCTCAATATATGAAATTGTGATATCTGCGATACGGTTTGTAACCATTGCAGATACCAATATTACCTTTAATTATGTACACATTGACTTGGAACATTAAAATATTATTATTATTTGTATATAATAGAAAGAAACAGAGAGAAAAAGATGTAACGCTTTTTCCTTACGTGACGATTTTTTCTAGTCAACTTCAACCACATACTGCGTTAAAAAACTTCGTACCAAAAAATGAAAATTTTTATTTTTACGCAATCGGAGCTATTGTGAGTGTAGAGCGAGATAGGGGACGTGAAAGAGAGACAAGTGTGATTGAAATATAAGTGAAGTGATTGATACTCCATACTCTTTAATACCCTGTATTAATAGTACGTAAAATTTGTGTATCGTTCATTTTTGTAAGTCAAAAAAACATAAAGTATCAGATAATAAATAATATCAGAATACATTATTACCATTTGTATTTTCTACTTTACATGAAGGTTTTATTTTTTTATTAAAATATACAGTTTTTTTTTAAACAGCGGTAGTATTTGTAATTTAAAGTGTATAGAATACAATCCATAAAAATACTTACCCAACTCAATACTCAGATATACAAAGGCGTGTGAATTTTTTGGTAAATAAGTTGAATATATTGAATCCACTGCTTTCCGAATGGCTGAAATCAAATAGATCTAATAGTAGAGAGTTATTCTCTTTTTCTCCATTCAAATTCTCATCCTATTTTATGTATTAAGCCTAATGCTACTAATTATCTAATTTGTAAAACTGTGAAACAATCTATACACATAATAAGAATGTAAATGTGTCTGTAATTTTTAGATTTTTGTGAAAAAAATTGTTGCAGGTGCTTTTGGAATATGTAATAAAATACATTTCACTCATTTTTAGAAATATCTGTATGTCTGTTTATTTGGACACGTATCACAGCTAAAATACTACGTTCATGATAAAAAGAAAATCATAAAGCACTCCTTCGAGTAACATTTAGTTTTTGTTTCATTAAAATGGGTCCACTTTATCACAAGTTATTGTAATTTGAATGAAGGCTCGAGTTAAGTACGAGAGAAGAGTAGGTGAATAAATGCTATGTAATATCTTACAAAAACAAGGATATTATATATTATGTAAGGTACAGTAAACGAAAGACTGTTTTTTGCATTAAGTACCACACGGACGGAGTCGCGGGCACAGCTAGTCAGTAAATATAAAAAATAACTGACCGACTGGCTGACAAACACACGGCCCAAACTACTGAGGCAAGAACCGTGAAAGTTTGCAAGTAAGTTCCTTTATACTCTGTATGTGAGAATAAATGAAAGATTCTTTAATGGAACCCTTAAGGTGGGGTAATAAAGGGGATGAAAATTTGTATAAACATTCGTCATGTTTCTATTAGTCAGTCATGCTTATAGAAAGAAATAAAGAAATACTTTATTGTTTGAACAACCATACAATTAAATTAAACAAAAAAATATTGATATATAAAATATTAGAAAAATGAAAAAATAAAGAAATGTCCAGCAATAGGCAAACCCAGCAAATCTGTGCTGCAGTACTACTATAACACAGACAACATAACATGTCACAAATGATCACAGTACTGTACCATACGGTTTTTAAATATTTTTCATATTATCAATAAATAGTTTATAAACAAATCAATCAAAATAAAAAAATAAAAATATTAAATTGAATAATAATAAAAATCATACAATAGAATTAATTATGTATATATGGGCACGCGACCATGCTGACATCTAGTTTCAATGTAAGTAAGTAACAAATTAAATTAAAGCTTCATTATCTGTAGTGTCATCTATCAGCTAATTCGGAACTTAAATAACACAGGAAATATTATTAGTAACTCTTTGTTGTAAAGTAAATGAAATATAGAACAGTTATCATAAACCAATCATATAATATTAGAAGATAGTATTTTTTTTAATGTATACTTGTCGATGATGATAAATGTATATATTACTAGTGGTACATCATCAATAAATGCCTTTTTAAATTCTCATATGATGTATTTATTTTTAACTTAAGCGCCATCTCTTATAACGCCAAAGAAGTTTTACTTCAATAGTCCGTGACGGTACTACACACACTCATTTTTTAATGAGGTATTGTCTTTATGGTGGTTTCAATTTGATCCTTAGCTGCATTTAAGAGCCAGTTTTCTCTTGGATTAGAGGTGTTTACTATCCTAGACCACATCATTATTTAACATCAGGTCAAGAGGTAAAGTAAAGTACCTGTAAAGTAAAAAAACAATAAACAGCACATACCTTGTGAATCCACCATCCTGTGGTTTATAAAGAGCAGCATAGTTCCTTTCTTATGTGAATAATTCACGTTTGTGATATAACCACGTACATACAATTTTAACGTTGGATCTTTTATTTCTATCTCCATTAGTTCTCGTGCTATCGAATTTCCATGTATCTAGAACATTACATAAATATATAAATCCTAGATTCTAAAAGATACGTTTTTTTTAATATGAGATACTTTTGTTAATTTAAAGAAATGTTTCTTGTATTTGTGGGTAGTAAAAAAAAATCGTTTTTGTAACAAACCTGAATCAGTGAAATTCTTCCAAGGTAATGTGCCTATCTGTTAAATAAAACAATAGAGTTCTACCGCTCTGCGCTCATCACACAAAAACTACTTGATAGATTTCAATTTTTTTTTTACTTTATCGACACCTGGACATTATTAAAAAAAATATCTTAGAAATTGTTATCAGGATACCGTCAATTAATATAAGGTTATCAAAGTTTTAATAAACTACGATATTTATAGGCGCTACAGAAAACTAAAGAAATTTTGTAAACAAAGTATATTTACAATAAACAATGTAGAGGTAGCAGCAAGTATCAGTTACTAAAATATATAGAAGTTTTTGTTCCCTTTATATCTATTATGAACTCTGAAACATTAAATTAGTAGATAAATCGGTTTATATAATTAAATCTGAGAAAAAAAAAATTTCATTGTGCCTTTTTTTTGTTCCGCAACAAACACAGTTTGCAAGCTGAGATTATCAGAATTTTCATAACTTATAAGCACAATTTGAAATATTTCAAATTCAATTTAAACATATTTCCGTGGCCGATTCCTTATAGTTCTACCTTAAGATTTTTCTACTTACAATTCGCACATTGTCAATAACTGACGAGTTCATCGGTGTTTTGAGGTCTGTGTTTTCACCAAACTTCTTCAGTGTGAAGCTAACATGATTATTATGTATAGCGTAACCGCCGACCACTTCCATAATATGTGCATACTCATCAGTCGGACTCAAGAGCGCCTTCTTACGAGTAATCACTGTATAGAACAGATCTTCGACGGTGATCTGTGTACCATTGTTACCGGCGCATGGTTTTATTTGCCCTTTTAGTCTACCATTCTCATATGACGCCCTTGAAAATATTTCAAAATATTCTTTTATTACAACTTAGCTCTTACAAAAGCGTAATGATGTGTGGATTAAATCCTAGTGTAGTGACTTATCAAATGGAATATCTATCTGATGTCTGCAAGTTTGGAATCCAGACACGTACCAACGAATTTTTCCGAATTCGCGTACATTTACTAATTTAAATTGGTAGCACTTTTGGGTGATGATAAAGGAAAACATTGTGAGGAAACCGCAACCTGAGAAATGTTCTTGTAGTACTACTATATGTGAAAAAAACAGAATTGTGGATTTCTCAGTTTGATATCACCATTCATTTAGAGATCCTCTCATTGTTACAGGAAAGCAATACGATACAAAATAACCAATAGCTGAACAGCAGAATAATTTGAAACCGTTTATAACAGCAGTTGTAAAATAACACAAGACTGAAATAAGCTTTGCTTATTTGCTTATTTTGCTGCCTAAAATCCTGCTTGATTAAGTTATGACAGAGTTGTAGATATGGAAAGACAGAAACAAAACAATTATTTTGTTAAGCAGTAAGGCAGTACATACTTTTGGAACATAGGAATATACTATGCTTTAAAGTTCACAGGTTTTATAAATTATATGTGATAAATTCTTTCAGAGTAAAATGATTATTCATGGAATGTCTTTTTGAAGCACTGAAATGGTAATTCCCGACGATCAAACTAGTTTCAATACATACTACACATTTGTCTATAAGTTTTATATAAACGTATAGTCATAAAGATATATAAAAATAAGTTATGGTATTAACTGACTACATGAATACCTCATTACTGCTGCCACACTGAATACTATGGGTTTGAATCCCACATAGGACAAATAGTTGTAAGACCCACAAATGGTTGTTTAGAATGTGTTTAATGTATACATAAAAGTTGATAGGCTGTTACGTATTACGAAAAATATAGGAAAATTAAAAAACAAGGATCTCATACTTGTATGCACATTTTCCTGAAGCAGTTTTCGTTAGAATTGTAAGATGTGCTATGTGACTGATGCTAGCAAGAGCCTCTCCACGGAATCCGTATGTGTTGATGTGCCTCAGATCTTCATACTCACACATTTTGGATGTGGTAAATCTTTCACATACAATCTCCAAGTCTTCATTTCTAATGCCAGTACCATTGTCTTGTATCTGAAATTTTACATTTATAAGATATAAACATCTGAAAAAAAAAACAAATCCAATGCCCTAAATTAGAACTACTCCCATATTTATGTACAGGATTATTACTATTTTTTTCGAACTGACTTCCCTATTGACCTAGCAATTTCTTAACAGCTTCACCGGACTACTAAGGCGAGCGCTTAAGGCACTCAGTCGATTTTATTTGACAACTAGCTCAAGGGTGCACGACACACCTCAACACACCTCGGCTTGTGCTGTTGCCTGATACATGCAATTTGCGACCTATCTGAGCTAACCAAAGCTAAGCTGACTATTCATACATATATGAGTTGTTGAATAATATATGTGTACCAAGCATACATACCACAACAACTCTTATATATATTTTGTATTGCATACAACATTAATTTATACAGTAGTTTTGTTCTATAGTATGCAACATTAACATTGTTGTTTTTTTTTTATTTATATGTTATTATTACTCTCCTATGCCTTATAAATAAACATAAGATATAATCATCTTTCAATGAAGGTAGACATAGTTGATTTTGTATCTATATGATGTAACTATTTGTTTTTAACAAACTGGTTGTCCCGTGTTTCAGACTTAGCAAAACCAGTAATAGTTAATTAGGTAATAGTGTTAGGTTTTTCAATAAGGTCCCAAAATATATTATCGATTTGCCGGACTGAAAATTTAAGTGCCATGTCAAGACAGTTTTAGAAAGGCTATTATAGAGTGGATCAATATGTGAACGATGGTGATGTCTGGAACTGACTCCTCTTTGTGCATCCACTAAAAACGGTATTGTAACGTATAATGTATTCAAAGTATATATATGTTAAAAAGATGTACCCGATTTGTGTAATTTAATTTAATTTTATTGTATGCTTGTTCCAACAATAAAGTATTTCTTTCTTACTTTGTTATCATTGGCTTTCTTTGTTTATAATGTATTAACAATTATTGTAGTTTTGCTTATAATTAACTAGATTGTAATTAGTTCTTTAATATTTTTAACTCTTAAATTATATGATTATACCTGCTTTTTATTTAGTCGTTTAA
Organism: Antheraea yamamai; assembly: GCA_036509395.1. Lineage (NCBI taxonomy): Eukaryota > Metazoa > Arthropoda > Insecta > Lepidoptera > Saturniidae > Antheraea > Antheraea yamamai. Next base: position 7,081,239 of record AP028449.1, on the reverse strand, counting down.
AATGTATTTTTATTTGTTTGTACTATTCATTACTATAATGATTAGTAATCTAATAATTATGTTAAGTAATATTTCATTTATCTATAATGATATTATAAGAAAAAGGTGTGGAAAGTTACAAGTTCTAGGATAGTGATGTATGAAAACTGCCATTTAGCCATTCATAATCTCAGTCTCATGTCAGCAGTAAGAGGAATGCACTATGTACTGATCAATTGATTAAGTTCCCTCAAAACTATCAAATCATCAGTAGTCAGTCTATCTTCATTACATACTATAAAACAAAGTCCTCTGTCACGTCTGTCTGTTCATAAGAAACTATTGAACAGATTTTCATGCGGTTCTCAATATTAGATAACATGATTCACAAGGAAGGTTAAGGTATATAATTTATCAAGGTGGGACAATGTCTGCTGGGCATGCTAGTTATGCACATAAAGGTTGCTCTTTTGTGAGTTTAATTATTCTATATTGTCATTATTTTACATGAGAAGATACAAAGCAATATAATACTTCTTTTTCACCACTGATTTGAAAGACATCTTACTTCCACATATTATATATCATAGTGTGACATTACTATATTATTTTACATATGTATGTATTATTGTGCCAATTGTTTAGTGAAAATTTCATGTAGGTACAGGTTTACACCTTTTTGCTTATATAATTTATTTACTTATTATATTATCGATGTTAATCATTTTTAAATAAATTGTAGCGTGCTGGCCATTTATATTGTCTCTGGCTTTTTTGGAAAGCGAACGATATATTCGATGTGACAGACTGATATATATTTTTCCTCAATATACAAGTCCATATTAAGTCTCGATTGTAAAATCAGTGTTTAATTTATTACATACATCTTGTATTGAACACGCTCTAAAATTGGTGACCCCGACGTGATTAAAACAAACAAATGATTAGTGGCTTACCTGCAAATACTTCAATCCACCAGCCTTTACTGTTATTATAATATTGGTCGATTTTGCATCCAAACTGTAAAGAGTGTAAATAAGATTTAAATTTTAGTGTAATCATAAATAAATAAAAGCATTAAAATCGTAGACTATCCTTCTAATAAGTAAAAACGAAGCTAGCTGCCAAAAAACTACAGAACTGATGAAATAAAAATATCTCATATGATTTATTTCAAACCTACCAGTTTTCAATTAGTTCTTTTATAGCGTTTGCCGGTCTCTGGATAATTTCTCCTGCAGCTATACGATTAACCACATCTTCATTTAATTTTCTTATAGTACCAGGTTCAGCCATATTTATCTTCTAAAGTATTGAGTTAGTTATAACACATATTTGCTTTTATTATACGAATTTAGTATGTATGAAAACAAACTGTCCTTTTACGAAAAGCGCCAAACATGAAAACAGACAGCCGCCAAAACTAGCATTGCCAATTTCAATTGTTCAAATTCCTCGAAAAAGCTTTTTGAGGAAAAAATCGTAATTGCCCCTCAATCTTAAAAAAAAGGAAAACTTAGTGAAAAATTAACATTATGTGTAAGGATCACAGAAGTAAAAAAGAAGAAGAAGAAACAGGAGATGTGTTCTTTATTCCGTGGTAAGAATCGTTTCATTAACGAGAATCTTATGGTTACGATATAACAAAAATATGTTGAATTTTTTATTATTATTTATGGAAATGTTGACGAGTAAATATCATTTTCTTAATTTGGTATTTTATCAAAATCGTTGGTTTTATGATACATCTATATATGCTACTGTCTTCTCAGGTAATTTTGTATACTGGTAAAATGTTATATAATCTGGGTATTCTAGTTCATATATTATATTAGAGATAAATGTAAAAAAAATACTTCATGTTTCTTCTAATTTAATCTATCAGAAAGAGATAAAAATTATTTATTATATTGTTATACGGAAGTTTATGACAATTAAATAGAAAACCATTTTTTCGATGCATCATGTAACGATAACGTGAACTTAATAGACGACATTTATAAGATATTTAAAATGTGTTATATATAGCGCCTTGCTTTTATTTTAAATGTATATAAAAAAGCAACATCAAAACTCGCCATCTATTTGAATCGTTGATATTATATCCATATTTTCTATTACATTGGCGTATTTCGTGAATGCGTGTATCTCTTTGTACCGTAAGAATTAGCTGTATAATAAGTTTGTCTTAAAGAACTTGTATCGGGTGGCCTTAATAAATATATAAAAAATTGCCAGTCAATTTTATACAATCACAGACTATAAGAGTAATTTCATCAATATACATAAATGAACCTATTATTTTATTACTTCTCAGTAATTGTTATCATTAGTAAATGGTAATCGCGGAACCTATAAGATGTGCTTCAAATTTCACAGCGTTCTGTGTTGAGAATTCTAGATAAAGTATATATAAATACATAAAAAAATAATTCTGTAATTTTTAAAAATGGACATCTATACCGATAGTGATGAAGATTCCGAGGTAGAACTGGAAGACATAAAGCAATTGAATGCAGTTTTAGATGCAGACGAGCCATCTACAAGTGATTCTCTTTCACAATATACCATCACATCGGGGATTATATCCACAAGCACCAGTAAATCCTCAGACCAATTGTCGAAGATAGATGAAGCACTTTCATTGAATATAATAACAGATGAAAAGTTGCGGCGTTTAGAGATAATTCTTACCAAACGCTTGCTGGAATGTCAACGGAGACTTCAAGATATTTCAAGTACAGGCGTTATTCCGGAACGAACAGAATCATTCCGATATTTCATATGCGGCAAGCCTTATTTTAAGGATAGATCCAATTTTCCTCCCCCCGATAATGAAGACACTATAGTCATGAGAAGTTCTCAGATGTATGACTTCTCCCAAGTTGTATCTGTATCTGGATGGACTGTTAAAGATAAAAGTCAATTTATTACAGAAATACATAAAATGTCACAGGATCTGAAAAGAAATGAGTTACAATCGAAAATTGCAGAATTACGCAGAAAGAAAAAGATTAATGATACTAATGAAATAAATGATGAAATATTAGCGATTACCAAAGAGATCTGTTCAATTAATGATAAGCCATTATCAGAAGTAGTTTTGCCAATAGATGTAGATTATGATTGGGAATTATTGTCCAATAAATTAAATCGCAGACACACGGCCCAAGAGTATGAATCGCTATGGAAATTATATTTCCACCCAAAAATAAATAAAAACAGTTGGTCTAGAGCTGAGCATCTAGCATTACAGAAGATTTCTATTGATAATAATTCACAAGACTGGGACAACATTGCTAAAAAACTTAACACTGGTCGAACTGGTTATCAATGTTTCGTTTACTTTAGAACTAATATGACAAATGTGTCTATTGGTAGGAAGTGGAGTAAAGAGGAAATTGAATATTTAAGTAGACTTGTCGATTATTACAAAGAAGACCACTACATACCGTGGGGTAAAGTTGCCGCGGCAATGGACAATAGAACTAAAATTCAAATATATAACAAGTATTTAAGACTTGTTGAAAATAGAAAAGGTAGATTCTTACCAGAAGAAGACGCTGTGATATTGAATTGTGTTAATAAATTTGGAATTAATTTTAAGAAAATGTTGAATTTTATGCCCGGCAGATCAACAATACAGCTTCGGAATCGATACTCTGTATTAACTAAGTTGAGAGTCTCAACAGTATGGTCTGTTAAAGAGGATAGAAAACTTATACAACTCATGGCAAATCAGGATAGTAATGTGAATTTTGCTAGTTTGTGCGAGTTTTTTCCTGGGAAAGACAGAGTCAATATTCGTAGTAGATACATAACATTGTCAAAATGGATAAAGAGTAATCCCAATTCAGATATTAAAAATGCACCACGTAGAGCTGCTCGGCGCCTATTACACGGACTGCCTACTGATAATTTACATCAAGCTGTTGAGAACTTGAAAAATAGAATGCAATCCGAGGTTAACTCAAAAATAAATAGGAAGATTACTAAATTTTCAACAGAAACTGATATTGATGATGCTATCATCGCGACAATTCTCAATGAAGAGGCTAGAGAAGAGGAAACGGAAGATGCAGACAATTTAGAAAATGATATGTATAATAACTCCATCAACAGTTATGTAGATCCAAATGTTACAAACTTGAAAAAACTTCTCCTTATACTCAATGCTAGCTTACAGAAAGAGGCTTTTAAAAAAAGCTTTTACAACATTCAATATCCAAGTTTGCTTCACACAAAAGAAGTGTCTTTAGTAAAATTGAAGTCTTATTCTAGGAAGAATAGTGTTCAGGATTATCATATAGGTAAATTACCTGATATTTGGGGTAACAATGCTCTTGGAACAGTAGAATATGTTCTGCCTCCACACTATGCAACAATTACAGGATGTAGAGTTTTATCTAGCCTTACAAGTATAAAAGCGATGCAGACTCAAGAAAATATTAATATTACTGTGTTATTGAAACGTAATGCGCTATTAAAAAATCATTTTAATTTGTTGTTAGAAAGATTTAATATATTATTCCTGTGGCCAATGTTATTATCTAATGAAGGGCCATGTCCTGAAGCAAGGACAATAACATATAATCAACAAACAAAAGTAGATATTAATAATAAAGAGCCAGCTATAATTCCTAGCATATATGTGCCCAAGCATCACATGGCACATCACAACAAAAGAAAATCGGACGATAAAGGAAGAAAGTCAAAAAGGAAAAGATTGGAAAGTATTTCAGATCAAATCGACTTAGATAATGAAGATGAAAAGCAAGAAGTAACAATTAAAGAAGATTTTACAGATGACTTAGGGTTGTATGAGTACTCAATTGATGCTACATAAATAAAAGAAAATGAAGAATTGATTATGGTAACAAAATTTCTGTATACAGCTTAGTATCCAATATTATAATATCTCTATCCTTATTAATATTATAAATACGAAACTGAGTTTGTTTATTTGTTATGATTTAATTCCGTAACTACTTAACTGATCGTCAAGAAATTTTGCATAGACTTTAGATGTACAGAAAAGTATGTAAGGTATATTTCATCCAAAAACATGTACAGTATCTGGGCAATAGATCAATTAAGGCAAGTGAAGTCACAGGTAAAAAAGAGTTCTATTATAGTGTATTTGTATAGGTTATCAAATTTAAAAAGATAGATCATTCATTACAAAAATTATCATTCATTACAAAAATTATCTCCTAAAACATATTTCAGAACTCCTAACTCTTTATAAAAATAATGATAAAGTAATATTTTTTATGTATAATTTTTTTAGCATATTATGCAATGCATGCATATTAATGCAATGTCATTAGACCATGAGAAGGAATATAGGATTTACACTATAGTTCAAATGTTTACTTTTGACATAAATAAACTGAAGCTCCATTTAATATAATTGTTTTATTGCTTACGCTTTTGTAATTTAGATGACAGTCCACAGAAACCCTTAGAATTTAATAGAAATGTTGAGTTTCTATGTTTATACTAACATGTGCAATAGAGTTTGTTCTGACCAACTTTCTGATATGATGCTATCATTCTTCTTCCAAAATCGCAACTTTTGCCATTATGCGGCTTATTTCTATATTATAAAACAGCGTTACGATTGGACGAGGATCGATATTTTCAATACTACCCGATAGAGTATGTACCACCACCACTTCATCATACGAAAGGTTGCGGATCAGAATTTAAAAGCCCTCCCATAAGAACTCTCACTTCAAAAACACTTCAGACATCACAGTCTATACATATGATAAAGGGCTAACGGGACAAAATCTGTACAATATTTTAAAGAAACAATACTCTGGAGGGGCTTAGAATCAATGACAGAACACATTTCCATTGGTTTTTAAAATTTTTGTCTGTCTGTATGTCGTTCGTACGTGATTCACGCAAAAACTACGGGACGGATTTTGATAAAATTTGGTATGGTAATAGTTTATACACCGGTATAACATTTAAGATATGTTTCACATATACAGGTTGTTAGGAGACCGCTACCGAAAACGAAGATAGACGATAGTACTAATGATACCTTTGATGATGGGCCGGAAAAAAATCGATCCTGATTAAAAAGAAAATCATATTAAAAAAAAGCAATGTAACAAAATTAAAAAAACAGCTGATACTCGGGTCATCGAACGTTCGGGCGCGTGCACAATCCCGAATCCCGCTAAAACAAACCGCTCCTTTTACGCGCCGCAATTGACGGCACTTTGATCATTTCCACAGATCAATAAAGCGTTAGACATTCTCAAATTTTATCGAAAATTAAGATATTAAAATCGTATTAAAGAATTATAAAATTGGGAGACATGTACAATTATAGATGCTCTTTAGAACAACTGTAAGTACGACACGCACGCCACCTACGGTGACATGTAACGTATACATTAGATATATAAATGCTAACTGTGTCAAATGAGGTTTATCATCAGCAATATATTTGGAACCTTAACCCACCATGTAACTACCTCAGTGCTCACTTACTCTGTATAAGGAACTAATGAAACAATGACTTAAAGATGTTATTATGATGATATAATATGTCCATATTGTCAATAAGTAATACGTTTATGATCTTTTTATCTTATCTTTTTAGAAATACCCCTTCTACCTTCAAATTTCCTATTAATAATTATAATGTTGAATTGTATACAATGAGTGAGCTGACGTCTTGAAATCTAGCATAAATATAAATCAAGATATAAAACTTTATACCTGTCTAAAAAGTTTTTAATATTCGACAATTCAAATATCACTTATTGAACTTGGTACAATATTCTTATATGTTACTATGGTTACTGAGCTAAATAGACGAAAGCGCAGTAAATAAAACAAAATGGCCGCCAAAATAACCAAAAAGACAATATAATTCAAATTACATACATAGATACAGATATATGAATTTCAATTATATTTATTCTTGGAGTCCAGTAAAACGCACGTCTTATCCACATGTTTACAGTGAACAACATATTTTTGCTAAATTTCATGCGGACGAAGTTGCGCGTAATAGTTAGTCTAAAATAGAATAACTTAAATTACTTCCTATAAGGTCAGATATCTGCCAGTGAAAGTCCCGTGAAAATTGGTTAAACCGTTTTGGACATAGTACTGCGGGCGAAGCCACGGTTAACAGCTAGTATAAATTAAAATTGCCTAAATTACTTTTTATAAGATCAGCTATCTGCCAGTGAAAGTGTTATGAAGATCGGTCAAACCGTTTTGTAGATAGCACTACGGGCAAAGCCACGGTTAACAGCTAGTATAAATTAAAATTGTTTAAATTACTTTTTATAAGGTCAGCTATCTGCTAGTGAAAGTCCCGTGGAAATCGGTCCAAGGGTTTAAAAGGTAGCATTGCAGCGAAGCCGCGATTAACAGCTCGTCTAATTTAAATTAGCCTAAGTAACCCGCTGTAACTTTTTCTATCCGCCAGTGAAATTCCCGTCAAAATCGGTCTAGCCGTTTCGGAGATTACCCGGAACAAACAGACAGACAGACAGACAGACCGACAAAAATTTTTAAAATTGCCTTTTGTTATCAGTTGCGTGTATACTTTCACAGCCAATCAGTAAAAAAGTGTTATTTTGATGTTACATACAGACACTTCATTTTTATTATATGTATAGAAGAATAGATTAAACATAGTTATCCATACTGACTAGTCTTTTTATGGAATTTAGAAGTTATAACTCTAATTATTTAATACAACTATACAATCAATTGTACCCTGACGTAACAAGAAGCTCATTACTACAAAAATGATATATCTTTATCTTTGATTTTGTACAAGAAATTAAAAATAAAATGGTACAGAATAATTTCATAGTTAAAATTAATTACATTTAATTAAGTTACAGTTAATTAATCTATCAGAATGAATTTAAAATAATATTCTTATACTTTACGTTACCATTGTTTCCGTTTATAGTCCGTCCAATACCATAATTTGAAAACAGATATGTCCGTCACAACAATCTAAAATTATTTGTAATATTTATTGTGAACGCCGTATCTAATTCTTTTATGGCGCCTGCTAAATTTATACCGACAAAGTTGTAAATTTTAGAGGGCGCGGTATCAAAGAAACGATTAAATGTTGTAAATAAGTATTTGCACGATCGCTAGCTGAAGTTCGTTGACCCGAGTATCAGCTGTTTTTTTGTTTTTGTTATACATTGCTGTTTTTTTTTAGTAAAGTAATGTATTTTTTATGAAACTATCGTTTCATTTAGCTGTAGTGACATGATGGAACGTAAATAATGGTAATAAAACGTTTTCAAAATATGATTTTTTTCCCGTCCCATCATCAATGGTATCATTAGTACTATAGTCTGTCTTCGTTTTCAGACGCGGTCTCCTAACACCCGGTATATCACATCCGTATATATGTATATTTTACTTATAAGAGAATAAATTTAGACAAGATCTACTAGCCGTTTTTTTTTACCATGGTAGTAGTTTATACACTGATATAACATATAGGACTTGTTTTACATATATATCACATTTGTATATATGTATATCGTACTTATAAGAAAACACAAAAAAAGTCATTTACACAAGAACTACTGGATGGATTTTCACGCAAGTGCGTAAGAGTTGTCAGCTTACAGATATTGCTACCATCTGGTAAGTCTACTTTACTTACTTCCACAACTCAGTATCATGTGGTATTTTGTTTTGGGGGACAGCAGCTGAATTAGATACTATATTCCTACAACAAAAACGGGTAATACGCGCAATTTATAAAAAGGGGCCTCGCGGATCATTCTCTAAACTTCAGAAATTGGGTATCTTAACTTTGCTCTCTTAATACATTACTCATAATTTAAATGTACGCATAATTTAAAAAGCTGAATTTATAAAAAATTGACATAACTGAAAACTAGAACTGCTGTGACAAATTGGTCATCTCATGTTTTAAGCTCACTGTAGACCGTAAGACTAACTAGATTCTAGTTACTAGATTGTAAGACCAGTATTTGTTAGAAAAATAGTGTTAGGTTTTATAACAGGGCCGCAAAGAATATTGTTGATTTGCCGGATAGGTAAGTTGAAGCAGCACGTCAAGCTGGTTTTGATGTCTAAAGGCTTATTATAGGATGGATCAATATACGCAGATGATACGTTGGTAATGGCGCGGGGCAGAACGCTTACGGAAGCAATCCACCTAGGAACAGCAAGTGTGGCGCACGTTGTAGAAAGAATGCGAATGATGGGCTTAAAAGTAGCACTGGAGAAAACGGAAGCCATATGCTTTCACGGTTCCCGTAGGGCCCTTCCTCCTGACGCTCACCTGGTTGTCGAGGGAGTCCAGATTAAGATTAGTCCCATAATGCGTTACCTAGGCCTTACGCTAGATAGTAGATGGACGTTCAAAGAACACTTGCGTTCCATAGGCCTAAAGGTAACAAGAAGTGCTATGGCGCTAGCAAGCCTGCTTCCAACTTTGGGAGGAGCTGATTCGAGCTGCCGCGAGTAATTCGTATTCGGGAGTAATTCGTTCCATGGCGTTGTATGGGGCCCCGGTATGGTGCGGTGCCATGAGGGGTGACAATCTCATGATACTCAAAAACTTGCAAAGGATTATGGCTATCAGGCTATGTCGTGGCTACAGGACAGTGTCCTATGATGCAGCTTGTTTGCTCTTAAACTCCACCCCGTGGGACCTAGTCGCCTACGCCCATACCGCGATGCATATGTGGAGAACCGGTAGAATCTCTAGGGGGAGCAGGATTTCCCCTAAGGAGGAAGAGACACAGAGGAGACGACTTCAGCACGAAGTAATTCAGGCCTGGGAGGAAAAATTAGCCTCGCCAAGAAGCGGTCACCGGACGGTTGAAGCAATACGTCCTGTGTGGCGAGAGTGGATCGGCAGGAGACACGGCCCGTTAACGTTCCGGCTGACACAGGTTCTCAGTGGCCACGGGTGCTTCGGCAGATACCTGTGCCAGGTAGTCAGACGGGAACCGACACCGATGTGCCACCACTGTAGTGGCTGCGATGTCGACACGGCGCAGCATACGCTCCAAGAGTGTCCAGCGTGGGCAAACTCCCGTGCCGTTCTGGTCGCGGCCATGGGAACAGACCTCTCACTGTCTACTGTGGTCCAGGCCAGGGTTAGGAATGAGGCCTCGTGGAATGCGATGGTCAACTTCTGCGAGGTAGTAATGTCACAGAAAGAGGAGGCTGAGAGGCAGCGGGAGAGAAACATAACATGCGCCGCTGACGCGTGGGATGTCGTAGGCGCGGTGGGGGTGACTTCCACCAGAGGCCGCCCTGAAGGAACCTCCCAAGTAGGCCACGTAGGGATAGGGGAGGAGTAGGCTAGGAGACCTTTGGCTTGCCTACTTACCGAGTAAGTAGACAAGACCAGGGGTTTAGGTGGGCTTAGGAACTGTGTAGGTAGGTAGGATCGGTAAGGTGGGGGAAGGGGGGGGGGGACAGGTTCGGTAACCTCTGGCTTGCCTACCTACTTAGTGGGTAGGCAAGTCTAGGGGATAGGAGGGCGTAGGGCTTGAGACAGGTAGGGTAGGGTTAGAATCATGGGAGGGGCTAAATGCAGGCCTCCCCCTGTGAAGGGAAAAGTCCCCCTGTTCAAGCAGGGGATTACGGAGGTGGTTACTATGGACGAGTAATGGAATACGCCCATAGCAGCTACCTCCAAGGAAACTTGAACCACTCCGCCGCTACCCAGGACCTACTCTCGCAGGCGGTGGCGGAGTGGGATATTGATGTAGCTGTTGTCGCGGAGCCGTACCACGTCCCGGACCAGCCTCACTGGGCCGGAGATTTGGACGACTCCGTGGCGGTACTGTCTGGTGGGGGATTGCCCCTCTCAGTCAAAGAGAGGGGATCTGGGTTTGTGGTGGTCGCCTCGCGGGGTTTTGCGACCCTCGGGGTCTACTTTTCACCGAACCGGCCCCTCATCGAATTCGAGTCCTTCCTGGACTCGCTGGGGCCGGTCGTGAGGCGGCTTGAGCCGCTCCCCATCGTCCTTATGGGTGACTTTAACGCCAAATCAAGGGCGTGGGGAGCGGCCGCCACGGATCCGCGTGGCGAGGCACTTGAGGAGTGGGCAGTCCAACATGGGCTGTCCCTCCTCAACCGGGGGAACGCCTACACGTGCGTGCGACACAACGGGGTATCTATAGTGGACGTATCGTTCGCTACCCCGTCGGTCGCACGCCGTGTTCTGGGGTGGAGGGTAATAGAGGAGGTGGAGACACTATCGAACCACCGATACATCAGGTTCGAGGTCTCCACCTCCCATAATGGACCGTTGACCGGCCCCCGGAGGGGTGCGTCGTTCCCCCGTTGGGCGATGAGCCGCCTCGACAAGGAGATGGCAGAGGAGGCGGTCATCGTCCAGGCCTGGTGCCTGTCCCCCCCGGACAGTGATATCGACGCGTCCGCAGCCCGCCTCCGTGATGCCCTCGCGGAGGTTTGCGACGCGTCGATGCCGCGGAGCATGCACCGCCCTAACAGAAGGGCGGTGTACTGGTGGTCGCACGAGATTGCTGATCTTCGTGTGGCCTGCTCCGCGGCCCGGCGGTTGTACGGGCGCAGCCATCGGAGGAGAACGAATCGGGACCCCGACGAGGAGGCTCGGCTGTATGGCGACTACAGGGCAAGCAGGAAAGCATTGCAGGTCGCCATCAGCCGAGCGAAAGAGGAGGCATGGGAGGAGATGCTTCGAGAGCTGGAGAGGGATCCGTGGGGGCGCCCGTACCGGGTGGCCCGGAAGAAATTCCGTGGCCGGGCGCCCCCGGCGACGGAGAACCTCGAGCCGGAGGTGGTGGCGAGGGTTGTGGAAGAACTATTCCCCGACCCTCCGATGCTGCCACCTCCTCCCATGCCTCCACCTAGGTCGGTAGTGGAAGAGGTGGGCAGCAGCCCTCCCCCAGTAACGGAGGAGGAGATGGAGAGGGTTGTGGAGCACCTCCTCAAGAAACGGAGAGCACCCGGCCCTGATGGGGTCCCGAGCCGGGTACTGGCCATAGCATTGGGTCATCTCGGAGGGTGGCTTCGGGAACTGTTTGACCGTTGTTTTGCGGTCGGACAGTTCCCGAAGATCTGGAAGAATGGGCGGCTTTGCCTAATGGCGAAAGAAGGCCGCCCTCCGGACTGCGCGTCCGCGTACCGGCCCCTGGTGTTGATGATGATGTTGATGATGTTGGGAAGATGCTCGAGAGGATCGTGTCCTCCCGGGTCGTCCGGCATCTTGAGGAAGTGGGGCCGAACCTATCGGACGCGCAGTTCGGCTTCCGTACGGGGCGTTCCACGCTGGACGCCCTGTCCCTCCTGAAGCTGCTGTCCATGGAGGCGATCTCCCAGGGAGAGAGGGTTTTGGCGGTGTCCTTGGACATCGCCAACGCCTTCAATAGTCTGCCGCATGGAGTCATATGGGAGGCGCTCCTGTATTTCGGAGTGCCTCCGTACCTGCGGCGGCTGTTGAGGGCTTACCTAGAGGATCGGGAGGTCGCCTACGTGGACGGCGACGGACGGATGGCCAGGCGTGTAACTAGGAGGGGGGTTCCATAGGGGTCGGCCTTGGGCCCACTCCTGTGGAACATGGGCTACGACTGGGTGCTCCGCGGCGCGCTCCCTTCTGGAGCGCGTCTCATTTGCTACGCGGATGACACCCTAGTCGTAGCCCGGGGTGGGAAAATAAATGCTTTGCTGCGCCTGGCTACGGAGGCCGTTACTCTCGTGGTCGGGCGCATACGAAGGCTGGGCCTCGAGGTGGCCCTCAATAAGACCGAGGCCTTAATGTTTCATGGGCCTCGACGGGGGCCACCTCCGCGGGCTCACATTTATGTGGAGAGTGTCCGGGTCAGGGTGGGGACCCAGATGAAGTATCTGGGCCTCACCCTGGACGGACGTTGGCGGTTCGAGCCCCACTTTAAGGGGCTCGGACCGCGCATAGTCGGGGCGGCGGCGGCGCTCGGACGACTCCTGCCCAACACGGGGGGGCCGGGTGCCACCTGCCGGCGCCTCTACATGGGGGTTGTGCAGTCCATGGCCGCCTATGGGGCACCACTGTGGGCGGACGCCCTCAGCGCCACCAATATTCGTGCGCTGCGAGTTGCGCAGCGCACCGTGACGCTGAGGGTGATACGAGGTTATCGGACGGTGTCCTCGGCGGCGGCCATGGTGCTCGCCGGCTCCCTTCCTTGGGAGCTAGAGGCGGAGGTGCTTGCCGCCGTATATCAATATACGGCGGTCAAGAAACAGATGGGGGAGCCTCTAGCTCCCAAGGAAATAGAGGAAAGGAGAAGGACGGAGAGAGAGGGGCAGATGGAGAGATGGAGGCGGGACCTGGCGGACGCGCGGTACGGTAGAACGACTATTGACGCCGTCCGCCCGGTTCTGCCGGATTGGTGTCGACGGAATTGGGGCTCCCTGACGTTCCGTCTGGTGCAGGTGCTAACCGGGCACGGGTGCTTCGGTTGGTACTTGCACCGGATAGCTCGCAGGGAGCCAACCGCCGTATGCCATCAGTGCGGCGCTGATCCGGACACCGCGCAGCACACTCTTTCTGAGTGTGCTGCGTGGGAGGATCAGCGTCGCACTGTGGCTGCGGCGGTAGGACAAGATCTCTCGCTGCCGAGCGTGGTTGCGGCCATGCTTGGCAGCGAGAATGTATGGAATATTGTGGCCTCCTTCTGCGAGGAAATCGTCTCGCAGAAGGAGGCGGCGGAGAGGGTCCGCGAGGAGGACCCTCTGAGTGGTCGTCTCCGCCAACGGAGGACCGGCAGGAGGAGGCGGCAGTTCGATCGTCTCCTCCCGCTATCGTAGTCGGGCCTAGGGAAGATAGGCCGGTCGGGGGGGCCTATCTTCCCCTTGCACAGGTCCGGCGGATGAAGGAGACGGCCGGTAATCACAGAGTCATCTCCTTCCACAGAGGAGGCCTGGCGGCGCCCGTTTGACGCTGGGCCGTCCGCTTGGGGCGACACGATGAAGTCCAATGAGATCTCGTGTCGCCCCAAACATAGCGGAAGGTAGGGAAAAAAATGGGGAGGGGGATGTTTAGGTTAGCGCAGGCCGGAGGGGACACCACCGCTACATACGGTTCGATGTCTCCACCCAGACAACGGACGAACCATCTGGCAGGACTCATGCAGGATGGGGACCGCGTTGCGCCAAGGCGCCTAGACAAAGATGTGCTCTTGGAAGTGGTTGTCGTGCAGGCCTGGGTGACAAGTGAATCACCAGACAGGCTTGCCGACGTCGACTCGGAGGCGGAGGCACTACGAGCATACGTGACGCGGATTTGCGATGCGGCGATGCCCCGAATCACGAGGCCGACTCCCGCCAAGCGTCATTGTGCTGATGCGCCTCCTACGATCGTCGGGGAGGGTAACTTTCGCCTTCCCCTGAGGGTTCTACGATTTTGACCCCTCAACCGCGACGAGGCCCCTGATGAGGGGCCGACACCTGCCGGGGAGTAGACGCAATCCCAGTTCGGCAGCTCCTGCTCTGCAGCATATAGGTGATTGAAGGCACAATGGGGTTTTAGTCCGTGCAAGTCGGACATACCCCACCCTCAGCTGCCCGGCCTGGGGGGGAATCCGTAGGGATTGCCCCATGTAAAAAAATTAAAAAAAAACCCGGAGGGGACGTCGGGGTGGCTAAGGCGGAGGAGGAGTAAACCTCAATAAAAAATCATTGGTGGGGCGATGGCGGAGAGGTATATCTCTCCTCTGCCGGCCGAACCCAGGGGGGAAGGGGCGGGGCCTCTGAACTCCCGTTGCAAGGGCTTGGTGGGCTGGGAGGTAGTCTTGCAACCAGACTGCCTCAGCCGGGTGCGGCGTGGGAAACGCCTGCCGCCGGGGGTGTAGCGGAGCATGCTCGCGCTGTCCTGCGACACTCCCACAGTGCGGCGTAGGTTGTCGTGGAGTTTTAGTCGGTTAAAGTCGCCGGATGGCACCGGCAGTTGCGTCCCAGCACGCAGTTGGCGGTCGACTGAGCTCAGGCCCTCCCACGGGGGCCTTACAGTCCATGATGGATTTTCTGTCCACGTTAAAAAAAAATATGATGGATCAATATGTGAAAGATTACAATATCTGAAACTAACACCTGTTAACCTGTAACCTCTGTGCATCCGTCAAGAATGAACGTAGCTATAACGTTTTTCTATTTCTAGCTATAAATATATACGATGTATAACTAGATGCTGTAGTGCTATGTTGCGTCTCCGAGAACAAATTCTTTCACAAAGAGTGAGGCCAACTATACTGTCGATGTCGAGTTTTAATATTGTTTTGTATAACATCATCCATCATACAACATATTGTATAACGATCCTATGATTTTATGAATCACTGCGTCTATAATTGAAATTTCACAGCTAGTACACAACGTTGTATGAAAATGGTGCAAATCATATCAAGTAAATCCAAAGGGTCCCAGGGGAGGAGGATTAAAAAATATCTATACACATCTTGGAGGAGAGGGGTAAAATAACATTATTACTTCAATAATTACTAATTACGTAAGAGATATTTTTTTTGACTACGCTTTTGGTCTGACAGGCTTTTACAGTTTCACCGGACTACAAGAGGATAGGGTGTTCGAGAAATCTTATGTACCCCTTACATGCAAGAAAGGAAGCGGAGTCATTCAAAAATCCTCATACAATTAAAGATTGTGTGGCTCCGATAGGAGTATTATTATTCTGTGGAGTGTGGTCTTGAAGATGGTAGCATTATGTTTTTTTTTTAATTGTTCCCTATAGGTACCTATAACAATTTACTAAGCTATTCTTCCTTGCGATCTTGTATCTTTTAAGAATAAAGAATAGTCTCTTAATTGTCACAATATTTCTTTGTAAAGTTACTCTTATTTTTATGTACCTACGTATATATTACCCACTGCATTAAAAGCTTGAAATATACTTTTATAAAGAAATGAAACGCTAAAAGCAGAATATTAATTTCATATGGGTATTATAACGGCAATAGGTAATTAATATAAGGTACTTTGTGGTAGGTAACAGTTTATAAAGGGGCCTGGATTGTCAAGGATGTAAAGTAAGATAGAAATGATTTACAACACTCTCTGTAAATATTATTGTCGTTTTTCGTGTCTGTTTCTGTGTTTCTCTCAGCGGATTTATATACGGTTTTCACGGTCATTTAGATAATTTGAATTCGGACGGTAACTAAAAACTGTGGTATATATTTATCTCCTAAGGATAATTCGCTATAATCCTTCTTGTATTTTACATATAACCGAGAATAATTAATTATTTGCGACACTACATTAATTAGTATAGTATTAAGGCTTATCGAGTTAAATATTTTGGTTAGTTACATCGGTCATCTTAACTAATTTTATACACGCGAAAGTGTATTTTTAAGTGAGTGTGTTTATTACGTTTATGAAGTAGTCTTTACGAGGACATTACCTTCTATCCAGAAAAAAAAACATTGTTCCCCAAGGGTGGCTCAAATTCATATTAACACAAGCGAAGTCGCGAGCTAGAGCTAAACAATAAATGATTACAAATTTGATAGTTATATTACCATTTATGTATTTTTGTAAAATAAAAAATGTGTTAAGGTTATAGCCGAGATCCGATCGGTTATTCTATTGAACTTCGATCAACAATAACTAGATAAAGGGTAACGTACAAAATCGAAGCTAAAAGCTGTTCGCGTAAATATATACTTATGTGTAGCTATTTGTTTACTAAGAAAGGGAGAAAAAAAGTTTTAAAACAGTTTTAAGTTCAACCTAATTACAACCATGACACCTAGTAATAAAGTCACAAATGTTCAAAATATTATCTAATACTTACGATAAAACGAGCAGCGCAATAAATTACTCTCCTCACAAATGAAAAGACAACATAAACAACATTTAGTGTGAATTCAACCTTAATACGTAATGGATAAAGTACGTTTTCCCGTTATTGTGCATGTTTGTGCGTGGTTGGAGAGCCTAGGCCAAACATTTGTACCACAGGTTTAAAATCGGTAATTTTGTTCAAAATTTAATATTATTTGTTAGTTTAAAGCTTAAAATATAACTTATTCAACTTGTATTTACCGAAAGTAAGATACTCCGGCCGTTAAATTGCTTTTTCGGATATTATTTTTGCATCTTTTGAATACCCTGTGGCATGTGGAACGTGCTTAAATTGGCTGTGTTTCAAACAAACTAAACAAAATAAAAGTTCACATTGCAAGGGAGCTGTTATTTACCGAGACGTATTTTTCGCGCCGACCCGTTATCTAGTTATTGTTGATCGAAGCTATTGAAGATGTAATTCAATAAGAATAGTCTGGCAGCACCAGAAAAAAATTGTACTTATAACCACAGAGTATTAGTAGTACAAGTACTTATAAAGAATGGTGTATGATTTGTATAATGTTTTATTATAATTCTTTATTTCTCGTAGTATAAGTAACGCAACAAAATGTTAGATTTAAAGGTTTGTTTGGTGTGTTTTAATGATGACGTAAAATTATATAGTCTCAAGAGCGGGAATTTGAGACACGAATATAATGTAGTATCCGGTCTTCATGTAAGTATTCTTTTTGAACGAATTATAAAAATATTTACCAGCCAGTGTCTTGACAAGTAGATTTAGTATGGGTAAATAATTTTCCGAATGTTATTTTAGACCCAGTCAGAAAACGGTTTGCCAGATTTTTTATGCGTGTATTGTTTGGCGTACGTACGTCGTTCTATCCAGTTTCGTGATAGATGTCAACGGGCTCACTATGCTTTGCAGGAAATATTACAGAGGAGTAAACAGGTAATAGTTTTCAGGTAAAAACAGTTTCACAAGATTCATTCATGACGTAGTGCTAGGAAACCCAATTTATCTGAGGGATGGCATGTTTGAATCTCACAGAGAATAAATAGCTTCTTTTTTACATTTTATATAAGCTTTTTTAGTACAACAAAGTATCCGTCTGTTGGATTGGCCGGGTAATAGCCCCGATATGAACCCAATTGAAAATGTGTGGACACTCATGAAAAGAGAAGTGGCTAAAGTGGTGATTACAAACAAAACTCCGCTCTTAGATAAGATCATTCATGTTTGGAATCATCATCCTCAAATGCAGAACACAGTACAGGCTAGCATTGATAGCATGCCACGCAGAATTAAAGCTCTCATAGCAGCCAAATGTGGACCAACAAAATATTAACTTTTCATTTTTGTTCGAGAGTTAATAAATACATAATTTTTCTATAATGACAATGTTTTATTCGTTTTACAGATAGTTACGTTATTAATAATATAGTAAACATATATCTCATATAAAACAATACATCTGTACAGTATCACCTGCTAATTAACGTTTTCTATAAAATCTTATGGTGCGTCTAATAATTTGGCCAGGGACTGTAGGGTTTAGTGTTTAGCTATGATGTGATTTGATGTTAAATGACAATGTAAGATGCCAAACCTTGATGGGATCAGTGCTCAAATGCAGGAACACACCAACAGGTGCTTGGCGTCAGATTTTCAAGTTGAGGGTGGTAGCTAGCCAGGCAGATTTAGAATAAATCCTACCACAATGCCATGGTTTCATCACAATGTTTTCTTTCCGCTGAAGCTCCGACTCAGTTGCAAGGATTCGAACCTACATCTATCAATGCTGTGTCAAATTGTGCTATCAACTTAAAGCTATCATTGCTTGTAATTTTGATAATCAATTTGTTTCTGGATGTTATTTATGGGTGTTATGCCTACTACTACAATTGTTACCATGGTGTAAGCCTTGTATGGTATGGAAAAAAGAGATTGAATATGAGAATATACAATTTCTTTTTGTTTTTAAATTATCTATAATATTTTTAGTTTTTCAGTGAATAAATGAGCAAACATCATACACCCTCAAGTAATGCAATCATTCCAAAATTTTTTTCCATATATTGTTCAGTAAAATTATTGTGGAGTTACCAGCCAACAGATTTTTTTAGTAATAGCTGATAAAAATCAAATACATATATTTTATTCAATTTTGACCCTGAGAAGGCACCACTGGTTTGGAAAACATTCCAATAATTGAAAAGGATCAGCAAAAAACTTGATAACATACAAACATTGTGACATTTGTTTTGCTTTCCAACATTTCGGATACATTTTGAATTTTTATAACTAGTATATCTTTGAAAACTTCATAAAGTACAGATTATCCTATGGATTCTAAATTAATTTAAATACAATAGATAAAGATTTTATAAAATATCTATCTTCGTTAAAAATTAAGTGAACTCAAACTTATGCTAATCCATATATACCACTAGCAAAACTAGTAAGGAGTTGCTGTGGCTCAGTTATAATACATTAAACGAAAATTGTAGGTAATAAATAATTCACCACCGTAAAAAGAGCCTGCGGGTGGCGGATGCGGGCACATCCGTCGCTCTGGCAGAACTTCTGCACAGGCCCGTGTGGTTGAGGCGCATTGTGACGATGCGCCTCCCACGATCGTCGGGGAGGGCAACTCTAGCCCTCCCCTAAGGGGTCTACAATTCTGACCCCTCGACCGCGATGAGGCCCCTGACGAGGGGCCGACACATGCTGGGGAGTAGACATAGTGCCAGGTGCCAGTTCCGCATCTCCTGTTCTCGGCCTATAGGTGATTGAAGGAACCATGGGGTTTTAGTCCGTGCAATTCCTATGCACCCCACTCTCAGCTGCTGGGTTAGGGTGGGAATCCGTAGGGATTTCCCCATGTTAAAAAAAAAAGAAAAATAATTCAGCCATTAGTTGTAGGTATTCAATTGATATTTAATGAATTAATTGAATTAAAAAGTTTTACTAATCTGAAAATAATTGAATATTATGTCAAAATTTGAAAGTAATTGGTTTTGTCCTTTAAAAACTTCTCAAATTTACAATAAAAAATATTGGATATAACTTATTTGGGCATAAAATATAATATGTCCTTTCAAGTTGGCCCAAGATACATATCTATAAAATATAATTTAAATTGTTTGAGCCCTTTCGTAAATTAGTTTGGAAGAACATCATGACAGGCATATAATAACTGAGCCACAGCAATGCGGGGCCGGGACAGCTAGTATTTTATAAATTTGTTTCAGATTACAAAATCACATTTATTCTCCTTTAATCGAGAAGCATTTGGAATCATGTCTCCTCTGTCGTACATGATTTCTGAAAAGCAACATTATGAGATGGTCAAATTCCACTTAGTTAAACATAACAGATTTCCCGTAACTACTGATGATGTGATTCCTATAGCCCACTATAGTACACTAACAAACCAAGATACATTTGTTGATACAATACAGAACAATACTGATGTACAAAATGATTTTAAAACAGAACAGTATGATGTAGAATTTAGTAATAATTTAGCTAAAGAAGAGCATTTTGTTGAAGTGTCAAATACAAATGATGTAACGACTGGCGAGGAATATTTTGAAGATGTACCGAATGACGATATTAATTATTGTGAAGAACAAAACGATTACTATATAGATAATAATGTTAGAGATGAGAATAAAGCAGATGGATCAAAACTTGAGGAGGAATATGCGAGTATATACGCAATTTCGGTGAGAGAAGCTAAAGCTGCATTGGAAATTTACAAAATGTTTGGTAAGGGAAAGTACACTTGTGAAGTGTGCAGTAGAAGGTACCAGAATGAAGAAAGATTAAATATACATATGAGAATGCATGATAAAGTAAGTTTTATATTGATAATGCTTATTAAAATTTACATTGTTTTCATACTTAAAACAAATTATCTAAAAGGTTTCATAAAATGTGTACTATTATTTTATATGTAACTAGCAGATACCCTCGATTTTGTCTGCGTTGTTTATTATTTTAACAATATAACATGTACAGAGGAAAACCATTAAGTGAAGTTTCAATTGAAGGAATTGAAAGTCCTATTAAGAAATTATTAGCTGAAACTCACCTTACCTGCTGCTATGTTGCTATAGAATTGAACAAAAAATGGTGTTTTATATGAATGACAGAAGTCTGCAGTTATGCGCACATCACATGAAATCTGTATATTAGTTACTATTTTAGCGTTATATAGATGCTCGGTTCTTATTAGAAAAAATCACAATATTTTTATTTAATATATGGTTATTACAGTTTCGACATGTTTAGCGATGTGTGAAGTGGAGCAAACGGTGTCGTGCGTATTCGCAGGAGAGCAGCAGTAAATGTAAAATATTTTTTATGTCTTTACTCTCTATTTTCTCTATGATATTTTCCCTGTATATTGTTAACATAATAGACAATGCAGATGAAGCCATGGGTATTAGTCAGAATACAATAAAATTTTGATAGTTTTATATACGATAACATTATGTTTCTTATTTTCCAGCATACAAGTGGTAACTTTCATTGCAATTTATGTGATTATTTTTATAAAACGGAATTCTTACTTCAGACTCATATGACTGAAAAACATATGTACAAATATGTTTGTAGAAAATGCTGTGAAGTTAGCTTTGATAGGTAAGTAGTATATATGTAGACTGTAATATGGTAGTTTTTATTTAATATAGTTGTAATTGGATATAATTGTAAAATATATAAAAACTGTGATGTAATAATAATAATAAATAATAATAAAATAATATGTAGTTATATTGTCAATAAATAAATAAATAAGAAGGTACATACAGTACTAAGAACAAAAAAAGATTACAGTTCATGCAAATGTAATCTTGTTAAAGATACAGAACCAGACAAATTCGCGTTTTCTTTTCTTCTCAAACTGACTACGCTGTTGACCTGGCAAGGTCTGAACAGCTTCACTGGACTACTAAGGCGAGCGTTTAAGGCATTCAACCTATTTTATTTGGGCAACTGGCTCAAGGGTGCAAGGCGCACTTCGGCTTGGCTGTTGCCTGATGCATGCAATTCGCGACCTACCTTTTTTTTTTTAATGTGGGCAAATCTCTTATGGATACACCACCCTCCCGGGGAGAGGGTGGATTATATCCGACTCGCACGGACTAAAACCCCACGGTGTACCGACCGACCGTAATTGTTGGGGCGGCAAGGGATTGAACTCGCTAGTCTACCTTGTAGAGCCGCCCCAACGGTCCGCCCGGTGGAAAGTGACCGCCAGGCTCCTACCTATAGAGAGACAGACCGGGTACACACCAGCTACCTCCCCTCGTCCGCTGGACCCCTCGGCTCATCTCCTCAGGTCCGGCTACGGTGGCGGGAGGAATTGGGCAAAGCGCCGCCTTCTCCTGCCGGTTCCCCGTTGGCGGAGACGGCCACTTAGCGGGTCTACCTCGCGGGTCCTCGCCGCCGCCTCCTTCTGCGAGATCACCTCCTCGCAGAAGGAGGCCATTGCTTGCCAAGCTTGTTCGCTGCCGAGCATGGCCGAAACTACGTTCGGCAGCGATAAATTCCTCCTACCGCCGCCGCCAGAATGCGACGCTGTCCCTTCCACGCAGCACACTCGGCCAGAGTGTGCTGCGCGGTGTCCTCATCGGCGCTGCACTCGTGACATGCGGCGGTCAGCTCCCTGCGAGCGATATGGTGCAGGTACCACCCGAAGCAGCCATGCCCGGTAAGTACATGCACTATTCTAAACGTCAGGGAGCCCCACTCCCGACTTATCCATTCTCGCAGGACCGGGCCGACGGCGTCTACGGTATACCGTCCGTAGCGCGCGTCCGCCAGATCCTGCATCCACCTTTCTAAGGCCTCCTCTCTCACTTCCCGTCTTTTCTCCTCGGAGGCTCCCCAATGCGTTTCCTCGCCGCCGTGAATTCAAGGCCGACCCCTGTGGAACCCCCATCTTTGTTGCTCGGCTGATCATTCGCCAGTCGCTGTCCACGTAGGCGACCTCCCTGTCCTCGAGGTATGCCTCCATTAGCCGCCGCAGGTACGGGGGCACTCCGAAGTAAATAAGTAACGGAGCGCCTCCCGTATGACCCCCTGCGGTAGACTGTTTAAGGCGTTGGCGATGTCGAGGGACACCGCCAACATTCTCTCTCCTTGGGAGGTCACCTCCACAGACAACGACTTCAGGAGGGACAGGGCGTCTACTGTGGATGTCCAGCAGGACGAGGGGCCGGAACGCGAACGCACAGTTCTGGAGGCGGCCCTCCTTAGCTATTAGGCAGAGCCGCCCCAGCTTCCAGGGCTTCGGGAACTGTCCGGCCAACATACACCGATCGAACAACTCCCGAAGCCACCCTTCCAGTTGGCCCAGCGCTAAGCCGAGCACCCGACCCGGGACCCCATCAGGGCCGGGTGCTCTCCGCCTGTTGAGGAGGCGCTTCACCGCCCTCCCCATCTCCTCCTCCGTTATTGGAGGAGGGCATTCATTGAGCACCTCCTCAGGTTCCGCTAGAGTCGGAGGCATTGGAGGAGGCGGCAGCATCGGAGGGTCGGGGAATAATTCTCCCACGACCCTCGCCACCAACTCCGGCTGGAGGGTTTCTGTCGCCGGTGGCGTCCAGGACTGCAGCTTCTTTCGTACCATCCGGTACGGGCGCCACGAAGGATCCCCCTCCAGCGTCTGGAGCAACTCCTCCCATGCCTCTTCCTTCGCCCGGCTGATGGCAGCCTGCAGGGTCTTTCTAAATTCCCTATAGCTGCCATACAGCCGGGCCTCCTCCTCGGGGTCCCGATGTCTCCTCCGGCGGCTGCGCCCGAACAGCCGCCGGGCCGCGGAGCAGGCCGTACGGAGATCCGCGATCTCCGGTGACCACCATTACACCGCCCGTTTGTCTCGGTGGTATACGCTCCGCGGCATCGACGCGTCGCAAACCTCCGTAAGAGCAGAACGGAGGCGGGCTGCGGACGCGTCGACATCCTGACCTGTGGGGGAGGGCATGACCAAGGCTTGGGCGATGGCCACCTCCGCCGCTAATTCCCGGTCGAGACGGCCAAGCGTCCAGCGGGGGAACTTCGCGCCCCTCCGGGGGCTGATACCAAATCGGTCTTGGGAGGTGGAGACCTCAAATCTGATATATCTGTGATCAGATAGAGTCTCCACCTCCTCAAGTACGCGCCAACCCCGCACACGGCGTGCGACAGACGGGGTGGCCAAGGAGACATCCACTACGGACCCCTCGTTATGCCGCACGCACTTGAAGACGTTGAGGACAGCACCAACTCTGCTGCCCACTCCTCAACGGCCATACCCCGAAGATTCGTAGTTGCCGCTCCCCAGGTCTCCAATTTAGCGTTAAGGACGTCCATGAGGACCACGGGGAGCGGCGACAGCCGCCTGACAGCTCCCTGACGGGAGCCGAGGAAAACCTCGAACTCCCGCAGGGGCTTGTTAGGGGAGAAGTACGTCCCCACAATGGCGTAACCTCCCCAGACGACTGCCACGAACCCATCACCCCTCTCCTTCACCGCCAAGGGCGAGCCCGAGCCGGACACGAATTCGCGACCTATCTGAGCTAACCTCAGCTAAGCTACATATTCATACATATATGAGTTATTGAATCATATGTGTACCAAGCATACATATCTCAATAACTCTTATGTTTATTTTGTATCGGAAAATTTCTCAACTATTTCAGTTGGATAAGGTTGCTGCTGCTTTATTATATAACAAGTTTGTTATATAAACTCTATTTTTTATAATATGGCATGTAAGTATCATATATATTAGCCAAAGTGAAGCCAAAACTTAGTACCCCTTTTTAAGCGTATTGGGCGAACAGATGAACTTGAAATTTGGTATAGTTAAAGTTTATCCGGAGGAGAAGTGCAGAAAGCTATTTATTTTATATAAAATGCATAACAAGTATATTAAATTAATTAAAATATACATTACTCACACAACTGCTCGAATTTTACACAACATATACACACATATAAATGGAAAAGACATTTTGACTTCCGTCAAAATGTCCGTCACTCTTACGTTCCAATATTTTACCTTTTCAATATTTTTAACATAACTTACGTTGCATGCCTTACATGCCCTTTGAAATCAACTGATCAAACTGTAGGTTAATTTTATAATAATAATATAAAATGTAAATTCATAATATACATTAATATTAATTAATAAATAATTTATCTTTAGTAAATTTATGGAACTACTGAAAAAATTATTATTCTCTTTGGTTTTATTGAATGTCAAAATTTTTAGGTGACAGGACTGCTTTCACTTCATGTCACTTTGCCTCATGTTGCCATAAGAGTAAAGCAATATTTCCAAAGTCAATGTCTATATTTTAATGTTTAGTATTTCTTTATGGTGTACTCACTTCAAATGATGATTCAATAAAAAAATGAGCGAGAAAATACTTTGTAAAATCAAAATAATAAAATTTGTTTGGTCATGAAAGTAATCCATGACTTACATCTCCGCGGTTACAGTGATACAGTTCACCTTGATGTAGCAATTATATTTAGTACAGTTGATGATGAATTATGAACAAAGATGAATTCATTTTCAAAAGTTAATGGTAGTATTGTTGGTAGTATTCTTTGTTTTGGATTCATCATTTGATTCTATTTTGTATCCATTACTTTTCCAAACGATGATACTGGGCATATCACTATTCCTCATAATCTACAGACTATATTTAATTCAATATCATCCAGAAATACCACCCACCCACTGATGGTGTCGTGTAAAATTAATTGAAAATTGTGTCATGAGTTGCGATAAATTTCTTTATTTTCGTAAAGTTATGTTTACTTAGTATTTGAGAGCCTTACCACCTTATGTAACCACCTGTTTTTTGTTTCAAATTTATAATTAATCTAAATTTTCATTTAGACATCGATTTTTTAAAATATTTATATAATTTAAAAAAAAAGTGGAAAATAACTGAGTAGGCAATAGGTTTAATAAAGAACCCTAATAAAGTTCAAACTTTAAAAATTCAATGAACTATGGTCGAATGTCGACCACTGGGTGCCCACTAGTTTTACAGAAATAGGTTATGATGGTGATAATTCTGTCAGGGTTGCCCTTTGTTGTGCCATTGTTTGAGGCACTATATACAACATCCGAAAAGCTCGTAATCAATAATTAATTATGTATTGACCATCTGGTCGCTGTTCTTTATGGATTGTAGAGTGCTTACTGTCAATACGTATTCCTGCCACTATAATAGGAAAAGAAAGTTATGTGTATACTAATGTACGCGCTTAGAAATTTATACTTCTTTAGGTTAAAAAAACATTAAATTATTTAATTAGCTTTTGCTCGCGGCTTCACTCGCGTTAATGTAGATTTCATATATAAATGGGAAACAGTATATCTTGACAACATCTATGCAAAATTTGGCATTTATATTATTAGTTAGGATTGATTTATAAAAATATTTTGTTAAAAACAGTGTATCATTTATCCATTATTACTGATGTAGAGAGATTTGTAAAAAAAAAATCATTAGATTTTCCAATAAATATTACAGAACGACAGCAAAACAACATTACATATTGACACATCTTCAGAAAGGTGAAAAGAAGAATGCTAACTGGTATGAATCTCGACCGAGCTGGCTCAGTAGTAAAGGCGGGAAGAGAAGAAAAGGTGTAGTTACACTACGTCCCGTCAGAAAGAAGAAATTACCTGAAGATTTTCTAATATACAGCCCTATAAGTCAAGAGGAACAGTATCAGATAGTGCAGGACCGAAAGAAGACGAGTAATTACCTTGATTCCCTTTTCAAATGTGAGTTTTGTTATAGAGGCTTTCGAGAGATGGGCACTTATGACAAGCATATGAAAAAACACAATCCGGTTCGTAACTTTTATTCAATTCAAATTAATTATTGATGTCATTAATATATTATAATTTTATTTGTATAAAAGAAATACTAGAGGTCTGAGGTCGTGCTTGCATCACTCAAAAACTCGTGGACAGATTTCAAAAACTTTTTTAAGTTCTTAGATACTTGGATCTTATCTAAAAAAAGAATTGTCACCATAGTCTCATCTATACATATAATAAGAAGGTAAATTTAACGTGTTTGTATGTTTTAGGCTTTTGTGCAAAAACATTCTTGCAGGTGTCTTTGAATAAGTAATAAAATACTTTTCAATCATTTTTAGAAATGTCTGTCTGTCTGTTCATATGAACACGTATCACTGCTAAAGTCGTTTACGATAAAACCTCACAAAGAAAATCATAAAGCATATCCTCGAGTAATATTTAGTCTTAGTTTCGTTAAAATCGGTTCACTCTATCAAAAGTTATGTAATTTTTATGACGACGCGGCTTTAGCACGAGATAAAAGTAGATAAGTAAATGGACTAAATATATTCAGATGATTTTATTAGTCACTGTTTATTTACGTAGATTCCACGCGGACGGAGTCGCGGGCACAGCTAGTTGAATATAAGTTTATTATCGTTTTAAGAAACTACGGTTTTTAACCTTTACACGTTCAGTGATGTCAGAGATGGTGCAAGCTGTGTGGTGTGCATGCGTAGGAGAGTGGAAGTTTAGTAATAAGATTCCTTACAAAGGAAGTTTGTTACCAAAGTGTATTTTTTCTTTCATTTCTTTGTTTTTTTTTCTGTGTACACTATACAATATATATTCTTAAGATAATAAAGCAGACGAAGTTGCGGGTATCAGTGAGTAAATAAAACATGATCTCTGAATGTCATAATTTTCTTATAACCAGACTTAAAAATATCAGATGTTACAAATGATCTAAATAATTGATCAGAATATATTTTTCAGATTTATCATTAACTACCTTTTGCCTGCGGTTTTTCTCGCGTTAATTTGAGGTTTTAGGTATCCTTCGGGAGTACTAGATATTTTTCTAGATGAACTGACAATGTTTATGCAAAATTGTTGATGATCGGTTGACATAAATAAGAAATAATCAAACTTATAAAGGTGATAATGCTAATTATAACAAAAATTAATATACGTTACAGGAACTTTGCGGCCAATTACAGTGTGATATGTGTAAACTGTACTTCCGAGATCAGAGGAAATTGTATAAACATATGAACACATCGCATCTCTTTAAATACACTTGTCAATTGTGCAGCTTCTCATGTGTAAATAGGTAAGTTTTCTCCTGTTAATAATATATATATATATATATATATATCATTACATAATATAAAACAAAGTCCCCCACCACGTCTGCCTGTCTGTCTGTTCGCGATAAACTCAAAAACTACTGAACGGATTTTCATGTGGTTTTCACCAGTGGATAAAGTGATTCATGAGGAAGGTTTTGGTATATAATTTGTCTAGATTTTTTTTTAAATCAGGGCGGGACAACGTGTGCCGTGGCCGCTAGTTTTAATATATTACTTTCTTTGGACTTGACGTACTTGGGCTAATAAGATACGATTGAGGGCCACCTTTAAGTGTTTTTAGAAAGTTATTTATAATTCAACACCTGAAACTCCTGTTTTTGCTTTTATAACATTTTATTTTTATCCGAGAGTAAGAAAGTGGATTTTGATTGAACGTAACGATTCGTTTCTCAGTAATAAAATGATAACATGACATTACATTGCTTTGAATAACAAATGTTAATTTATAATAATAGAAATTAAATGACGTAATTAAATGACACTCTCACGAATGACCATTTTGTGCTTTAATAAAATAAATATGATTATGGTATTCAATTCTTACTAACATTGTAAACGCGAATGTGAGTTTGTCTATTTGGTTGAAAAGTACTGTTGTCGACATGACATGACAACTACATTATCGCGAGCGAAGCCGCAGGCAAAAGCTAGTTATCTATACTCATATTATACAGCTGGAGCTGGTCTGTTTGGTTAAATGTGATTATATCAGGAACTACTGGTCTGATGTAAAAGATTCTTTCAATGTTAGATAGCTCATTTATCGAGGAAGGCTGTAGGGTATATATCATCGCTAAAAGCAATAGGAGCGGAGCACCAATGAAGAATGTTTCAAAATCGGGTGTTTTTTCCCCTTTTGAGAGCTACTGCTGCTTGTTAGTTAGCCCAAAGTAGCTATTCCACACAGACGAAGTCGCGAGCAGAAGTTAGTATATAAATATGTGTTTTTAATTTCAGGGGTCAGGCGCATGCGCACTACAAATGGCACAAAAATGTAACATACTCTTGTCCGCACTGTGATAAAATATTTAAGTAAGTCTAATCTAAATTAATAGTTACCTAATAGGGACGACATAAAATATAATCTACATTATCAATAAGTTACATTGGTAGATCCTTTCTCTACAAAAAAAAAGTACTATTCTCGAAGTCAAATCTGTAATAACACGGGTGAAGCCGTGGGTAAAATAGCATATGATAAATCCAAATACAAGTTAAGTTTTTATATTTTATTTACTCAACCGATCATTGTGAAAGCTTACATATATCTACAGAAAAGGATATAGGGCTATTCATCTATACTAATATTATAAAGAGGTAAAGTTTGTGACGTTGTAAGGGGTAATCTCAGGAACTACTGGTCCGATTTGAATAATTCTTTCAGTGTTATATAGCTCATTCATCGAGAATGGTTATAGGCTATATATCATCACGCTAAGGCCAATAGGAGCGGAGCACAGATGAAAAATGTTTCAAAATCGAGATGTTTTTCTCTTTATGAGAGCTTCTGCTGCGTGTCAGCGTTAGTCCAGAGTAGTAACTATTACTACGCGGACGAAGTCGCGGGCACGGGCTAGTCATTTATATAATGCGAGCGAAGCCGAGAGTATCAACTAGTTTACGTATAAATATGTTACAGGAAGATATCGACTCGTCTAACTCACATAAGAGTGAAACACCCATCGACGTTTGTCTGCAATCTGTGCGGTCACAGCTTCGTCAGTGAGAACGGCCTCTACTGTCACAAACAAATCGCACACACTCTAGAGGTGAGGAAATGTTTTTTTTTTATTATAGGGACCAAACGAACAGGTGGGTCACCTGACGGTAAGTGATCACCTCCGCCCATAGACATTAGCCACAGGACGAGAGTCGTAAGTGCGTTGCCGGCCTTTTTTATGTGTCATCATGTTTCAAAATTTCAATCTTCTATGTAATATGTTTAATTTTATAAGATTTTGATAAACCGAGAATATTTTTTTTAATTTTGCCGTCCATAAGGTTTACAGTTTATTTTTTATGTTCTATTCTTCATCTTTTACTTGTACAAAGATTGAAGATCTTGAAAAATAATGTATAAATTAGGAACGACTAAAATAGAATTTAGCTCATTTTGAAGTGTAACGACTCAAAATATCTACTCAAGATATCTACGTTGTCAAACTATTATGTTACATCCGCTTAGTGGAGATTTCAGTATTTTAACTATTATGACTAGTTTATTAAGGGGACTTTCATAAAATACGTCACGCAAAATTTTACATTTTTAGACACCCTTCCTCTGTGCCCTACTATGTCACATTTTCTGCCGACCCTCGTTTATACTGTATTACGAATTGTAAATCCCTCCTCCGTACAAATATATAAATAAAAATATTTATATACTTATAAAATGAAAGACTTCGTATCGTAAAAATTATGATAAAAAATAATAGAAAAAATTTGCAAATTTGTTTAATTAGCTGTGAACGTCATGTTTCCTTAGACCCTCGCAATCCCCTTTGTCACATTTGGTCACAGTAACCGACACTCGCCTCCCCCCTGTAAATAAATAGAACGTATTTTATGGACGGTTCCTACTCATTTTTTCGTATAAATAGTTTGCTATGTGACTGTAAGCACTTACGCTAAACTGTGGTTGCTAAAAAGCATTCCGTTTGCGTTAGCCAGAATAAACTAAACAAATAAGTGCTGTGTGTCAACGTAATTGAAAAGTTATACATTTTGTATATAGTATTTTTTTTTTTATCTTAGTCTTTGGCCTTTGTGGAAAATTCCGCAATTCTGCCAGTGTCATGTACATAAAGCTTAATTTCTACGATAATGGATCAACAAAAGATCTGAAGTTGATTTAGACCACCACCGTATGACTAACATAGAACATAGGGACAATACACAATTGGGTTAGTAAGTTCCTAAACATATAAGTTAGTAAATAAATATGTATATTTTATCATATAAGTATGAATAGTACAAGTAAGTATAATGTAACAAATAATTAGAGCTTAATTTTATTAATATAGATATATTTACACAGAACAGTAATAAAAGGAGTAAAGGAGAGGGCGAGTAGGAATTACATACAGGTGGGACGGAATATCTCCTGGGGGAGTAAATTATATAGAGAAACGCGCCGATTTGGACAATTAAAAAAAATATGGTCTATATTTCCTTCATCTAGCCCACATTCACATAGCGAGTGATCCCGGACTCTGATATTGGTTTGATAATATAAACTGTCATTTTTAAGAGATAAAATGCATTATGGTTATAGAATTTTTAACAGATAAAATGTATACGGATATAGAATCGGTAGATTATATACAAGGATCCTGTTTTGTTGTAAAAAATATAGTAATCATTTTAAGTTCATTAGAGGCCAGTTAATTAAAGATGAGGCGTAGAACACAAACACACATTATGCTTTGTGTATAGGTATATAATTTGGTACGTCGGAAAGAAAAGTTGACGTCTGACTAAGATAAGAATCGGTTAACGAATTCAGATGGGAATTTTTGTTGAATACAAGTCTCCTTAGATTATTATTGAGGCTAAATATTATTACGCTTATCCATAGAGGCTAAACCATAATTATAGAATTTAACAAAAATTACCAAACATTGGTAAAAGGGTGGTAGTTATAATATAAGTCTTATTTGGTTCAGACTAGGCCTCGGCAGCGACTCAAGTCTAGGATCGATCCCTCTGCATGGAGCCCTTGAGTACGCTGCCCGCGCAATACAGTGACACAAAATCTTACATCACTGCAACAACACTACACATATCACCTCCACACACGTGCTCGCACACATGCTTACACATGAAAGCGGAAGGGTTTTATTTATTCCCTTATCAAACTGAAATAGTTTAGAAAAAAAATTATCTGATACGAAATATATATAAGAGTTGTTGAGGTATGTATGCTTGGTACACATATATGTTTCAATAACTCATATAAGTATGAATATGTAGCTTAGCTTAGGTTAGCTCGGATAGGTTGCGAATTACGTGTATCAGGCAACAGTCCAAGCCGAGGTGTGCCGTGCACCCTTGAGCTACTTGTCAAATAAAATCGGCTGAGTGCCTTAAGCGGTCATCTTAGTAGTCCGGTGAAGCTGTTAAGACCTTGCTAGGTCAATAGCGTAATCAGTTCGAGAAAAAAAACATATTTTGTTCCATTTAAACGACTACGCCATTTTCACATGCACAGAGTCGCGCGGATATGATAGTGTTATGTGATTTTTCTTTTAGTAGAACGCAGACACGTTTGGTAGATTACATGCTGATGAAAATATAACTGGATGGTATACAGTTCTATTAATAATTTCATACCGTGCTTTTATTTCGTTAAGATGTCAATGATTCTATTAAATTCTATTATTATAGTTTTTAATATACAGGAGCGGGAGATGAGTGAATCTGTGCCCGTAAATACGTCAGATCCATATTACTGTGAAGATTGCTCAGTACATTTCCTCAGTGAAATGGCATTTGCTACCCATCTTGGCAGTTCCAGCAAACACGCTTCAACTAACCTGTGAGTATTGGTTAAATACATTTGTAAGTCATTGGTTGTTTTTAAATGCCAACCACCAATTTATAATCTCAATCTGTATAAACAGAGTAACCCAATATAATAACTTGGTTAAACAAAAACTGGTTCTCAAGTATAGCTGTTGCAATATTTTTTTGTACTTTATCGGTGTTATTATAAAAATGTTAAATACGTATTGAATAGTTGCTTTAAAAAGGTTTCGAATTAAATGCACCGCGGTCGCCCGAGGCAAGTTCGCGTTCTCTTTTCGCAAGTCTAACGTGACGTAACCAAAGCGAGACAAAAGAGCAAGATGGCGAACATTCAGCGAGCGCGGTGCATTTAATTCGAAATCTTTTTAAAGCAAGTGTTCAATGCGTATTTAACTTTTTTGTAATAACACCGTATAGGTTTTAGCATTCCATCACAATTCCATCTGATCAAAGGTGGTAAATTTGCGAAATACACTGGGATAGAGTGTATGCATTAGGGTATTTAATTTGAAACTAGTTTCTTCGCCGACACCCTGAAATATCTTCTAGAAGACGAGAGAAATAAGTTTGAGCCTTTGATTTCAATCCTAAGTACTTCCTTTTTGTTTTTCAATTTTTCCCATTTAAAAGTGTGTATTTCAAATCACTTTTTTATATTTCTATAACATGGCCGGCTATTAATCTATCGTAGTAATAAGCGGTTATTTGTAGTATATTTTAATACTCTTCAAAAGACCCTATAACAATTTTACTCTAACTCGACTCGTGTTTATCGTATCAGCTATAAAAGTAATTTTGTCTACTTCTTTCGCATATTTTTGAAAATACTAAGAGAATGACTCACTTTACCAAGAAAGTGCAAAGAGCATAGTTATACGAAATTGAATTATCTATAAAGGTAGTCGATATCGTTATATCGCGAAATTGAAAGGTTTTCAAGAAATGAGCGGATAAATATTTTATAATCGATCTACTATTTATCTCGTTACATTTCAAAATGGGCTAAATGCAATTGTAGCCGTTCCCAATATTGTACGTTATTTTTCAAGATCCTCAAACTTTGTGTATGTAAAATTTGAGATAATAAAAAAAACTATGGACGGCAAAATTTAAACATTGTTTTCAGTGTATAAAAACTGGAAATTAAAAAAAAAACATGTTACATGAATGATTGAAATTGGATTTAGCTCATTTTTAAATGCACTTATTTATCTATGTTTTTTTTTTATGTTATTGACAACATTCGCGCACCTACGCAATGGCGAACGTGCATACAAACACATACACGCACGCACGAACGAATATTTTTTTTTTATATATACAAAAAAATTGTCACCAGTTCAATAAAGCCGAGACGCAGGAGCGAACTCGCCCACAAGTACCACAAGAGTAACCCGAAGCGAAGAGGCAGACCCAGAGTTCGTGGCACCAGCTCCGAGATCGTTAACAACGGCATTTCCACCTCCACCAACTGTGAAGTCGTGAGTCCTCACACTCTTACCAACTCACATGATTTAAATACGATATAAAAAAAACCATTGTTTTTGCGAATATCTAAAAGAACCCGGGATGGCCTGGTTTGCCCCTCAATCAAATATTACCATATCCCCCACACAAGGTAAACCATTAACCTGGTTGTTGTCGATCATTCTTGCTGTTGTGGATCGTTCTTAAATGCACTGTCACATACGCGTACGTACACAAGAATTATGAAAATGTTTATTATTTAAATGGGAGGCTAAAATCACGCATGCACCAATAAAATCCGGCAGTCCACGTAACAAGTTAAGGTGCCCGACTGGCCGTTGTAGGTGTAGCTCGATATCGCGATCTACCTAAAACAGTATATTATAATATACTGAGGCGACGAGTCATAACGTTATCTATATAAAATCGAAGCCAAGTTCAAGCGAGCGCACGCTACCGTGTGTAATATTACACGAACCATTTAGATCCACTTTTCACCCCGTTATATCTCAAAAACTATTTCACATAAACATGTCAAATTGGGCCTCATGTATTGAGATTCCCGAGATACATATGTGCTTCAAATTTTATATAGACACATCGAATAGTTATTTAATATATTAACGTCCAAAAATCGTCATTTTTACCACTGACTGACCTATAGACCATAATTCTAACCCAGTTACAGATGACCTAGGAAGTTCAAATTTGGCATCCTGATAGGTAGTTGGGTGAATACAAAGGAAACACTCAGAAACTAGTAATGTTTTATCATTTTATTATAATTATTCAATTTATTGATTCTATTAGGAATACTTACTTATAGCGCCTGTAATGTAAGAATAGCAATCAAAATTGATGACAGTCGATCTTTATGTGACTGTAAGGTCTTCACTCTTACACTCTCTTCACACTCTAAATTTTTTTTATCCAAACATTAGTTTTAGTACTTATATACTTATTTATGGTATGTTCGAATTAGCCAAGTCAGACCTTGGGCTTCAATATTATCCCAAATTATAAGCAGAAATAATGTTTTAAGTTGTTATAAAACATTTTACGTTGTTCTAAACAAATTTCAGGATTGACCATTGAACTTGGTACACATTTAGATCTCACTTCTTTTGTTGCTGAAGTCAACAACCAAAGCATATATCATAATATTGAACTTGGCTCTCATTTCACATTCATGGTTTTGATGGGATATTTTATATTGCTATTTAATTTAAATAAAAAATATAATATTTTCAAACGGTTTGCATGCGGCGCGGAAACAACAATAATAGTAGTGGTGATGGTGGCGCGTCCGACGCGCTACCGACTAAGGATGTGCCATAGGAATGGGTAATTGAGCGGGGCTAGAAAAGTGGCGCGATCTGATCACAATAATGCGGGAATTTCAAATATATATAAAGCGGCGCAACCATAAGATATTAGTGAACAACACACGACCCTGATTATGACGCCTTTTCTCAAGGTTTCGTAATACGCAAGCGCACACACGTACAACAATGCTCCGACCAGACTCAGCATTAGATAGCGCAATATACAATAAAGAGATCGCGAATATAAGTAACACTATACAATATATTCTATCTCATTCTCTCGCTAATATATATATTAGTCCCTTTTTAATGTCGCTTTTTCGTTTCAACGAGTTTGAAATAACAACAGGGCTAAAAAGTTTTGACTTTAGTTTTAAAACCATATTAACAGTGATAACATTTATTCTACATATGATTGAAATCAATTTATCATTACATAGTATAAAACAAAGTCCCCCACCGCGGCTGTCTGTCTGTCTGTTCGCGATAAACTCAAAAAGTACTGAACAGATTTTCATGCGGTTTTCACCAGTGGATACAGTGATTCATGGGAAAGATTTTAGTATATAATCTGTCAAGGTTTTTTTTATAGTCAGGGCGGGACAGCGTCTGCCGGGCCCGCTAGTTTCTAATAAAGGGAAGTTTATAAGTTAGTTACTAAATATAGTTAAAAAAAACTGAATGAATTAATACAAACAATTAATATTTAGATACGTAATTATACAACAATTAGGATTTTTACACACTTTAAATTGAAAATATTAGTTTCACACAAAATAATACCTATATATACACATACTTATTTACGTGTGCCTGCACGATTATTACTCGCTGTATTGAACATGTGTTCTTTTAACTAAGACAAGCAAATACACAACAATTACCATATTTTTACGCATTATCAACTGAAAATACTAATTCACAGAAAATAACGGTTATGTTACATTTGCAACTCCGACTTGGTCCATGACGCGTATACGTACGCATTTACGTGTATTACTCGTATTGAGCCCGCGTTTTATTATAGACTGACCGCAACTACTGTACCGCGCCTTAGGTATGCGCGGGGAGGTGGGGAGGGGAAACAGAAAGCATGAACTCACATGAGATTTCTAGTGTCCAGACAGATCTTACGATATCAAATTTTTTGAAGCTGTATTTTTTTTTCTGCAGAGTTTTGGTCCGCACCTTTTTCTTTGCAGTCGTTAATTGTATTAAGTCTTGTTAACAATCGTGTAATATGTGAGCGACTATTGTTATTATTTTACTTAACTATTCGATATTTTACGTTTGCTATGTTACATTACATTTTTAATTGAGATTATTTCCTTTATGGCGGCTTCATTTTTATCTGTAGCTGAGCTGTGGCTTATCTGAAGGTGTCTGTTTACAAGTATAATTATATTCGATCTATAAATATAAATTAACCGAATTTTTAATTCTTGCAAGTATAAAACCTTTGTAGCCATTTGTTATATGAAAAAGAAAAAGTGACTGGCAATACAGATCAGAAAATTAAAAACTATTTATTAGTTACACAAATTACACTGGCCTTTGGTGCGGTACAGCGGTTGCGGTGAGACTATAACTACTTTGTGGTATTGGACTACTTTTGCGATGTACTAAGGTTTTTTTTTTATTTATTTAGTGTGGCAAGTTCCTGGTGAACGACGTGCAAGCTCGCAAGCACTATGAGTCCGAGCATCCCGGTACTGACTATCTCAAGCGTTACATGTGTGACGTCTGCGGACACACCACCCGGGTAACTACATCAAACTATTTAAGTGTTACTTATGCTTTAAACCATATCGTACTGTCCAAATAATTATTAAATACTCTCATCAATACATTTCTTAACTTGGAGTTGAATACGCAAAAGTAACTTAAATCCTGAAAAATAATAATCGGGTATGTTATTATTATTATTATTATTTGGTATAACACACTAGCAGCTAATAAGCTGATGCGTGTGTATTAAATAACTTGGAGATATTCGTGGTCCAATCTATTCTTAAAAGAGTTTATAGTGGGAGCCATCACAACTTTCTCTGGGAGTTTATTCCAAGCTGTGACCACTCTGTTAGGCAAGAAGTGCTTGACTGAGTTTCTTTTTGCTATGGTGGCTATGGCTATGGCTTTTTGCTTTTATGTATGGATTTTTTTTATCGAATAATTATATCTTTCAAATTAAGGACACTTTTTTAGTCACAATGAATAATATTATATTGAAGGGAATAGGCATTAACCTAAAAGTATTTAAAAAATCCGCACTAAAATATTTATTCTAATAATTCCATATTACTTACTTGCAATTTTTAAAGAATGATGAATTTTGTCCGATTTTGTATTATAGTAAAGACAATTATTAATATAGTTTACACATATAAATATAACCTCAGATTTTATACACAATACTGTATATCTGTAGACGAGTACCCCGCATGCGCATTGGTTGAATGAAATACTGTGCGCTCATTGGTGGATTGAAATAGTGTAGCTCAATGGTCGAATGAAAAAGCGCGCGCTCATTAGTCGAATGAAATAGTGCGCGCTCATTGGTTCAACGAAATAGCGCGCGCTTATTAGTAGAATTAAATACCGTGCGCTCATTGGTGGATTGAAATAGCGCGCGCTCTTTAGTAGAATGAAATACCGTGCGCTCATTGGTGGATTGAAATAGTGTAGCTCAATGGTCGAATGAAAAAGCGCGCGCTCATTAGTCGAATGAAATAGTGCGCGCTCATTGGTTCAATGAAATAGCGCGCGCTTATTAGTAGAATGAAATATCGTGCGCTCATTGGTGGATTGAAATAGCGCGCGCTTATTAGTAGAATGAAATACCGTGCGCTCATTGGTGGATTGAAATAGTGTAGCTCAATGGTCGAATGAAAAAGCGCGCGCTCATTAGTCGAATGAAATAGTGCGCGCTCATTGGTTCAATGAAATAGCGCGCGCTTATTAGTAGAATGAAATACCGTGCGCTCATTGGTGGATTGAAATAGTGTAGCTCAGTGGTCGAATGAAAAAGCGCGCGCTCATTAGTCGAATGAAATAGTGCGCGCTCATTGGTTTAATGAAATAGCGTGCGCTTATTAGTAGAATGAAATACCGTGCGCTCATTGGTGAATTGAAATAGTGCGCGCTCATTGTTTGAATGAAATAGCGCACGCTCATTGGTCGAATGAAATAGTGCGCGCTCATATGTCAAATCGAATAGCGCACACTTTCCCCCGTTCCTGTAACACATTTCCATCCCTTTTCCAAAATCACTTCCATAACAAAATACACATCGAAAACGATACAAATGCAGACGAACTCGCGGCCGTCCGTTAGTATAATATAATGTTGATCGGTTCATGAGTGAAGAGTTGTATACGAATGTTTGACAGCAATACGCGAACTTGACTGCGCACATGCGAACGCACACGAACGAGAAGCCGTACGAGTGTCCACACTGCGAGAGGCGGTTCAGTATGCCCAGCAACAGGGACCGACATCTTGTTGTGAGTTACATACATTATTTATTTTTTTAAATAACATTACCGCTCAATTCGTTATTGATCAGTGGTGAATTTTTCGATTGCAACAACAAATTTGTAGAGGAAAAATGTACTAAGGTCATTTGGGTACAGAGCAAACGAATTTCACGAAACATTTTATGTTTTTGAAATATTATTTCGTGGTAAAAAAACTCTTGGGAGTGGTCATATACCATTTGAGGTTGTAGGACCTTGAGTAACTTTTAAACGGATCGATCTAGAGAAAAATCTTATTAGACCTTTTTTGAATCGTTTAATTTTCTAGAAGAATATGTATTAACCAGCTGATCCACGTAATGAATATTTTTCTATAGATTTTATTCCTTTATGTCAAACCTTTCAAGCAGCGCACGCCATATCGATTTTATTCACATTTATTGTCATTAATTATTGAAAATATATATTTACCGAAATAAAAATTGCCCCGTGTTAAATGTAAGTATATGGGAGTTTAAAAACCCCGAAGATGTGTTTTTTAAATAATAACATTAAAAGCTCAAACTGTACCGAATATTTGTTTCTCTCCTTGAACCATATTTTGCTGAAACTAAAAAAAAATTTTTTTTTTCTTGGTCCATACTAATGTGCACATCTTTCTTTCCTTTTTGCGTTAGGAAAAGTTCATTGTAGCATTTTATATTATTTTTATTGTAGCATTTGAGCACTGTGATATCGCTGTGAATAAAACTATACACTAATATGAGACCTTCGATTCGAAACTACTCTGTATTAATTGCAATTAATTGATTATTATAGGTACATACCGGAGAGAAACGATTCCAGTGTCATCACTGTAACCGTCGGTTCACACAGAGTAGTGCTGTTAAACTGCACATACAGACAGTTCACTTGAAAATACCATATGCACCATGGGAGAAGAAGAATAGAAAACGCCGTAAGGAGCCAGAGGGAGCCAGCACTCAGGAGTCTGCTATACTGCCTGTTAATCCAACCTGTCTGCCGGCACACCACAAGCTCCTACTCGACACTCAAGGGGATTACCTCAACGCCTACATCACTTACAATGATGTCTGATTTTATAATCAATTAGACAATTACGATCCATAGGAGTTAAGGATGGAAGAGACTGGAATACTATAGAAATTTCTGGAAGGAATAATTGATGGACATAGAGAACCCAAAACAATTCGTCTAATAGACAATTTGAAAAGTTAGAGATGGTTGGGACCTACCTGGAGGAATATACTTCCTAGATCACTTCTAATGATGTCTGATTTTATAATAAACTAAACAATTACAATAAACAGAGCATCTGGTAAGGGTAGAAGAGGTTGGGATGGTGTAGAAACTTCTGGAAGAACAAAATTGATGGATATAAAACCCAAAAGCAATGTCTAAAATATACGGTTCGATAGAGTTCATAATGACATACAAACGATTGATTTGAGAAGTTAGAAACTCAGACTGTAGAAATTCAGATGATGTAGGATAAATCAAAGTGAGACTTTCAAATTCTAAACGCCAAATTGAAGTTTTTTTTACATTTTACTAGTGATGATGTGATTAATGACATCTTTATTATTTTCAACTCTCCATTTATCCCTATCGAGGGATGAATTTTTAAAAGTACCGTCTCAGTACTTACCTACGTTATATGAGGAACTCTGGTATGAATCTTTTATTATCATCTATGTCTGTAAGTCAGTTTTTAAATCTAAATATATACAAATCTAGTGTCATGATGTTTGTCCTTGATGAACTCCGAAACGACTCAACCGATCTTCATGAAAGTTGACATTTATGTAAAATGTAGTCCAACTCGAGAGATAAGTTTAATTTATGTTTCGATTAATGGCCTCAATATTTTTTAATTACAAATTAAATGATTGTCAATGTTGATTATTGTTATTAATTCTAATTTCATTAGTCTCGAACAGATGGCGCTTTAAATTAGTTTGTTGACAGAAAACTGTAGGACCAACTGTTATAGATATGACATGGATGGCGCCATGTTTTAATTTTGAAATTCTTTTGCCAGTTTATTTTATGGTGCACGTGTTTTATTTATTTATTTATTAACCGGGCAGTTAGTCTATACTAATATTATAAAGCTGAAAAGTGTGTTTGCTTGAACGCGTTAATCTCAGGAACTACAGGTCTGATTTGAAAAATTCTTTCAGTGTTATATAACTCATTTATCAAGGCTATAGGCTATGTGTCATCACGCTAAGAACAATAGGAGCGAAGCAACAAAGAGGAATGTTTCAAAATCGGGTATATTTTCGAGAGCTTCCGCTGTGTGTTAGCGTTAGCCCAAAGTAACTATTCCACGCAGACGAAGTCGCGGAGAGAAGCTAGTATTTTATAAAGTTTGTAGATTTAGTGTTTGATGACAATCGTATCTGATGTTTAATTAAGAGGAAGTCTATGATATCACCTAGGGAACGATTAGTTCCAGCTGCTGAAACACACCAACAGGTGCTGCCAACAGATTTTTAACTTGAGGTTGGTAGCTAGCCAATTGTATGAGAGAAAGTGTCCAGTAAATATCTTATACCAACATTCAAATCTGAATAGTGTAGGAGTACTGTTTCGAGGCGTCTTCCAAAGATACTACAACTTTGAAAGTCCTCGTGTGACGTCATGGTATTATTTAATTTACATTGGGTGTAAGATTTATTAGAGTGGAGAGTTTGTTAAACGTATTGAATAGTGGATATAAGTGAAGCGTCACGCTCGGATTGGTGACTCTGGTTCGGGGTAACTCGGCTCCAGTCGTCATCAGACACATTTACTGTCTGTCAAGGAGTGCACTGTCCCAATAATTACGTATAATAATGATTTAATCATTATAACATAGTATAAAACAAAGTCCCCTACCGCGTCTGTCTGTCTGTTCGCGATAAACTCCAACTCTAAGTATTCCAATGTTTTGAGAAGAAATGTCATAAGGCTTATGGGTCTGAAGGACTTTGGTAAAGCATAGTCTTTCTTGCCAGCCTTAGGTATATAGTATAGTAATAGGACTTGTACTTTTGTTCACAGTTCAGGAATAACTTCCCATGGAAGGCTAGCCCTGAAAATGTTGACTAAAGCTGGTGTCAGAATGTCCACTCCTTGATGTAATAGCGCAGGTTGTATTCTATCTTCACCACTTGTTTTATATGGTATAAAAGTTTTTTATAGCCCATTTCACGTTCTGTGGTCTAACGTCTTCA
Source organism: Antheraea yamamai (assembly GCA_036509395.1). Classification (NCBI taxonomy): domain Eukaryota; kingdom Metazoa; phylum Arthropoda; class Insecta; order Lepidoptera; family Saturniidae; genus Antheraea; species Antheraea yamamai. The sequence goes on along the minus strand of AP028449.1, from coordinate 7,039,169 downwards.
CTCGCATTACTGTAGACTTGCCCAATATCTCGGGAACAGTGCCTTTTCTGGATTAAAGGTAACCGAAGTCCTCTTCTATATCGCTGACAAATCTATATGTAAAATATCTCAATGATCGAATTAGAATGCTTTGCGAAAACCTAACAAACAAACTCACATTCGTATTTTTAATATTAGTAAACTAGCTGCGCCCGCGACTTCGTCCGTGTGGAACCTTATATAAAAAACAGTAATTAATAAAGTCATCTGGATGTATTAAGTCCATTTATTTATCTACTTCACTCTCGTAATTAAGTCGCGTCGTCATTAAAATTACAATAACTTTTGATAGAGTGGACCGATTTTAATGAAACAAAGTCTAAATGTTACTCGAAGATACGCTTTTGAAGAGGTTTTATCATGAATGCGATATTTTAGCAGTGATGGGTCTTGAAACAAACAAGCAGACAGACAGACATTTCTAAAATTATTTGAAATGTATTTTATTACTTATTCCTAGACACCTGCAACATTTTTTTTTACAAAAATCTAATAAGTGCAGGCACGTTTGATTTACATTCTTATTATATGTACTATGGTGGGCCAAAAAAAACTTTTAATTTTTTTTTTATTAATTACCATGAAAATTCGTCTGAGATGACGAAAAAAAAATTGTGTTAAAGTTTCAGCTCTTAATATTAATATTAAGAGGTGGCGCATTAGAGTTTTTCTTTAGTCCCATACAAAAAAATTCATATCTCATCATTCGTTGTTCGTACAGCAAAATTTTTCCAGAGTTTTTTGTAGGAAATTGAACGTTCTACAAAAAAGGTTTCCTTCATTTTTTTCGCACGCCTCGCCATTTTGAAGATATTCAAGATTGAAATTTAAACATTTTAAGGTACATTTCTTTTTTGCTTCTGAATTTTGTAAGTCGTTGACAAATGAACGTTATGAAATGCGCAATACATATTTCTGCAGGAAATTAAATGCTCTACATAAAAGGTCTCTTATGCTTAGTCGATTAGAATAAGCTTTTGAAAAATATTTATGATCAAAGTTCAATACTTATCGCTCTTACTAATTTTTCAACATTTTCTTCGGAAAATTTTAATATAATTCATTAGTTTCGAAAAAATTAATGCAAATTTAAGTTTTTATCAGCACAAAAATACTTTTATCTATTACTTAAATTATTTTTATATACATGTACGTTGGGTGGGCCAAAAAAAATTTCAAATTTGTTGAAAATGTTGAAAAATTAGTAAGAGCGATAAGTATTGAACTTTGATCATAAATATCTTTCAAACGCTTATGGGGCATTCCATGCCAAATCACTGAGTTTTTTTTTCGACCTCTTTCGATTTGGCTAAAAATTTGGTATTATTTTCTACCCTACCAATAACATTTTTCTCAATTTTTTCAGATTTTTTTACCCAAACCAAAAAAGTTAAGAATTAAAAAAAAACGCTCTTTTTTTTCAAATTGCTATAACTTTGACACAAATTAACCTTTTGGCACTTTTTTTTTTGTTTATTCTTTTAAATGTAGTTTTTAGAAAAAAATTCAAAAAAAATTTCAGAAGTAAAGAACAATAAAATATTTTAGTTTTTTAAGAAAACCGTCATTTTTTCGAAGTTCGATACTTTGGATTTTCAATTTTTATGTCTCAAAAAAAACTTCAAGTAAAACCGTATTTAACCCCACTATTCCCATATTGTGCCCACTTATTCTTCTAATTTTTTTTTCGATTTAAAAAAAAAGTTTTTTCAAATTTTGCTTATTTTCTTAAACTTTGCACTAAAACGATTTTGGTTGGCTTTTATAACCTCAAAAGTAAAAAAAATTAAACTAAAAAAAACATAAACTGTATTAATAAAAGTAAAATTATTTTATTTAAGTGTAATATTTTATAATTTATACAATCTCAATATTCTAAAAAAATAAAAAAGTTTTTAAAGCAACTATTTCGCGGAAAAAGACAAAACTAAAAAAAAATTAAAAAATTGAGAACACTACCTAAAAAAAATATTTGAAGTTAACAAAAATAATTTTACTCTTATTAATACAGTTTGTTTTTTTTAGTTCAATTTTTTTTTACTTTTGAGGATATAAAAGCCAACCAAAATCGTTTTAGTGCAAAGTTTAAGAAAATAAGCAAAATTTTAAAAAACTTTTTTTTTAAATCGAAAAAAAAAAATTTGAAGAATAAGTGGGCACAAAATGGGAATAGTGGGGTTAAATACGGTTTTCGTTGAAGTTTTTTTTGAGACAAAAAAATTTTAAATCCAAAGTGTCGAACTTCGAAAAAATGACGGTTTTCTTGAAAAAACTAAAATATTTTATTGTTCTTTACTTCTGAAAATTTTTTTGAATTTTTTTATAAAAATTACATTTAAAAAAAAAGGATAAGCAAAAAAAAAAGTGCCAAAAGGTCAATTTGTGTCAAAGTTATAGCAATTTGAAAAAAAAAGAGCGTTTTTTTTTTTAATTCGTAACTTTTTTTGGGTTGTGTAAAAAAATCTGAAAAAATTCAGAAAAATGTTATTGGTAGGGTAGAAAATAATACCAAATTTTTAGCCAAATCGAAAGGGGTCGAAAAAAAAAACTCGGTGATTTGGCATGGAATGCCTCTTATTCTAATCGACTAAGCGTAAGAGACCTTTTTTGTAGAGCATTTAATTTCCTGCAGAAATATGTATTGCGCATTTCATAACGTTCATTTGTCAACGACTTACAAAATTCAGAAGCAAAAAAGAAATGTACCTTAAAATCTTTAAATTTCAATCTTGAATATCTTCAAAATGGCGAGGCGTGCGAAAAAAATGAAGGAAAGCTTTTTTGTAGAACGTTCAATTTCCTACAAAAAACTCTTGAAAAATTTTGCTGTATGAACAACGAATGGTGAGATATCAATTTTTTTGTATGGGACTAAAGAAAAAAAGAAAAACTCTAATGCGTCACCTCTTAATATTAATATTAAGAGCTGAAACTCTAACACAATTTTTTTTTCGTCATCTCTGACGATATTTTCATGGTAATTAATAAAAAAAAAAAAAAAAGTTTTTTTTGGCCCACCCTAATATGTACCTATAGATAACGACGAATAACTGTGCGTTTTTTAACGTCGCATATACAAGTTGTCCCACAATTTTGGCTTGTATATATATATATATATATATAGGAAATGTCGAATTGTGTATAATTATGTATTAAAATATTTTAAAAACAAGACTGTTACAAGGTTAGTCGGTACGAATATATTAATATTTGATTTTAATTATACGCTAATACTAACATTATCACAATTTTATGTAAATATTAATTAAATAAAATTATAATTATGTTGTAAATAATATTTAATAATTATACAATAAACGTGGTAGGCGATTACAATTTCCAGTTAAACTCGTTTATGAATATTTTGTAATTGATTAGGTTTTTGTGTGATATAGTTTGTTCCAAGGACAGATGGAGTTTCGTTTAGTGGTCGGGTTTGTTCATTGTACAATTCTTGACATTTAAAAAAAGTAATACATTCATCCGATACAACCAATTAATCGTTTCATCTATTTAGTAATTTATTCAATATTTTGGAAAATATAAAAATAAAAGATAAAAAATACGTATGTGTGTATTTATGTGCGCACGTAAGAAGTTATACTTCACTCTCGTCGTTTTCCCAAACGCGCCATTAGAAGTACAACTTCACAAAGGCGTTGACCTTCTTACGTAATTTTGCTTTGTAATATTATAAGTAAAAATCTGTAGATACGTTACCTACATGATATTTTGACAAAACAAATGGCACGTTAACGCACACATACGTAAAGTAATATTGTAACGCCACACTGTCTCAGGTAAAATGTGGAAGTAAGATGACATATTCTCAATATCGGTGGGGAAAAAAATTGTTATATGTTGCTTACGGACGAGTTGACGGGACAGCCGTCAAACATAAGCTAACTAGCCAAGTTTTAACAAGGCGATGTCGAAGCGCTTATGACATATCTACAGCTTTCTAGCTTAGACTCGTTGGGAGTCCTGTTTTTGGGAAGAGATAATATTTGTTATATATGTCATATTTTTATATTGTAGCTGACACGAAGTCACGGTTGATTGCTAGTGTCAAATATGAATCATTTGTGTTTTATTGAATCTCGCCATTTCGTTAACAATCAAAAGTAATAAACATTGTAATAATAAAGAATATACATTTTTCATGCTTTTCTATTCTTGTATAATCTATATCCATGTGATACAGAATTTATTAGTGATATTTAATCTCTAGAACAACTAAACTGGTTTTGAGAGTAAATTAAAATTTTAAATTAGGTTCGAAATGATGATCATAGAATGTTTTGTTTTTCTTTTATTTTTATAATAATAATGGTTGTATACAGTCGTTATAATCAAGTCTATGCGTTATTTATGTAGTTAAACTATTTTTTGGTATATTTAAATAGACAGAAAATTGAAACAATTTAAAAAAAAACAAAAACTTGAATGGTAAAATGATTGAGTAAAATTTAGTTTGTCCTTGGAACAGACTAAACCTGATTATAATATTATAGATTTGAATGACTTCATTAAGTCCCTGCTATGTTTATAATGCTGCTATACTTTCAATGTACAATATTTTTTAATTTTGACATGTATTTTACAATACAAGCATAATAATGTTTTCTTATTTGCCTTGAATTTTCAAGAAATGTTTTATAATAAAGGTAACCTAAACCATATAGAATTTTGTTTTATTTATTATAATCTATGAAATTTATATTATATTTTATTTCGTTTGTGACGTCACTGTTGTCAATTATCACTATTTCTGTAACTCACAGTTCTGTGGTTATATGATATGTATGAACAAAAAGTAATTGCCGTTTGTATGTAAGGCACACTGCAGAACGGCTGCATCTATTTGGATAATTATCTCTTTGTTGTATTTGTAGTTGTCAGGACAATTTGTCACTTTGTATCAATGAAAATGTTTAAAATATCATACGAGGTGTAAATTTTTAGTTATAAAATCTCAATATAATATAAATACTGAGTAAGAGAGACCGAAGATACTATGGAGATATTGAAAAATGTTGACAGCATTGACAAACGTTAAGTGGCTGAGTTGCCATATGATTTTAATATATAGTCGTACCGTAACTGGAATGTTTGGTTTTATTTTTTCTTAGTACCCGTGCGAAGCCGAGGCGGGTAGCAAGTTCATAGCATATAGCTAGGGTTCATCATTGCATTTCATTTTAGATGGGAAACATTTCTATCGTAAATTTATACGAGTTAAAAATGTTTACAATAATAATATAAATAAATATATGTGACGTTATCATATGGCCCTAGCTAGGGTGGAGGGCATTGAGGTCGTAACTTGAAATCACAATGCCCTACCTTAAAAATACCAAGAACGAAGATAAATTATTATAATTAAATTGTTTGTTTATTGTCTGAGTTAAAAAAATGTAGCGATAGGTATCTAAATTTTTCCGAACATACAACAGATTGTGACATTCGAGGGCAGATCAATTATGATAATTTGTTTATTTCCGCCCTACCTGTAAACCAATGCTGCCCAAATTCGACTCTAGCTACAGCCCTGCGGTATCATCTATCAAACATTTAGATGCTATCGTAGAAAATACAATACTAGAAGTATTGTAATGTCTAACAAACCCAGTGAAAGAGATTAACTCCTTATAGATAAATTATACATTAAAACCTTTATACAGGAAATAAAACAAAAAATGGTAGGATTCAACATTTTATTTTGTACATCGCTCCACACACTAAGCATCTATTTCAAGCATTCAATGCTTAATTACAATGCAAAACCACCACACATTATTGTCTTGGTCATAAGAAATAACGTTATTTGTTAATCATAATTAATTTGCAACACTGATAGGTACAAGGTTATTGAACTAACATACATGCACGCTCCCGTATTCAGTATTGAATTTCGAGGACGCGGGCCCCACTCTAAGTTAACTCTTAATAATGATAACATACAGCATTTTAAAAATAAATACTCAAGTATTCAAGGCATCTACAAATAAATTTATGACGTAATATAAAATATCTACAATACCAATAACAATATCAAAACGTATAACATTTTATATATAAGTAAAAATGGAATGTAAATCATAATTATTACTAAAATCTTCTCACATACACCTTTGAGGCTACAAACTCAATATTCAGATCATACAAGAATATCACAACCAAACACATTGAGCTCAATATATCTTTTCTTAACGAGTTTCGGAATGTAGTGGCGTTATTATACTGTTGAAGGCCTTTGGCAATATTTTTTTAAATAAAGAAGCATTGCTACAATCCTGCGTTTACAAGTTTTTTTCCCCAGACAAAACGAGTCGGGTCTGGGCCCATCTCAAGCGGGAGGTCAATGATATTTTGTCACTTTATTATTATGCCCCTGTTGAAGGACTGATAAAGTTCGATTTATTAACGAAAACATTTTGCTTGCGTCATCGAAGTTATTTATGCACAGGTTATTGAAGACACAGATATATTCGAAAACAGATGCTTTACGCATACGTTTAAACACGTGTTTAAACACACGTTGAAATGAAAAGGTGACTTTCTCAGAAGGAGGTAAATAAAATATATATATATAAACGATTTAACTATAATTGATTTATTCAAATATTTAAAGCTAAAAGGACATTGGGGCCTATAATAGTCTAAGTTGGGTATTGGTTTTCTATCCCATATGTATTAATAATCGTTTTTCTGTCGCCTAATATATTTTGGTGGACAAAACGATTGAAAATAATGTTAGACAAGGAAATTAAAAAATCACCAGCCCTTCATTCAACATTACTAATAAAAAATATACTAAAATATGTTTACGTGATAGTCAAATATATGTAAAATTCTTTAAAAAAAAAACAAACAGGTCTATAACATTAATTAAACTATATATCGCACCTTTTATCAAAAACAAAAAATAACTCAAAAAGTCAATTTTGTGGGAAGATGCGTCTCAAGTTTGACCATGTTCGCACTTATTCGACTTAAATTTATCTTAAAATTATCCTATTATAAACTCTAAATGTAAGGATAAGTAGTGTAATTATATTGCTATTTGGTCGTTGTAGTAAATATAATCACTTGAAACATAAAGGCGTTTAAGTAAGCGTTAAAAAAAGCTAGCAGTTAATTCAGTTTTTTATAAAATAATTTAAATACAGATGTTATAACCGCGTAATGCACTACGATGATTATAAATTGAACTAACCCGGAATGTTTCCGAAAATACTACTCACATTTTTTTAATAATATATTTTTTTTTTATTAAAACATCAACTTATTTCATTTTAATCCATTTTAATAACTTCGTTCAGAGCAAAAAAAAAAGAGCCAAAAGAAAGAAATGGTCGTTTATTTTAATTGTTTTTATCGTATTGAAGTGGCTGTTGAATTGGATGTATTTTACTCACACCGTTAATTCATTTTCCGGTGAAAATTCGTAAAAGATAAATTAAAATTTTTTTTTTTGACCAAAGGAGCGATATGTTGTAGTTTTGGACTGAATCAATAAAATGGTGTTCATTTATGTGTATAATCCACATAAAATAAATTTTATAAGTCATACGGGATAACATAGACACATTCTTGCATAATAATCCAGTTAATCTAAGAATACACTATTCTTCAAAACGAATGTACTAATACGTACTATAAATAAACAATAGTGTTTATAAAAACATATTTCGTCTAATTCTTCGTAGAAAAAATCAATTGAAGAGATGAAAATCTTAAAATGTATATATAAAAAAACAGGCAAAATAGGCATTGCAATTAGCAACATGAAACTAAATTCTAATCATTGGTATTATTATTATTTTAGTTAAACCCCATTTGAACGGTTTCTTTGCATTAGTTCAATAGAAATGAAGCAGACTAGATCATGTATAGACCTAGATTACATTTACAAATTAAATAATGTTCCCAAATATTTAAACCTTTAAATAAGTGTCAACCGAGAGTTGTTAATTCCAACTGACTTGTTATTAAATCTGTCAAAACTAAAGTACAGAGTCGAATTAAGTCATTAAGGGGGGTCATAATAAATGAGAATAATTTCTAACAAGCCGTTACACATTGAGCTAATTCTACGTAATTCCACACTTCTATTCGTTAAAATCCGAAGCGATTGTAGTTTATAAATTCTCACAACGCGTTTAAAGACCTTTGTTGTAGTATACTTCTTTGACTTGGGGGAATTTCTTTTCCACCACTTCCTGAAAATAAAATATGTAGATTAGACAAATAAAATTTAATAGGTGATAGAGCCACGCTATAGCTAATACTGGTTTCAGCATGAATGGGTCGACTCGTCCGGGGTACTACCACCCGACACACAGCAACACCCACGTGAACTAACAGTGCTTGCATTGTTGCGTTTCGTTCGGTCAGTGAGAACGCCGAAGGCCACCTCCCTTCCCCTCCCCCCTCACCCAACACAGGCTGGCAACGCACTTGCGACTCCCCTGGTATTGTTAGTGTCTATGGACGGTGGTGATCACTTAACATCAGGTGACCCGACCGTTCGTTTGTCTCCTTTGATAAAAAAAAAACTATTCTCCGAACTTCAAAAGACGCAGACAGCCAACGACTAATTAAGTAGTTAATCTATACACGTATTTAAATAAAATTTAATCATCAATTCCTGATTTATATTATGTGAAACTTCATTGTGTGATGGTAATAAAAATCTAGTCACATTCTAGTGTAACGCTTATATCAATGTTTTCAAGGAAACGTTTTTGATGCATGAAGTTTGGAAAATATGTACTCGTTTTACATATAACAGAATACATACCGAACAATTACTATTTGGAAGAAATAGAAAAATAATCTTTTACTATTTTAAATCAAGCTAAACCGTGGAAAAGCTTAGTTAATAAGAAACTTAAAATGATTGCACGGAAATGTCCTAATCATGGTTTTAAAGTGCTCATTAGTACGATAACCAACATTACAATGTTTTTTTTTATACCACGACGGTAGCAAACAAGAATGCGGGCCGCCTGATGTAAAGCGGTCAACGAAGCCTATGGACGCTTGTAGCATCAGAAGTGTTACATGCGCGTTGCCGACCCTTAAGTAACCTATTTATTTTTCCCTTGAAGCACTCCATACTGTAGTGTACAATGTATTATTTTTACGTGATGAACAACAGATTATTGAGGGCAACATTATTTTGCTATTGACCGTCCGTTATTGTTTTTAATAACGATAACGATCAGTCATAGATTAAGCAATAACTAATAGGTTTAAAGGGAGACCACTTCAAGTTACTTACAAGAACACACTAAGTTAGGATATAGCACTACAAATTAAGCAACAGCAGAATAATTGACAACCATTTATAACATCGACTATTATATAATAACACAAAAGTGTAATTCATTATTAATATATAACAGTTTTTTTCATACATAAGTACTAGGTATGATATTAGAAGTAGTATAGGCTGCAATTCACTCCAATTGTTTTTTTTTAATACTTGATGTTACACGATTTGAAATGACGATTTGGTCGAAGATGGTAAACGCGATAAACCTACAGGTGGACTGGCTCTCAAGTGCAGCTGGAGAAACACACTGCTAGATGCTTGGTGACAGGATCTTCAACTCGAGAGTGGTTAGCTAGCCAGACTTGAAAAAAACCCTACCACCATGCCATGGTTTCATTACGATATTTCCTCCACCAAAAGCTCCACTTATGTCACTCGACGCGGTATCCCAAGACGCTATCCACTGAATGAAGTGTCAATCAATAGTTTAAGAAACTCACCTTTGCATGGTGGTAGGACTTTTTCTGTCTATCACCCTCAAGTTGTCACCAAGCACCTGTTAGTGTATTCCGGCAACTGTACTTGAGAACCAGTTTACCATCTTGGACCGCATCATCATTCAATATCACACGCGATTTTGGTGAAACACTAAATAAATCTGTAAAGATTATCTAAAAAACTGACCTTTAGCTCAGGTTCGAGTTTAGAGACGGACATGTTGGCTTGCTGCTGGAAGAGTGCACAGCAGAGCGGAGTGGCGAAGGTCACGCAGACGCCGACGAGCGCCAGTTGGAAGGGGACCACCGCCAACGGATATTTGCAGAAGAGACCGCGTTTCGTTGCGTAGTTCGTGATAAATGGTGTTAGAGCTGTTGATATGAATCTAGAGTCATTTGAATTCTAGAAATTTTTTTTTAATTTTTTTTTATTTATTTATTTATTTAATAATACATACATATTTTTGATATATACATTAATGTTACATTGTTACATTGATGTTAGAATAATATATAATATCAATTAAAACATCGATACATCGAAAATAATTCATATATCATTACTCGACACTATTACTTATAAGAGCTTATAAATTCCTTAGTAAGAGGCAGAAAAATTAAAAACCTCCAATAATAATTTTAAATACAATCAGTATTCGAACAAGAACAAAGTAATTCACGATATTTATGATTAAAATTTTCCATAAACACAACTTATTGATGTTTAGCTTATAATTTGCCAGTTTGTTAAGATAAAAACATTATAGAGATCTAGTACAGATTTGGCCATTTTAGTTGTGATAATGTGATAAACCGATTAACATATATATATATTTTTATAATTATCGTTGACATCTGTACTAGTATTTAACTGTATCACAGATGTCAAAAATGTATACATATTTATCAATAGTAGAAATATTTGATAGATGAAGGCGTTACTTTGCAGAAATCCATCTATACATATAATAAGAATAATGTTACACTGAATATTTGGCATTAAGTTTATAACGTGTATCTGTCACATTGATATTGGCGTAATTGCCTACATAGGCAGAGGCCATACCGAAAAAAAAGAATGTAAATCTAACGTGTCTGTACTTTTTAGATTTATGTGGAAATGTTTTTGAAGTACTGCGTTCACGATAAAGCCTCACCAAGAAAATCATAAAGTATATATCATATCATAAAGTAACATTTAGTCTCTGTTCAAAAGTTATTGTAATTTTAATGACGGAGCGACTTAAGTACGAAAAAAAGGTAGATAAGTAAATAAACTATTTTTTTTGTTTTGTTTTTTTTTTGTTGTTTTTTTACATTAGGGTCCACGCGAACGGACTCGCAGGCACAGCTAGGCGTTGAATATTAGCGTAGACGTTACTTTGTGTACTTCCGCCTGGAGTTGATTGTTCTCTACTACGTCTTACGACAACACAATAAAAAGTAATGAAAACCCGTCGTTTGATCAACGATTGATCCCGACGTTCATTATTCTTATTTTATCACTTTATACATCATGACTGGTTAGATAGTTGCAATAATCTCAAAAATTACTCATTACTTGCTTCTCGTTCTAAAACAATTAAAAAATAGGTGCTTAATATTTGACCTAATTATCTCGAGATACGCAAAACTGATATGCACTCAACAACAGCTGATTTACGCAAAAACGAACTGGTGTAATAAATGAATCACGCCCTGTCGCGTACTCCGGGCCGCGTCTCGCAACTTGACCCGTGCTCCGTTTCCCTTGGTTCGACCGTGCGGCTTTACCACGATAAGCAGTTACGTAATGATTATATATTTTTTTTGTTGTTGTTATTTTTTTACGTTTAAAAGTATCGTTCCCATACTTTTAAAAGTTTTAAAACAAACTTTAACTAAAGTACTCTTTGTTGTATATTAGTATTAGTTTTGATATTATTATTTTAAATGTATTTTTACAGTTACAGACCAACAATGTTAATCGACGACGGGTTTAGCCATCTGCCAACATTGGGCCCAACCGCCAACTAACGACGGCTTTTGATTACTTTTTATTGTGTTGTAGTGAAACGTAGTAACGGAGAATTAATTCCAGGCGGAAGTGCAAAGTAACGTCCATAGTAATATTATAGTACAAATGAAAATATAGTTCATTTGAATCGTAGTTACGCCAAAACTACTAAACGTATCAGCATAACATTATGACCATTCGATGCGAAATTTAGGATACTTATTTTTAAATATCATTGACCCTTTACCATTTTTTAAGGGGGTATTCTGGTCTAGAGGCACGAATTTAAGGTAACTTTTGAATTTTCGTAAATAAAGGCAATCACTATTTTTACTATTCATTCTTCTATAGGATATTTATTAATATTGCAAGAATAGAGTTAAAAAAAGAAAAGAAATTAAAAATTCAAACAGTTAGCAGCTATTGAAGTGGGGGATCTAAAAAAATTAGCAAGTGACCATACCCACAATTCCAACCCTCCTAGTAATCTGAAGGAAAAAAATGAGTGTGTAACCGTCACATGCGATTGAAGTAAAACTTCTATAATAATTAAACATAACCGAAACTTCTATTAAATCATAATTAATTTAATTCATTACTTCTCATAGTAATCTGTTCGTACTTTTCTATATTTTATTTACTTTATAACCAAAAGTTGCTAACAATATTTCCTGTGTTATTTAAGTTCCGAATTACTTGATAGATGGCACTACTGATAATGAAGCTTTGATTTAATTTGTTACTTACTTACATTGAAATCAGATTGCAGTACGGTCGCGCGCCCATATATGCATAATTAATTATATTGTATGATTTTTGTTATTATTCAATTTTAATTTTTTTTTTAATTTTTTTTTTTTGATTTCTTTATTAACTATTTATTGACAAACTCAAAAATATTTAAAAACCGGATGGTACAGAAACGTGACGCCATATTGCCGTAACGGACTTCCGTTGCATTGTCGTTCAGTTATCTCCTAGTGGCGCCTAAAGAAGTTTTACTTCAAAAAGATTATTAATTTAGATTAATACCGCTATCATTGTAGCTAAAAAAAATTGAAAAAAGCCTGAAAAAAAAACACTTTTGTACCACTTTTTTTGTACGATTTAAAAAAATAGTAAACATTGAAATTTGTGGATGTGAATATAATTCATGCGATAGAGAAGTGTACAAAGAAGACTTACAACATCAAATTTTAAGCAAATCGGTTCATTAGAACTTGAGAAATCGTGGGTATCGTTTTAAAAAAGACAGTTTCAAGAAAATGTGTTTCGCGTAAAGTTTCTCGCAGTCTAAGGCATGAAGTGATATTTTAAACTTACATTTATTCAATCTGCCATTATAAGTACTGCCGGAATAAGTTACGCCTAACAGCCTTATTAAACACTAGCTGTACCCGCAGCTCCGCACGCGTTTTTTTAATTCGCAATAAAGAATTATAAAACTGTGAGACTATGTACAATTATAGAAATGCTCTTTAAAATCAATTGTAAGTACGACACGCACGCCACTTACAGTAACATGTAACGTGTACATTAGATATATAAATACTAACAGCGTGCCAAATGAGGTTTGTCATCAACAACATATATGGAACCTTCACCCACAATATAACTACCTCAGTGCTCACTTACACTGTATAAGGAACTAATGAAACAATAACTTAAAATATTATTATAAAGATTTACATTTACATTACACTTAATGTACTTTGCCATTATAATTAAAATTTTGTGACTATACAAAAAATAATCGTTTGTCTGTTCCGCAAGCAATTGTATTATGGAACTCTTTACGTAATACGTTTATAATCTAAGATCTTATTAGGAAGACCTCTATGTTATTAAAGTTATTAATAATTATAATGTCGAATTGTAAACAATAACATGATAATTATTTTTCTAATTGAAAATAAAGAATGAGTTGAAATCTTGTAAAATTTCATGCAGACAAAGTCGCTGGTTTAAAATAGAATAACCTCAATTACTTTGTATAAGGTTCGTTATCTACCAGTGAAAATCCCGTGAAAATCGGTCTAACCATTTTGGAGATAGCACAGAGGGCGAAGCCATGGTTAACAGCTAGTATAAACTAAAATTGCTTGAATTACTTTTTATAAAGTCAGCTATCTGCCACTGAAAGTCTCGTGAAGATAAGTTGAACCGTTTTGGAGATAGCATTGCAGGCGAAGCCACGGTTAACAGCTAGTCTAAATTAAAATAGACTAAATTATTTGTTATGATGTCTTGACAATCTGCCGGTGAAAATTCCGTGTAAATTGGTCCAACCGTTTCGGAGTTAGCATAGCGGACGAAGCCACGGTTAATAGCTAATATAATTTAAAGTAGCCTAAGTAACCCGCTGTAATTTCAGTTATCTGGCAGTGAAATTCCTGTTAAAATCGGTCCAGCCGTTTCGGAGATTACCCGGAACAAACAGACAGGCATACAGACCGACAAAAAAATTTTAAAATTGCATTTTTGTTATCAGTAGCGTGTATACTTTCATACCCAATCAGTTATTTTTTTATTATTTTGATATTACATACAGACACTTCATTTTTATTATATGTACAGATATAGATAATTGAAATGTATATATTTTGCGTGTATATGTATATTATTATTCTTTTGATCAATTTGGCGGCCATTTTGTTATATTTACTCAACTCTTAATGAGGGTAATGAGAAAAAGAATTATCAACTTATTAATTAAAATCCATGTACATATTATAGAACTGTAACTAGTCCAAAATTGTACATTAAATATTTCTTTGAAAATTATAACCGAGGTGGACTTTGCTATCGATAGTATATAGTGAAGCCGAAAATATTTTATTTAGATTTTCGTCTGCCTGTCTGCCCCTGTATCCGCGTATCATGATGATAACTAATATCAATTATAAAGTAACATATAGAATACTTTTTGTCCCATTAAACGCAAGGGGTTCTCCAGGGTAACGGACAAAAGTCAAAAATTTGTGGTGAATGAAATTCTTGATGGATTTTGTTAACATTGTCTATGCTATATGCTATATGCAGACAAATTAGTTAGAAATGTAATTTATATTTCATCTCTATATGTTTCTAAAAAATGGGAATAAAATTAAAAACCACCGCTAGGTTTTGAACCGATTTGTTTTGTCCCGTATAATGAACAATGAACGTTACGTTAAATAGCTACGGCAACAGCGTTTCCTTGCGAAATTATCAATCAATTGAATTAGAAGCATACAATCTAATAAGTGACCTAAATATTAGATTCTAAAGAAGTTTACTTTAATAATTCCATATCGAAAACTTGAAAAATAAGTATAAAATTATACGAAACAATATATAACACTGACACTGTGACACTAATATCATATTTATTCTATAAAAATGTTTCCTTATATATGTAACTAGCGGACCCGGCAGACGTTGTCCCGCCCTGATTATAAAAAAATCCTGGACAAATTATATACCAAAACGTTCCTTGTGAATCACTTTATCCATTGGTGAAAACCGCATAAAGATCCGTTCAGTAGTTTTTGAGTTTATCGCGAACAGACAGACAGACAGACGCGGTAGGGGACTTAGTTTTATGTAATGATATAATAATGTACTTGAAATATATTTATTTATAACCTTATTAATGTGTAACTTTGTGAAACACATTTTCGACATAGAACTTCTCATCTTCATATTTCTGACATATAGTAAGAAAATAATCTCGACGTTAGTCTATAGTCTTTAGACCATTATGTTAGCTGAGAAACGACTATTTCAAAACACTAGTTGTTACATCTCACAGCGGATTATAGTATGAAGTTTGATATTGTATTAGCATTGGGTTCCCATTAGTTCCATGAGTAACCGACCGTAACTAATATCTTGAATATATCAGTACTATTTTTGAAGGTCATTAACTTAAGATATTATCGCAAATTTCCTTATTAGGCACTTTAATATCACAAGTAGAAAAAAGTCGAGGGAGTCATAAGGACTGCCGACAAAAGTGAAAACTTAAAATTACGGAATAATTGTTTTTTTTTTATATTTTGAAATCAATTATAGTAAGAATTATTTAAATTTCACGATTTGTAAATTAAAATGATTAACATTACTTTTCACATCTATTGGCACTCGGTACAATAATTATATACATTTCTATACAGTTTATTAAAATATTCAAATATGTGATAAGTTGCACAAGCTCAATACAAAATATCAATATTACATATTTTTTTCATGTCATAGGAGGCAAACGAACAGGTGGGTCACATGACGTTAAGTGATCACCACCGTCCATAGACACTAACAACACCAGGGGAGTCGCAAGTGCGTTGCCAGCCTCTATTTGGGGGGACGGGGGAAAGAGGAGGGAGAAGGAAGAGGAGGGAGTAGGAAAAGAAGGGAGGGGAGGTGGGTCTCCGGCTTTCTCACTGACCGAACGAAACGCAACAATGCAAGCACTGTTACTTCACGTCGGTTTTCCGTGAGAGGGTGGTAGTACCCCGGGCGAGTCTACCCATTCGTGCTGAAACCAGTAATAGCTTCAGCGTGGCTCTACCATCTACGTGTACACAGGTCGCTAGGTATTCTAGGCGAAGCTAGTCCGACGCAAGGACAATACGTGATGAACGTGTCGAGGTCATCGGTGACGCAAACCCATATGTTTCCTCCTACCATTTTTTTTTATTCACTTCAAAAATTGGATGAAATAGTTCTTACATATAATAAGTCTATTTCATGTTCATTCATTCTTATACCACATTTCTAAAGAGACAGGTGTATGTTAGAAAATTATTATTATTTTTGCATTAATTTATTAGTTCCTGAGAGGTGACTTTTATCAATTAAATATGCCCCGCGGTTTTCGATAACTAGTACTTTGTAATACAACATTTGTAATACTAGTAGATACTTTGTTCGTATGAATTATATATATTAATATATTACACACTTATATAGCTATACATTTATTAATGTAGGTTATAGGCTTATAATCCACATAAATAAATGCGTATATATATTTTTTCCAACTGACTAATGTCTCTGACTGTTGGGCCTTCACAATTGTACTATTTCTTTTGAAATAATAACCAGCTTAGACACTAATTTTTCGCTCTTTCTATCAGTTTCAGATTTAACTTTTTCAGGCACACCTCGCGCAAATAAAATCAAACATTTTTTGTTGCATTAAGACGTGGTAGCGGCCAATCAATTCCAGACGGAACTGCCACCTCCACTGTAATGAAATCATGGATATCCGCGAACTAAAACCTTCCTCAATAAAGTATTTGCGACTTACTCATTCCAGGAACTGCCATCAGCACCCTGGAAATGCAGACCAGAGCGATGCCGGAGCGCGCAGCAGTTTTAGAGTCACCAATCCTTTGCCCGTCCGGTGTGAACACGGGAGTACCATTTACGATCTCACTGTAAAATTATTATAAACAAAATTGCACTAACAACAGGTTAACTCGAAACTATATTATATTCAACGTACGATTCTAACATTTTTGGTACTATTATGTTTTGTTGGGCAACCAATCTTCGTACGTAAAGATATTACAAGTTTCTTGCGATCATTTCAATGCACTAACAATATGGCGGCCGTCTTGTTAGAATTGTCAAGGGAGTTTTTGTGGCAAGTCAGAATCCATGCTCCTTGGTATAATTTCACATCCATTTGACTTGTGTAAAATAACCAAACTATATTACGCAAAACACTACCAATATTACATAATATAGAGCCAAATAACACAAGATTATGAATACAATATAAAGTCAACTACGTGACATTCCAAGATCCCGCCAAAAACTCTTTTTGTACTATTAGTACATGTTCGTTCTCTGTTTCTCAAACTATTTTTGAAGTTATACTTCATTAGGCGCGTTATGAAAAAATGATGAGAGTGAAATTTTAATTTTTGTGACACAAAATTAACAGTATGAAGCTGTCTGCTTAACCGCTCATTAAGTCTCGAAAAAAAAGCTACCAACAAAATAGAAATTGAACCTCGATATTAGTCGCGCATGTTGGTACGCTCGTCGTTTTTTTTTTGTCGTTTTTTTCTACAAACGTAGATTAAGGCGAAAGATAAAATTTTTGAACAGATTGTTATCTTGTTACGCCAAAGAAGTATAACTTCTAACGCGTGTACATAAGTACACACACACTTTTTTTTTTGATTATTATTGACTTGATTGACAAGCTTTAGCGGTATCCCGAAGGAAGAAAATATTTTTTTTTATACCATCGACCATCAAACTTCACGCCCCTTATGTGAGTACAAACCCCTTTAGTCAATTTTTTTAATGATTAAAAGAAACATTGTAATAACAGTGTTTGATGGTATCTTAGGCTTTTATATTTTATTCATAATCTTATGTTATTTGATCTATATTTTGTAATAATTGTGGCATTTTACGTGACATAGTTCGATTATTGTGCACAAGAGGATGGAAATTGGAAAATAATACCGCGGAGCATGAATTCTGTGATGCCACGAAAACTCCGTGGAAGGTTCTAACAATGGGATCACCATCTCATTAGAATATTGAAGATTGAAATGATCACAAGGCACTTCTAGGTAACATTACTACCTACTCGACAATGGCAGTAGTAATTTGGAAAATTGAATGACATAAATAAAATTAAAAAAGGTTGTATGTAATATATGGACCGTTTATTTTGAAAGTGGTGTAAGTCCATTTTTGAGAAAAATGAGCTATCACGTAATTCATGCTTAATTTAATATAAATTTTTTATATATAACTAGTCCATGTTTAATTTCTCAAAAAAATCCCATGTTTTGTACAACTTAAAATCGGTCGGTAAATGAAATTGCATAATCATTGATTATGAAAGTGGTGTAAGTCCAATTGACAGAGGTAGGTGACATAGCAGATGGATACCGATCAGTGTTTTGTTATTTTTCATTTATTTTATACTAGCTGTGTCCCGCGGTTTCACCCGCGGACGATTTGCATTGTTTCCACTACTCGTAAGTTAAAAGATAGATATTAAGAAATTAGAGAAATGTATTAGAAAATGTACAGCGCATAACCTGTGAGAAGAAAATAAATACGAAAAGGCTGTATGACTCCGTATCTTTGCCCGTATTTTTGCGAATTAAAAAAAAAGACGTGTGGCACTCGGAACTGCCGCGGAAAGCTATTGCATAGCATTTTTTTATCAACTTATCAATTATAATTATTTATTTATTTTATTAATGCAGTATTTAAAAAAAAATTAAAAAAATATTAATTTTTTTCTTTTTATTTCAAAAAATAATACTGCATTTTATAATAATAATAAAATGAATGATATAAGTACTAACTCATTTTCTTTCACTATTTTTTCGTCACTTTCTTCATTAATAAATGCACTTTGTTTATTCATATTTAAAACACTTTGTACACAAATTATACGAGTACAGATATTCACTGTTGTACATAGATGATAAATACCTATACACCTATATACTTTCTCACAAACAGCTATTACGGTAGTTTTCCAATACAACCAATCCACCAAAGGCGGATTGCTGAACTAAAGAGACAAGCGGATATTTCAAAAAGTCATTAAAAGTTCTGGTATTTATCGATAGATGGAAAAACTAAAAAGTATCACCGCTGTGCCGGTCGGAGTGGGGTGTGTTAGGTTTTTTTCGTTACGGAATTTCTGGATTCGGTCCCCACGCTCAAGGCCCGCGATAGAAGCTATGCAATAGCTAAAAACAACAAAAACAACAGTAGTAAAATTATCAATTTATTACCTCTACGTCCTGAAGATCGTTAAAATTTAAAAAATCGCCCTGAGCCTTTGTACCAAAATCCAACCTATTACGTACAAAAATATAAAACTAAGCAGCTACTACCCTATATACCTCCGTGCATCATCATATTTTAAACACTATCACATGCAAAAAAGTAAATTCTTGTAATCAGTATCTTGTAATGACAATTAATTCCGTCTAAAATAAAATTTTATTTTTTATCGTATAAGTAAACAAAATTATATTAAAATAAGTATATTTTAAGCGATATTTATTTTTCAAAATTGAAATTAAACATTTTTACAATTGTCTAATTTTAAAGTGGTGAAGTCCATTTACAGCACATAAATATGTGTTATCGTAGTCTAATTAGCCAAAAACAAATTTATATAAACAAATTAAATGTTATAAAACAATAAAACAATCCAACCTCATATATTTCCATATTTTTAAATCAACAAATATATTAACCTTTAATTTTCTCGAAACAAAAGAAAATGGACTTACACCACTTTCAAAATAAACGGTCCATATATCACTAGTGTCTTAGGCGGACGTACTGCTCTGATAATTAAAAGAACTTGATAAGTTATAAACCTAAATTCTTCCTCATGAATCACTTTATCTACCGCTGAAAATCCGTTTAGTAGTTTTTGAGTTTATCGCGAACAGACAGACAGACATGGCAGAGGACTTTATTTTATAATTTTTAGTGACGTCAAATTGAATTAAGAAAAAATAGTAGACACTGTAATAATAAGAACTGAAAGGAATGTTATGTACATATATCTTGAAGGTGTAACTTTTTATCAACTAACTCCATTTCGGTGCGCGCAACTTCCTTTTAAAATAAAAATTCACTTTTCACTCTCAACGATTTCTCACAATGCGCAAAAAGAAGTACTATATAATATGACTAAATTTAATATCAATTACCCTAGAGTGGACAAATTTATAAAAACGTAGAAAAAATAATTACTCACTTGCTCCTCATCATTGGGATATTGATGAAATTAGCCCCACATACAGCAGCGAACGGCACCAGTCTTCCGTAGATAGGCTTCATGTTCTAAAATAAATGAAAACAATACTATCTATAGGCATTCACATTAGTTCAGGCCAGTATTTTACCAACAAGTATAAGTTTGAACATATTTAGAATAACAATCTATAGGCATTAACTTTGTTTTAGACCAAATGTTCACCAGCAAAGTTTAAATACATTTAGAAGTAACTATTACCCGCAAATTTGTCTGCATGAAATTTAGCATAACATTTTATTCATTGTAAATATGCGCATGGGGCGCGCTCTGTACTGTATACTGCTTTTGTAGTTTATGCTATTTGCGAGGAACCCTATATTTTTTCTAAAATAAAAAAAATACAAGTTACTCATTATAAAATCAGCTCTTTGCTAGTGAAAGTCCAATCTAAATCGGTCTAATCGTTTTAGAGATGAGCTGGACCAAACAAACAGACAACAATTTGAAAAAATGATTTTTTGTTATAAGTACTTGCCTTATATACTTTCTTATCCATCTAGTAATAAGCTATTATCTTGACATTACAAAAAGACACTTCAATTTTATTTCTTTGTATTTTATTAGCGGGACCAGCGGACTTTTTTCGTCCTTATAATAAAAAATAACCTTCCCCTTGAAACACTTTATCTACTGGTGAAAACCACATAAAATTCCGTTTAGTAGTTTTTGAGTTTATCGCGAACAGACAGACAGACAGACGTGGTAGAGGACTTTTTTTTATAATATGTAGTTGATATCCAGTAGTTTTTTATAAAGCGCGGACAACACCAAACCTCTATTATTTTATTCATATAAGAAGATTTGATCAAATAAAAAGACTCTAAGCAAAACGCGTCTTCTGTATGACCTTGAGCTTTGTTATGAAAATATCATTTGTTCATATGTAATGTTTGTTTTTATTCGTATGTATTTTACGTTATTGTAGACGATATAAACAAGTGTCAACGTTTGTGGGCAGTGGCTCTGACGACATACGTTTGCAGATAATCTTTCCTACGTATTTGTTTACCGAGCATTTATAACGCAAGTGACAAATGAGTACTCATGGTTTGTTTGCTCATGCGAAATTAGCTCCGCACGATCAATATATTATCATAGGTTATTAAGACATTCGCTTGTTCTCTAATAATAACAAATAATACTTTTACTATATGCCTTATGCGCTCGCCTTAATAGTCCGGTGAAGCTGTTAAGACCTTGCTGGGTCAATAGCGTAGTCAGTTCGAAAAATAATTAATATACTTATCTCTTGTACTTAGGCTGCGTCGTCATTAAAAGTACAATAACTTTTGATAGACCTAACCGATTTTAGTGAAACAGAGACTAAATGTTACTCGAGGATTTGTTCTATAATTTTGTTAAAGAGGTTTTATCAATAACGCAATATTTTAACTGTGATGCGTGCTAGCTAGCGTGTCTGTACTTTTAAATTTTTGTAAAAATGTTTTGCATGTCTCTAGGAATAAGTAACAAAATACATCTCAATTAATTTTAGAAATGTCTGTCTGTCTATTTGTATGAACACGCATCACAGTTAAAATATTGCGTTATTGATAAAACCTCTTTAACAAAATTATAGAACAAATCCTCGAGTAACATTTTTTTTTTATCGTTATTTTTGGCAACCAATCTTTTAGATTATTACTGCCATTGTCAAGTATTTAATAGTATTACAAGTTCTTCTTCTATTCCATTTTCGGCAAACAGTCTTCTAGTGGACTATTGCTGCATTGTCAAGTGAGTATCGATATTACAAGATTCTTGATATAATTTCAATGAATGCGATTGTCGAGTAGTTAATAGTATTTCAATTTCTTCTTCCATTCCATTTTGGCAATCAGTCTTCTAGTAGACCATCACTGCCATTGTCAAGTGAGTATCGATATTACAAGTTTCTTGATATAATTTCAATGACCTAACAAGATGGTGGCTCTCTTGTTAGAACTTCCCATGGAATTTTTGTGGCATCTCAGAATTCATGGTCCGTGATATTATTTTCCATTCACTTCACTTATGCACAATAAACAAACTATATTACCTAAAACACCACCAATTTTACACAATATAGAGTCAAGTAACACAAGATTATGAATAAAAAGTAAAATCCACTACATGACAGACCAAGATCCCACCAAAAACTCCGAGTAACATTTAGTCTCTGTTTAATATTAATTAATGAAATTAGAATATAAATTCTAGTATTTATTCTAGTAATTATTAGTAACCGCCTATGATTTTGTTCGGGATGTATATTGTTAATCCAACATCAGAATGTAAATTTTAATTCTAAAATAAATACAGGCAATGAATGTCACTCGGGAAAAATATACAGCCATCGAAAGAAAAAAAGTTTCAATTTATAACTTTTTAAGACTAAACACAGGAAGATTGAAGTTACTACTTCTGAGGATTGATCTGGTACAGCCAATACGTATTGCTAATACATTTTTCGCACCATTTAGCAGACACTTTCCACGGTTAAGCTTTGCAATAATTCTATCACTCTTTAAAATATTTAATTCTGTGATCAAAGCTTTCGGCGTATGTTTATACTTATATTGAGTTTATGTATTGGGAATATAATTTTATGGACGAAAAATTAATCGGGTAGATATGAATATGAGCCATGTGGAAATTATTTTCTTTTATAGGAATTCAAGAAGGCTAACAATAAAAAAGGACAATTATATTAAATCCACGGGATTTATTTCTAATTTTACATTTCGGGACGTAAACACTGAAATCCTTGAAATAGGAGGAATTTATCTCATTGCTTATTTGTCCGGTGATTCAATGACATACTGTGTTAAATACAAGGTGTAAAATGTAAACTGTTATAATAAAATACTGTGTGTGAATATCTTTTTCCAAAATGTGGGTGAATATTTTTTGAATAACACTTTTGTACTTGTGTATTAAATGTACCGCGCTCGCGTTGTTTTTTACGCAAGTCTAACCTAACCCAACCAAATCAAAATAAAAGAGCAAGCAGTCGAGAAAAAAAAGAAAAGTAAATTCTATCTTAAACTCTGTATCAACTAATTTTCCACCTAAATCTTATTGAATATTTTGTTTTTAAATAAAGTCTTTTGGAATCTAAAAGTGTTTTAAAGGGCTGCATTTGAAATTCGCACCTCGATATAAAGGGGATGGGAATAGCGGGAAAGGGGTGATTGAACAAAGTTTTGAGGTTATGTGTCATTTCCGAACAATCATTGGTAATTATGTATATTATACCAACTTGATGATTTTTAAGTTAAAACGAAACATTTTCGTATCGATTTGGTTAGGTTAGGTTAGACTCGCGAAAAAGATAGGTTCCTTTAATACGCATGTACCAAAATTTTTTGTGAACATTTCTTCAATACACCTATAATATATTATAGGTGGTGTGGGCCCGTAAATTATCGTCGATACATCACTGACTTAAACGTTCACGAGGCGACACACCTCCGTGCCGTGACGTCACAAAGTAGGTACACAGTTCCTAAAAATATTCGATAAGATACTAAACAACGCGATAATTTCCACTACTAACTGCGATTTGTTTGCTGATAATGAGAAACAGATTTTGCTTTATAAAGATTATCGCTGCTGTGATAAACGTATAATAGTTGTGATTTAAAGTTATTGTTTTTTGAAATGAAAGCTTGTTTTGCCGCGTTGAGCGATATTTTTGGCAGGACTTAAAATTATAATTTCGCGTCATGACCTGCTAGTAAGCATGACCGACCGTATTGCGCTTGCGCGGCTTACGTCTAGTGACGGGTATTATAGCGCCTTGTATCTCGTAATAATTGTATATAATTCTATCTATCGCAGTGCCAATAGGTGTGAAAACCAGAGTAATGATAATAATTTTAATTTTTAAATTTAAGTAATTCACACTATAATTGATTTGAAAAATCGAAAGAGATCACAGTTACTCTATTGTTTTGAGTTTTCACTTCTGTCGTCAGTCCTTATGACGCGACGACTTTTTTTGATTTTTTTTAATAACCATAATTATACCCGTGTTATATCGTATGTATTCATCGCGTATCAAGTTCTTTTTAGTTTTTAACGTATAAAGAATATTTAACAAAATCTACTAATTCTTACAAAACCAATTATGTATCGTATTTAACCCACATACAGACACATTTTTATTAAATAGACTCAATAAAGTTAAAACGAATAAATTATATTAATTTTTTACTATACTTATGGTTATATAGTACTATTATATTTGCTATATATTTTCAAAAACACGCAATAAGAATTATCTTCTCATTACATAGCGTTCGCTCGGTGATTAAAATGTTGTTCTGCATTCATTTCAAATATTTCATAAACATGTGGTCCGTGTTGTGCTTGTTACGGAGGTATAAAATATCGAGAACCTATTTACTGAAAATATATCTTATTTTTTTTTTTTTTTTTTGAAGGAAACAAACAAAAGGGGGCCCCCCCGGTAAGAGGTTCCCCCCCCCCTAAACACAAAACCCCCGGGGGGCCCCAATGCCTTGCCGGCCTTTTTTATAATTTTACCCCCTTTTTTTAAGGTTTTCTTTTCTTATTTTTTTGGAAATACCCCCCCTGGGAGTTGATTCCACAAGGTTGAAGTACGAGGCAGAAACGACCTTGAAAACCTCACCGTGGAAGACCTCCACTCATCCAGGTGGTGCGGATGAAATTTTAGTTTAAAACATATCATATAAATAAAACGATAGAACTCTCCAGTTGTGTGTGAATCATTAAAATAGTACACGAAGGATTTCGACTACTTTTTTTTTATTTTACTTCTTAAAATCTACCAAGATTATCACGGTAGCTCCACCTATACCATAATTTTATAGAGCTGAAGAGTTTGTTGGACGCGCTAATCTCAGGAACTACTGTTCCGATTTGAAAAATTCTTTCAGTATTAGATAGCTCATATATCGAGGAGGCTATATATCACATATATCATCACGATAAGACCAATAGGAGCGGAACATCAATGAAGAATATATCAAAATCGTTTTTTTTCCTTTTGAGAACTTCCGCTGCGTGTTAGCATTTGCCTAAAGTATTCCACGTGGATAAAGTCGCGGGCAGTAGCTACTTTAATATAAAGTTATTATAGTTTTAAGAAACTATGATTTTAATATGCAATACGCGTTAAGCGATGTAAATAAAAGTTTTATTTTTTTTTTAAAATTTTTGGTTGTTTTTTTTTTATTTTTTTAGAATTTTTGAAAATATTTTATAATTTTCTTTTTTTAAAAAATTTAATTTGTTTAAATTTTTTTTTTTAAAAAGGTTTTGATTTAATTAACCCCCCCCCCCCCGGCAATTTCTCTTTTTCCTTTTTCCCAATTTTAACCTAACTAACAAAAAAGAGAAAAAAAAGAAAAATGGGGAAAATTCACCGACCCCGGTTCGTTTATTATGAGACCTTTTTAAGGCCAGGGTTCAATACGTATTTAACTTTTTTTAATAACACCGCGTGTGTTTTCTTGGTGTGGACAAGTGGAACAAGCGGTTTGTTGCTTATGTTTTTTTCTCTGTACATTTTTTTTATATCATAGGACGCAAACGAACAGGTGGTTCACCTGATGTTAAGTGATGACCACCGTCCGTTACACTTGTAACACCAGAAGAGTCGCAAGTGCGTTACCACCCTGTGTTTGGGGGAGGGGAGGTAGGTTATCCGGCGCTCTCACTGACCGAACGAAACGCAACAATGCAAGCACTGTTACTTCACGTCGGTTTTCTGAGAGACCGCGGTATTTTCCCGGGCGAGCCGACTCATTCATGCTGAAACCAGTAATAGTTTCAGCGTGGCTCTACCAGCTCAAAAAAAAAACACAAATATATAATCTATTGTCAATAATAAACAATTCAGATTACGTCGTGGGTATCAACTAGTAATAAATAAACCAACACTCACCTTGACTTTGCTGTTCAAGTATAAAGCCGTGCCGAGGGCACCACCACAAGCGGCGCAATAAGACATTAGAAGATGCCTGTGAACAATTAATTCTTCTTATTATTGATATGCAAGTGGCTATATTAAATATTGTTTCAGAGCTATGACACTAAATATTACAATTATGGTGATACGAATAGGTTTGGAAAATTGAAAATCTATACTTTATATTATAAAGAGGTAAAGTTTGTGAGTTTGTGACATTGTAGGGGGTAATCTCAGGAACTACTGGTCCGATTGGAAAAATTATTTCAGTGTTATATAGCTCCTTTATCGAGGAAGGCTATAAATCATCACGCTAAGACCAATATGAGCGGAGCGCTAATGAAGAATGTTTTTAAAATCAGAGTTTTTTTCCTCTGGAGAGCTTCCGCTGCGTGTTAGCGTTAGCCCAAAGTAACTATTCCACGCGGACGAAGTCGCGGGCAGAGGGTAGTGTGTAATAAAGACGTTCGAATTATTTGTTCAAACTGGATCCACATGTTGGGAGTTTACTGCGAAAACCTGATATTGCACAGTAAAGAAAGATTTCAGATATTGAGTCTTGAGATAGTGATGATTGAAGACTGTAGTTAATTTTTTTGTACCATGTGATATTTTCGAAATAGTTTAACCTCAGCTAGTTAATTCCACCTGTACCTATATGGAACCCAAGAAAATGAATACCTGGGTCATTCCATGTCAAATCGACAAATTTTTTACCTGACCCCCTTTGATTTCGCTGAAAATTTTCTATCTTTTTCTACCCCCCGAAAGTTATTTTTCAGAATTTTTTCAAATTTTTTTTCCCGACTCAAAGAAAGTTATGAATTTTTGAAAAAAACCGCTCTTTTATTTTTAAATTGCCAGAACTTTTTAAAAAATTGACCGTTTGGGAACTTTTTTTTTTCAAAATTTTTGTTTTTAAATGTAGTTTTCGAAAAAAAATATGAAAAAAATTTCAGAGTCCCAGATATATGAAATATTTTAGTTTTTTTGAAAAAACCGTAATTTTCTCAAAGTCCGACCGTTTTTTTTTTTTTGCTCTAAAAATACTTCAACTAATTCTCAATGATCTCCGTAATCAAAAATGTGACGACATCGCCTAATTTTTTTTCTTATTATAAAAAAACTTTTTTATTTTTCTATTTTATATAACTTTTATGAAATTTTTTATTTCCTCTAAACCTCAAAGTTAAAAATAAAATTTTATTAGAATTTCAAGTTATCGTGCAAAAATTTTATTTAAAAAAAAAAAAATTTTTCTCTCATTACGTTATTTTTTTACTCTTATGGACGTTTTTTTTTGGTACTAAATATGACAACTTCAAAAATACAATGGGTTTAAAAGTTACCTCCATTATACAATGTGAAATTTAAGAGCTATCGATTGTCGGAAAAAAGATATCATCTACATTTCATTTAAATAATATGGAAATCACTTAAATTCTCCAATAAAATTTTATTTTTCAACTTTTAGGTTTCACGAGGAAATAAAAAAAAATTTCATAACAAAGTTATATAAAATCAGCAAAAATTCAACAAAAGTTTTTTTATAATCAAAAAAAAAATTAGCCGTCGTCACATCTTTTATTAACGGGTCATTCAAATTAGTTGAAGTATTTTTAAAGCAAAAAAAAAACGGTCGGACTTTAGAAAATTACGGTTTTTTCAAAAAACCTAAAATATTTCATATATCTGGGACTCTAAAATTTTTTCATATTTTTTTTCAAAACTACATTTAAAAACAAAAATTTTAAAAAAAAAGTTCCCAAACGGTCAATTTTTAAAAAGTTCTGCAATTTAAAAATAAAAGAGCGTTTTTTTCAATAATTCATAACTTTTTTTAGTCGGAAAAAAAATTTGAAAAAATTCTAAAAATAACTTTCGGAAAAAGAGAATTTTCGCGAATCAAAGGGGGTCAGGTAAAAAATTTGTCGATTTGACATGGAATGACCCACCTACATATGCTAAATACATTTTTGAAGTTATACTTCTTTAGGCGCGTTATGAAAAAATGATGAGAGTGAAATTTTAAGATGCGCGCGCATCTGTGACACAAAATTAACAGTATGAAGCTGTCTGCTTAACCGCTCATTAAGTCTCGAAAAAAACTACCAACAAAATAAAATTGAACCTCGATATTAGTCGCGCATGTTGGTACGCTCGTCACCTCTATCACTGTTTTCATATTTATAATATTTATCAACATGTTTCTAGTTTATACATTCACAACACGTGTTTTAGTTTCATACAAGTCAATTATATATGTGCTAATAAATTATATTCAGTAGTATTTAAATTGAATATTTTGATTGATATTACTTACTATTTTAATATTAGTGAAAAAAATTGTGCTTATATACTTTTTCAAGTCTCCAATATAATTAGGTAACTATCCGTATTATTATTTATTATATAAATTAAAATACTTTTATTAAGTTATACTTCTTTAGCGCGTTATAAAAAACTAAGTAAATTTTAAGATGCGCGCGCATCTGTGACACAAAATTAACAGTATGAAGCTGTCTGCTAACCTACACCCTAAGTTAGCTATAGTCAACATTTTTTTCTTTTATTTTTGTTCGTATTTCTTTGTATTAAAACTTTCAATGTATTAAATACTTTTTTTTCTATTGTTAGTGTCGTTTTTTTCTACAAACTAGATTAAGGCGAAATAAAATTTTTAACAGTTGTTATCTTGTTACGCCAAAGAAGTATAACTTCTAACGCGTGTACATAAGTACACACACACTTTTTTTTTTAACCTGTTATTTAGCAGCTACGTAAACCTCTTATATTATGATATCTATATGACATGTTAAGTTCTTAACTCAGAGTTAGTATTATTAAGCAATTAATTATATTACATATATCGCATTATTCTTTAATTAACTACATATAAGCTACGACGTATATGGGGCGCTCTACGCCAAATCAGACCGCAAGCACCAAGAAGGATGGCTAGTTCTATGTTTTGCTTATTTTTGTTGACACGGAGTTGAGGGGTGTGTCCTGGAGTTAGGTTGAATGTGCGAATACGTCAGCAGTATATCAATTAAATTATTGTTTTTCTTTATAACTTTTAAATGAACTTGTGAGAGATTTGGTAAAAATTATGGCCGATACTTACGTAAGCATAAGAGGGGGAGGAGTGAGAGCGTTGCTTATTTTTACTGACATGGCCGAGTGGGGGTTAAAACTGGCTAAAATTCTGTTTATATAATATCTGCATGGCCTTACGGCCTTCACGACTGGCCTTATAATAGTTTTTTATACATTCTCCCTTTCACTTTCAAAGTACTCTTTGATGAAATTTGATTCCCGAGAGCTGTCGCCATTTCACATTAAATAACAGTATAATATCATTATTATAATAATTGCTGTGTATTGTTCTAACTGTGCACTTAATATTACCAATAAAATGTGTGCACAATTGCTTCAAGGAATATGCCCTAGATACGGCTAGATACGTTAAGATTTAAAATGCATTCGATCTTATAAATTAAAGTCAATATGTCGTTAACCTTGAACACGTTTTAATTTTAATATTGTCAGTTGTGTATATCTACACATATAATAAAATTGTTAATGTAATGTGTCTGTACCTTTTAGAGTTTTGTGAAAAACATTGTTTCAGGTGTCCAGGAATAACTAATAAAATACATTTCTATTATTTTTAGAAATGCCTGTCTGTCTGTTTGTTTGAACACGCATCACTGCTAAAGTACTACATTCATGATAAAATCATAAAGCATATCCTCGAGTAACATTTAGTATTGGTCTCATTAGAATCGGTTCATTCTATCAAAAGATATTGTAATTTTAATAACGACGCGACTTAAGTACGAGAGAAAAGTAGATAAATATGTGGACCTAATATATTCAGATGATTTTATTAGTCACATTTTTTACATTAAGTTCCAGTCGTGATCACAGCGAGTTACAAATAAAACAGGTAAGTTTTATTTCAATAAGCTCATCATCTTAATTAGTCCTAATTAATATTATGTCAGTTCGTACGCTTTAATTACTAAACCGCTCATCATGAAATTTAATATACACATTCTCGGGATTACAGGAAAAATATAGGACATTTATACTAGAAACTGTGATAAACTGGTCATCCCATGTTTCAGACATTAAAATCAGTAACAGTTTTTTAGGTTATAGTGTTAGGTTTTACAGCAAAGTCCCCAAGCTTATTATACATTTGCCTGACTGTAAAAGGCTATTATAGAGTGGATCAATATGTGAACGATGGTGATGTCTGGAATTAACACCTCTCTTGTGCATCCACTAAAAACGATTGTAACGTTAATGTATTTTAAATATACTTATGTATGTTAAAAAGATAGACCCGATCGAGTTTCTTGCTGGTTCTTCTTGATGACTGGGTTGTTTGCCGAATTCTGACGTTCAAAAGTGTCTTTTTAGGGCGTAAATTGAATGAAGTATTTTTAATTGTGCCTTGAATTTAGACAAAAATAAGAGGTACTGTTCCCGGGGGATAGATCAAATCTACAGTAAAGCGAGTGAAACCGTGGGCAAAAGCTAGTCATACTATATCATTAAAGTATCTATATATTAATACGTGAAGCGAAAATTTTGTACGCCTTTTTAAGCGAATTGCGCGAACGGATGAACGCGAAATTTGGCATAGTTAAAGTTTGTATGGAGGAGAAGTGCACAAAGCAATTTTTTTATATAAAATGTATTAAAAGAGATAAAATTAATTAAAATATAGATTACCCACAACTACTGCTTGAATGACACATAACATATACACACATGTAAATGAAAAAGACGTTTCGCAATCCTGCATTTTACTCTTACGTTCCAATAACCTTTTTTCATTCTACATTCAATATTTTTAACATGACTCACATTTCATACCATAGATGCTCTTTGAAATCAACTGGTTAAATTGTAGGTTAATCTTATAATAATATAATGTGTAAATTCATAATATACATTAATAATTAATTGATAAATAATTTATCTTCAGTCAATTTATGAAAACACTGAAATTATTATTATTGGCTTTGGTCTTATTGAATGTAAAAATGAATTATGGTCGAATTTCGACCACTAGGCGACCACTAATATATATTATTGCACTCTAATATGTTTATAACCCACAATCTGGTCACCATTGGTTTTACTCGTGTTCCATTTTTCCACCCTTCGCCCCCGACAACCCGAACCGCACCCCTTATTATTGTATAGTTTGCGCAGACACATCTCACCTACATTCTGTATGGGAATTTGCTATCCCCTAAAGATCACACCATGATATTAGATAGCCTATATCTTTCTTGTTAATTAAAAAAAAACTGAAAAAATACAAATACATGAACAACACAATAGTGAACAATACAATACTCGTAGGTGGTCGAGCCACGCTGAAGCTATTACTGGTTTCAGCATGAATGGGTTGGCTCGCCCGGGGTACTACCACCAGACACACAGAAACACCGACGTGAAGTAACAGTGCATGCATTGTTGCGTTTTGTTCGGTCAGTGAGAGCGCCGGAGGACCACCTCCCTTCCCCTCTCCCACTCCACTTTTCCGTCCCCCCATACACAGGCGGACAACGCACCTGCGACTCCCCTGGTGTTACTAGTGTCTATGGACGGTGGTGATCATTTAATATCAGGTGACCCACCTGTCCGTTTGCCCCCCATGATATAAAAAAAAGAAAAAATAGAGTTACAAAGATATGTATAACATAAGATAAATAAAAGAAATGAAACGTTAGAAGATGTTAAAATTATACCATGGTATTACTACAATGGCGTACAATTCAGCATGTGCTTTTAGACTGTACTGTGAATTAGACCATGAAATGCAAAAAGATGTTTTTAATTCTGAGTAATTCGTTCCCGAATTTAGTCAAATTAAATAATCTCTTGTACTTTATGATATTAGTAGGGATATATTATATATGTATGTAAAATAATACTCACGATTTAGAGAGCGGTGCATCACCAGATCTGTTCGTATAATTCACGACCGCATTGAACGTCTGATTGATCCACTGCCAGAACACTGTCGCTGCATTTGTCTTGTAGAATGTTATCATACCTGGTATTAATGTAATGACACTGTCAGAATAAAACAATAACCAATTATATATGGTTATACTCAGGGCTTTATTGTGGGGATGCGCGGGGGCACACAGTACCCTTAAAGGAAATTGAGGAAATATCGAAAAATTACCATAAAAACTGGAAAAAAATGAACGAGTTTGAAAAAATAAAGAAAAAAAAATTTGGTAACTTTTACAAAAAAAAAATGCTTTTCTTTAATACGTCAAAGTTATCCAAATACAAAATCTTTTCTTGAACACTTACCGCATCGCACAGAGCTCTGTCTCTGTAGTAGGGGCCGTAAAAAAAATTATGGACTCAAAATTTTCGAAAATAAGCGTGCCCCAAAAAAGAAGTGACAAGAAAAGGCCTGCTTACACTAATAGTAATTTTAAGTTTACGAATGCATATAACTTATGGTCACTGATCTTTATATGAATAAAATGATATAGGTCTGCAGTTGTGTGAGGATTACGCAAAAACTACAGGATACATTTCAATCAATTTAACTAATTTCAGACCCTTGATCCTTATTTAAAAAATATCACGATATTCTACCTTTAATATAAAGTCATTAAAGTTTGAAGAGAAACTACAATTTTTATAAGGATTACTCGTTCAGCGATATGGTTATTCTTGCCGTGCAGAAATAGGGCAAGTGGTATGAAGCGCATACACAGAAGGAACGAAGTGAACAAAAAACATTGTTTTTTTTTTTTGCAAATTCATGTAAGTAAAGTTTTGCTCACAATTTTTTAAATGTTCTTCTTTTCTGATAATATAACAAAAAAAGAAGACATCACGTATCGACTAGTTTACACAGTGTTTGCCTCCACCATTTTTCGTCGCACAAAAAGGTTGCAAATCATACGTCAAACATAAAATAAATACTATAATCGATACTCACATCCTGTAATCATAGTGTTCATAGGCGCCTGTGCAGACATACGACCGAGTACGAACATTTTTTCCCCAGTGTCTGGATGAAAAGCGCTATCGTATAAGTATTTAGTTTTCCACAATTTCTCCTCATCGTATCCCGGTGGCAGTCGACGTGTATTTCTGTGACATTCATTTAAAAAGTTATGTCTCACCTATATTGAACGTCCGCATAACATTTGAGGTATCTACTTAAGAAATAGTACGTAAGAAGTAGAAGCACTAAAGCTATTTATCCTGTGATCAAATCTATATAATTAAAATGATTGATATAAGTCGTAGTGGTCTAGTGGTTTGACTGGTAGTATTCCATTGTCCGCAGTTTCGAACCCCGGCATTTGCCAAGGAATTTTTCGGAATTCGCATACATTTACTAATTTAAATAGGTAACATTATCGGCTTACGGTGAAGGAAAACATCGTGAGGGAACCTAAACCTGAGAAATGTTCTTGTAGTACTACCGTGTGTGGGAAAACATAGAACTCTGGATTTCGCAGAGTTTGAAATCGCATGTACGTCGAGGCCTGGCGTGGTTATTATGCTTATACCGTCCTTCGGGAAGAGGCCTATGGTCCTGCAGTTAGTCTCTTGCTCAGGCTGATGATTATTATGAAAATGATAGAGGTCTGCCTTTGTACACGCATCACGCAAAACGTACTGACTGGTTTTTGATTAATTACTATTTTTACTTTTAATTCTAAGTACCTGGGTCCTTATTAAAAATAGTCTAATATAATTGTGATGGTAAATTAGGTTAATAAATGGCACCTTAAGTAATATTATAGATGCGAATATGAGTTTCTTTGATTGTTCGTTTGTTACGCTCAACCAATAATCATCATCAATTTTTGTATATCCAAGGGAATGACATAGGGTACCATTTATCTGCCGGGGAGTAGACGCAATGCCAGTTCGGCAACTTCTGCTCCCCAGCTTATAGGTGATTGAAGGCACCATGGGGTTTTAGTCCGTGCAAGTCGGACATACCCCACCCTCAGCTGCCTGGCTAGGATGGGAATCCGTAGGGATTGCCCCATGTAAAAAAAAGGTATCATTTATCTAGGAAAAGAATTAAATCTACAACAACGTAAGCAAACGCTAGTTTTATATATGGAAGATTAAAACAAATAAATGTTTTACACTCTTGGTTGTTTCATATTTTTTAACCGACTTCAAAAAAAGGAGGAGGTTATCGATTCGTCTGTAGTTTTTCTTTTTTTTTTTTATCTCATAACTTTGGACTTGGTGAACCGATTTTGATGATTCTTTTTTTGTTTGAAAGCTGGTGCTTCCCGTGTGGTCCCATTATATATGGTCCACCGACAACGGCATCCAGTGCAAACTCGTTTGATGTTAAAGTTATTATGTAAACGACAAATAGACGAATAACTCAATATCACGCTGTGATTTCGATGATTCATTTTTTAGAAAGATGACTAACACGATGAGAACCTAACCCCCTTAACCACATCTGTTCCTCTCGGCCAAGGCCAGAAGGCGCTGTCTCTCAAGTGCAGTCGTATGTTCGCCACCTAATTTTTTTTTTTTTTTCCCTTTTTTTTTTCTTTTTTTTTTTTCCCTTCCCCCCCCCCCCCCCCCCCCCCCCCTTTTTTTTTCCCCTTTTTACAATCACCACCAAAACCTCCATTCAGAACAAACCAACTGGTGCTTGGCGACAGACTATCAACTTGAGGGTGGTAGAAAAAGCTCTACAACCATGCAAAATATAGTTACAGTTACTTAACATAGATGTTTAATCTATACTTCTATACTAATATTATAAAGAGGTAAAGTTTGTGAGTTTGTGACGTTGTAGGGGATAATCTCTGGAACTACTGGTCCGATTAAAAAGATTCTTTCAGTGCTATATAGATAATTTATCGAGGAAGGCTATAGGGTTATATCATCACGCTAAGACCAATAGGAGCGGAGCACCAATGAAGAATATTTCTGAATCGCAGTCTTTTTCCTCTTGAGTGCTTCCACTGCGTATTAGTGTTGGCCCAAAGTAACTATTCCACGCGAACGAAGTCGCGGGCAGGGCCTAGTTTAGTATATACGTACTTGAACTCTGTGATTATTTTTTTCGCTTCATCGAGTTCACTGTCCGAAGCGAAAATGTTAATCGGATTGGTGAGCTGCAAAAAGTGTTTCGCCCTTCCAGAGTACGTCGACTGGTCGTATCGGGGTTTGCTTAGGTCAATTAGCGCCGACATTCTTTTTCGCTACTTCTGGGAACAATAAAGTAAATTTACTTGTTTCGATTGATTGACCTATAGTTTAAACAAATGAATCTAGAATCCACTATTGTGCGATAGGACAATATGTGAATAATAATAAAAGATTTCAGAAATACTATCCCCTTAATTGGGTTCAAAATATCATTATTACTTCAGTTTAACAAATTTTTTGTCATGTTTGTAATTATAAGGATAAGGTTTGTATGAAAAAAAAATTGTAAAATCACGTGAAAAATGTGGGTATCAAAATTGCCATATAAAAAAATGAGTAAACGAATGAGACGTAAGAGGCTAGGGATATCTTCAAAAGTATTGACAGCATTCACAGTTTTTTTTTATTTCTTCGAACTGCCTACGTTATTGACCTAGTAAGGTCTTAACAGCTTTACCGGACTACTGGAATTCACAGATTGACATTCAGTTGTTCAGTTGGCATTTTATACGATTATATGGTCGTACTGTAAACGAAAAATTTTATCTGATTTTATTCATTAATACTGCTCTCGTACGAAGCCGGGGCTTGCAGCTAGTTGAAAAAAACAATTACCTATATCAAAATTCTGCCATATGAACGGAGACGAAATCGTCAGTTATACGGCCATGGAAACAAACATCAGTATACCGGCCATGTACCCTTTATCTCCCATGTGCCACACGATTATGCAAGACTTAAAAATATTTGTGTTTAAGTTCTGATAACACGTTTAATTAGATAATTGAACGGTTTCCAAGGCTTTTCTCTTATCAGACGCTGCGTACGGGGCAATGGTTTGAATCTCTCGCAATAATCTACACTGATTAACTTTAGATAACTGAACTGTCAAAAAATACTATTTTTTAATATTATAGCTATATCATACCGCGTCTCTTTTAAGGAAGGCAAAGAGTATTTTTTTTATATATTTTTTTTATTTTTTAGTAGGCAAACGGAAAACGCTAGGAAGAAGAAGAAGAAGGAGGGGGCAAACGGATAGGTGGGTCACCCGATATTAGGCGATCACCACCGTCCACAGACACCTGCAACACCAGGGGAGTCGCAAGTGCGTTACCAATCTGTATTGGATGAGAGTGGGAGTAAGGGAAGGGGGAAGGGGAGGGAAGGTGGGCCTCCGGCGCTCTCACTGACCGAACGCAACGCAACAATGCAAGCACTGTTACTTCATGTCGGTGTTTCTGCGTGTCTGGTGGTACTACCCCGGGCGAGCCAACTCATTCATGCTGATTAATGGTTATTAATAGCTTCAGCGTAGCTCTACCACCACCCATGCGGAAAGTATGAAGTAAAAGTATCCAGAAAAATACCGTACCCGAAGAGTAGGTGGTAGAGCCGGGCTAAAGGTATTACTGGTTTCAGCATGAATGGGTTGGCTCGCCCGGGGTACTACCACAGAAGATCGACGTGAAGTAACAGTGCTTGCATTGTTGCGTTTCGTTCGGTCAGTGAGAACGCCTGAGGACCACCTCCCCTTGCCCATCCCCTCCTCCCCTTCCCTCCTCTTTCCCTCTCCTCCAGACACAGGCTGGCAACGCACTTGTAACTGTGTTGCTAGTGTCTATGGACGGTGGTGACCACTTACCATCAGGTGACCCGCCTGTTCGTTAGCCATTTATGATATAAAAAAAAGATTAAATCTAAATTTATGCGAGCGAAGTGGCGCTGCAAAGCTAGTATCAATAAGTTTAAATTTCCGTTGGTCTAAATATTGTATTGTTTAGGATTAAGTATATTAGTCACCTTTCAACTCTTTGAGGTATTGCTTAAATGTGTATTATAAAAAGAGATATATTTTTTAAGCCCAACTCCTGTACTAGAAATCAAGTCATGTATCACGTGAGACTACGAACATAAAATTCATTATTATCTAAGTGCCTGCGCACACTACGGTTTTTCACTGCATACATTTTTTCCGTAAATGTTGTGGCGTATGGAATTGTTTGAAAGCGCGCGCACTCCGGACAGAATTCCGCACCAGTTACAAGGTTCGCAGCTATGGAAAAAATTCCGCGTGCAAGGTTACCGACTTATGCAATTTCCCCCAAATTTAGGGAATAAATAAGTGAAACTGGATTCTTTTGGGGCTCATATTTTAGGGGTTTTTTTATTCACGAGTATAGATAGACCCTGAAATAACACAATACGGTCAATAATATTTATGATCTATTACTGTTCTATTTTCGAACGCAATGATCAAACATACATTTTCTAACCAATTTTTTTCTAAAATAATTTTCAAATTAGGTTTTCTATCTAAGTGCTTAAAAATTTGATGACGGTTTGATTTAGATTGCAACGTAATGATATATATTGTGTAACATTTAATCCTTCCACTAAAATGTTAATTTTATTTAATATGCAAATGTATAACGTAAACGTGCCAGTTGTAGACATTATAAGATCAAGATGTCGAGTTTATAATAAAATACTCATGAAATTGTTTAAATAACTATGAATATATGAACAAAGAAATGTTGCTTCTATGAAATAATGAATTGAAAATGATTGCCAATACCGAAAAATTAATATGTAGATAATAAAACTTGTGCATGATTTTTATTTAAAAAATATTTCTAATCTATTTCACTAATAAATTCCCTACGAAATCGAGTAATTGAAGACATGGTGTTAACACATAAACTATTATTTTTATTTGTATATATATTTACTGAAATTACCTGACATGAAACATTTTTCTTGAAAATCATTTTAATGAATCAATTATTTTAAAAAATGTGCATTTAAAAAAAGTGCTATTTCCATAAATATATACCTTGTACTAATTATTTTTTAAGACTTTTCTACTTTAGCTTTAGAGGTAAGTATTTTTTTGTGAGTTGGTATCACTGTACTCTAGTCGAGTCAGGAGTCAGTAGTGCTTGAACGGCGAAGGAGGGATGTAGTCAGCACGCGCTTTCGATTACGATGACGCGATGGGTTTGCAGGTGGTCGCCGATTTCGATATCGATGCATTAATTATACAGGTTCAGAACAGGCCATCAAATTATCAAATGATGGTATATTTATTCTGTAGTACTCAAAAAAAATTTTTGGATACATACATAAATCATTATATTTTATAAAAAAGAAACCCTTTATAGGTCTCAGTACTGTTTGTTATTGGATGTACCCAATATTGCTTTCGTTTGTATTTTATTGTATCTTTTAATCATCACATAGTATAAAACAAAGGCCCCCACCGCGTCTGTCTGTCTGTCTGTTCGCGATAAACTCAAAAACTACCGAACGGATTTTCAAGCGGTTTTCACCAACGGATAAAGTGATTCACGGGGAACGTTTTGGTATATCATTCGTCAAGGATTTTTTTTTTAATTAGGGCGGGTCAAAGTCTGCCCGGCCCGCTAGTAATAAATAAACGCTAACTCGGACTTTTGTTTTGTAATCCATGGCCGTGTTTCTTCCACGACAATCGTAAAACGAATGACGAAATTTGCGGAAAGTCAAACGTAATCCGCAGGGCTTATGTTGCGGATTTTTTTCCGGTCCGGAATAAATCGTCCTGTGTAGAATTGGAATTTACAACAGTCCGAGTGGTGGAAGTATACCGACAAACGAGCTTTCCGTGCAGTCGAAAAAAAAAAGTGTGTGTGTACTTATGTACACGCGTTAGAAGTTGTACTTCGTTGGCGTAACAAGATAAAAATCTTTTCAAAAATTTTATCTTGCGCCTTATTCTACGTTTGTAGAAAAAACTACACTAACAATAGGTATTTATTTAATATATTGAAAGTTTTAATACAAAGAAATACAAACAACAAATACAAAGACACAAAATGTTGACTATAGCTAACTTCAGGGTGTCGGTTTTGCGTGAAGATGTGCGCGCGCATCGTAATAACTTCAGGGTGTCGATTTTTCGTGACGGTGTGCGCGCGCATCGTAAAAATTTACTCTCATCATTTTTCCCTAACAGTAGAAGTATAACTTCAAAAAATGTAATATACAATTAATAATTTATTACAAAACAATGTTCTAAGTAAACGTGACATTCGTATTTCATTATCAGTGATAAAAGCCGAGATTTGAAAATGATAAACAATGATATATCACTTTTAGAAGCGTACGGCACGATGTTTAAGCAACAGTTATCAAATTATTAAATTATTTACACTAAAGATTGCATTAAAACCCAGAAACGTTTCAAGTAATCATGTGTATTTTCCGTAGCGGTCTTGGTGATGACAAATAAGAAATTAAGCTCTTCGAATCTATTTGACAGGAAACGCAAATAAACTTTATAACGCAGAGTCTCAAACCTGTTAATAGAGTTAGAAATATTAAGGAAAAAATAAAACGCTCTATCGTTCTAACTTATTTAATACTAGCGGGCCCGGTGGACATTGTCCGACCCAGAAAATTAAAAATGATATACCTAAACCTTCCTCATGAATCACTGTATCTACTGGTGAAAACCGCATGAAAATCCGTTCAGTAGTTTTTGAGTTTATCGCGAACAGACAGACAGACGTGGCAGAGGACTTAATTTTATAATATGTAATGGTAAAATTTGATTATATACGCATAAAAACTAGCTGGTCACCCCGGCTTCACACAGGTGTACTAATGAAGTTGAGACAAAATCTTCCCTTTTTAGTACTTAATACTAGTACTAAATTTAATTAGATCAAATTGTAACTCGACATCAATTCTGTCAATATATATATATATATATATATATATTTAAAGATATCCCCACGATCCTTTGACTCACCCACTCACTCGCTTTTTATACTGAAATTGTTTAACCCGAATTTTTCATTATGCCGTATGAATTTCAAACATATTCTAACATATTAATTCTATCTAATCATCTAATTAATTAATTCAGGCCAGTTTCTCACATTTAACAGTACTCGAAAGTTTATCAGAAGTATAATTCGCGAGAGGTGGTGGTTAAATTATACTTTTGGAGGTAACTAGTGTAGAAAAGTAAAATATAATCTTCCAGTTGGATAAACATTGTATACAGTTATGAGTTTAATCACAAAAAGGTATGTATCTAATAATAAGAAAATAATAATAGACAAAGGCATACAAAGAACGTACGGTTAATGACAAAACTGGTACCTGTTAATCTGATTCTGTAAATGATACAGACAATTCTGCAATTATCTGCGATACGGTTTATTCAGCAATTGATGTGGTATACGAACAATTATTTAAGTTATCTAAAAAAAATTTAAAAAACAATTTTCAACCGATACTTTTACACGTCAAGATTATGTCATTCTAAAATTTATAACTCATAAATATTATCAGTTACTATTTCAAAAATAAAAAAACGTAGTGATATTTTTATTTAATAAAATGACATACTGAAAATATTGTAATTAATAAAAAAAAGTGTGTGTGTACTTATGTACACGCGTCAGAAGTTATACTTCTTTGGCGTAACAAGATAAAAATCTTTTCAAAAATTTTATCGTTCGCCTTTTTCTACGTTTGTAGAAAAAACGACACTAACAATAGAAAAAAGGTTTATAATACATTGAACATTTTAATACAAAGAAATACATTTTATTTTGTATTAAACTCTTGACTATATTATGCGTAAGCCCGAACTTACAGTACTTAGATACAGCTATATTCAGGTCAAAAATAAAAAGATCGGCTGAGTGCCTTAAGCGCTTGTCTTAGTAGTCCGGTGAAGCTGTTAAGACCTTGGTAGGTCAATAGCGTAGTTAGATCGAAAAAAAAAAATCAGGCCAAAAAGATTGATGAGGAAAGTAACAAAAATGTATAAACTCAAAAGAGGATCGAACTAGCCACCTCTCAGTTAGTGGCACGATGATAGCACATAATATTAATAACGAATTATGCTGAGTTTTTGGCGGGGTCTTGGAATGTCATGTAGTGAATTTTATATTTTATTCATAACTAGCCTCTGCCCGTTACTTTGGGCTAACGCTAAAACGCAGCGGAAGCACTCAAGAGAAAAAGAAACACAATTTTAAAATATTCTTCATTGGTGCTCCGCTCCTATTGGTCTTAGCGTGATGATTTATAACCTTCCTCGATAAATGAGTTATATAGCACTGGAAGAATTTTTCAAATCGGACCAGTAGTTCCTGAGATTACCCCCTACAACGTCACAAACTCACAAACCTTACCACTTTATAATATTAGTATACACTAGCTGTGCCCGCAACTCCGTCCGCGTGGAACCTAATGTAAAAAAACAGTGACTAATAAAATAATCTGAATGTATCAAGTCCATTTACTTATCTACTCTCCTCTTTTACTTAAGTCGTGTCGTCATTAAAATTACAATAACTTTTGATAGATTGAACCAACCGATTTTAATGAAACCAAGACTATAATGTTACTCGAGGATATGCTTTATACTTTTCTTGGTGAGGTTTAATCGTGAACGCAGTACTTTAGCAGTGACGCGTATTCATATAAACAGACAGACATTTCTAAAAATGTTTGTAATGTATTTTATTACTTATTCCAAAAGACCACCAATTTTTTGAAGTTATATTTCTTTTGGCGCGTTAGGGAAAAATGATGAGAGTGAATTTTTACGATGCGCGCGCACACCGTCACGTAAAACCGACATCCTGAAGTTATTACGATGCGCGCGCACACCGTCACGAAAAACCGACATCCTGAAGTTATTACGATGCGCGCGCACACCGTCACGAAACACCGACAACCTTAAGTTAGCTATAGTCAACATTTTGTTTCTTTGTATTTGTTGTTTGTATTTCTTTGTATTAAAAGTTTCAATGTATTAAACACCTTTTTTCTATTGTTAGTGTCGTTTTTTCTACAAACGTAGAATAAGGCGAAAGATAAAATTTTTGAAAAGATTTTTATCTTGTTACGCCAAAGAAGTATAACTTCTAACGCGTGTACATAAGTAAACACACACTTTTTTTTTCACAAAAATCTAAGAACTATAGACGATACCTATAGACTATCTGTCTATATAACTATAGACTCTATATTTTGTAATATTGGTTGTGTTTTACGTAATATAGTTTGGTTATTGTGCACAGGTCAAATGTATGGGAAATAATACCACGGAACATGGATTCTGATTTGCCATAAAAATTGACTGGAAAGTTCTAACAAGACGGCCACTTTCTTGTTAGTTCATTGAAATGATCGCAAAACCATCGCAGACGTATTCGACAATGGCAGTAATAGTCTACTAGAAAATTGGTTGCCAAAAAAACAAACTATGTAAATGACACGATAAATGTATATAAAGAGACGAATTATTGGTCAGAGCAGAAAAGGTCAAATGTCAAAAGCCAACCAGTTGGTTGACTTTTCTCAGGTGAATGACCATGTATATAGTGTTGTTTCTGTTTATTTTTTAAGGTTTTTTTTTATATCATAGCAGGCAAACAAACAAGTGGGCCACGTGATGTTAAGTGATCACCACCGTCCATAGACACTTGCAACACCAGGGGAGTCAACCTGTGTTTGGAGGAGGGGGAGGGCAGGTGGGTAACAGGCGCTCTCGATGACCGAACGAAACGCAACAATGCAAGCACTGTTACTTCACGTGGGTGTTTCTGTGTGTCGAGTCGTAGTACCCCGGTCGAGCCGACCCATTCATGCTGAAGCCAGTAATGGCTTCAGCGTGGCTCTACCACGTACAAAATTTCGAGTAAAGTGAAGTGAAAACTTCTTTAACCCCTTTGTAAATTAAAACTCGATAATGACAAGAACCCAATAAATTGAAAAACAAACAAACATGTACATGCATAGGATTTAACGCGTGAAAAAATGAGATATGAATTTATTATAAGTTTTTGAAGGTTACATCACTGCTAAAGTACTGGGTTCACAATAAACCCTCAGCAAGAAAATCGTAAAACATATCCTCGGGAGTAACTTAGTGTTTGTTAAATTAAAATCGGTCAACTTTATCAAAAGTTATTGTGGTTTTAGTGACGACACGGCGTAAGTACGAGAGAAAAGTAAACAAGTAAATAAACTTAATACATTCAGATGACTTTATTAGTCACGGTTTTTACATTACATTTCACGCGGACGAAGACTAGTTAAGAATAAATTTCTTTTAACGCAAAATTATACGGCAGTAATTCGATTACCCATGGATGTATCAATACATTTTTCCATATTACTTGGTATAATGCAGATCGCTTCATTTACATAGAATGGCTTGAACGTAACATGCGTATATTGAAAGGGGTTAAAATAAATTTCAAATTGGCCTTTACAAATTTGAATACACGTCGGCGACCTACAGAATACCGGTACTTTCAGCTTTGCAATAAATCGAATAGGTACGCAGCCCACTTGATTTTAAACGGTCATTTTCGACTATAAATGTAAAATTGTTTATAAAAATACTAGCTTTTGTTCGTGGTTTCGCTCGCATTAATGTAAATTTGATCTATCCCTCGGGAAATATCACCGATCGCCGAGAGCGCCGGAGGCCCACCTCCCCTACCCTTTCCCCTTCCCTTCCTCCCCTCCTCCACAGGCTGGCAACGCACTCCCCTGGTATTACAAGTGTCTATGGACGGTGGTGATCACTTAAAGTCAGGTGACCTACCTGTTCGTTTGACTCCTATGATATAAAAAAAAATATACATTTTTCTGTATGAAAATTTCACTACATTCTTTTCTATATCCCTGAAAATGTTTATGCAAAATTACATGGTAATCGGTTAAGTAGTTTACAAGTGAAAGTATAACAAACAAATAAACAAACAAAATCACATCGCATTTATAATATTAGTAAG
Organism: Antheraea yamamai; assembly: GCA_036509395.1. Taxonomy (NCBI): domain Eukaryota; kingdom Metazoa; phylum Arthropoda; class Insecta; order Lepidoptera; family Saturniidae; genus Antheraea; species Antheraea yamamai. The sequence goes on along the minus strand of AP028449.1, from coordinate 6,994,596 downwards.
GATATATTAATGTATACATTTTTATATAATCAAAAAGGACTGCAGATCTGAGGACAATTAATAATTGTTACTATTCCCGACTCCTCCCATCTGATGAGTCTAATTTCCAACAAGAGTTACAAGGACATATTAACTTTGCTTGGCAAAAATTTACAATTTGAACGGAGTCATACGTAACGGCATGTATCGCCTCGAATATGGTATTGCGGCCATCAAAGGCTTTTACAAAGTCATCTCGCAGAAGGAGGCGGCGGAGAGGGCCCGCGAGGAAGATCCGCAAAGTGGCCCTCTCCGCCAAAGGAGAGCAGGAAGGAGGGGAAGGCGGAACGCTCGACCCCTCCCATAACCGAGCGGAGCCTGAGGGGATGGGTCGGGGGACTCATCTCATCATTGCACAGGTGAGGCTGACGAGGGGAGACGACTGGTTGTGTACCCAGTAGTCTCTCTATAGTAGGACGAAGCCTGGCGTACAATTGCCAGGCTGCCGCAGGGGCGGTTTCTCAGGAAGACAGCAGGTTCGATCCCTGGCCGCCCCTACTATGCGGCGGCCGGTACACCGTGGGGTTTTAGTCCGTGCGAGTCGGACATAACCCACTCTCTCCCCCGAGAGGGTGGCGTATCCATAAATGATTTTCCCACGTTAATAAAAAATAAAAGGGGGGGGGGAGGCATTATGGGGCAATGCCCTACCTTCAAATCACAATGCCCGACCCTAAAAATACCAAAAACTAATATAAACTATTATAATTAAATTGTTTGTTCATAGCTTGAATTTTTTTAATATGTAGCGATAGATATCTAAACTTTTACGAACATACCACAGTTTGTGACATACGAGGGCAGATTAATTGTGATAATTTTTTTACTTCAGCCCTACCTGTAACCAATGCTACCCTACCTCAAATTCGACTCTAGTTACAGCCCTGATTACACTTAGTTCAAAAAACAACGATAACAAATTATCCAGTTACTATTAAACCCATAACAAACAATACTTCGTTACAAATTAATTTCCGTACTGTCTCATCTTCGCTACAAAAATATATGTTAGCATAAAAAAATATTCATTGTCATACTTTCAAAAGCAAAAAGTATGGAAGCAAATAGAATAGAACATAACCTCTTTCAAAAGAGATATATCTCTTTCACTTATATTTTTAACTAGCTAACGCTCCCGACTTGGCTCTCGCGATTTATTTATTATTTTGTATAGTTTCATTGAAGTGTCCTATTTGGATTAATTGAGAAAAAATAGAACATTACGCATTTTCTATTTTTTTATTTTCATTTTCTCAATACTATTTGACATCTATGGAAAACCGTATTTATATGTAGCATAGACAATACTCTAAAATTCTTCTATCCGATAATGACAATCTCGTTAAAATTGATTCAGCCGTTTCGGAGATTATCCCGAAGAAACATCATTTTATATGTATATATTTATTAGGAGTCACAAAAAGAAAACTTTATTATGTCTATTTAATGAACAATTGCTTGATATTTCTTGACTCATAATTAAATATCAAATTATACTGTGACCTCAAGATTCCTTATCAGGAGTTATCGAATGTAAAACTACATAGCTCTTTCATTAAATAAAACGTACATCGCGTAATAAGAACAGAAATTGAATCAATAATTTTTACAAGATATTGTATAAATTTATACAAAATATTTATCGAAATCTTCAAATAAAAAAGAAAAATAATATTAATATTTTCACAGAAATATCAAGATTAATTTTAATTAAACGATGAAAAATCCTACTTACATAATTATAAAAATAATGTACGCTCACCTTTACTATAATAATATAAAATATATTTTCTAATTTTCTATATTACATTCGGCAGCTACGAACGACTAGTCACTGACGTTTTTACTCCACATTTTTATTAAATTTACTGATTTATCTGCATCGAGTTTAAATGTTGCGCCGCCGTGCCACTGCCTTGAAAGGTGACGTAAAATCAATTCCTTCGAGCTTGGGATTGGTGTATGGTTCGATAAAATCGTTTTGAAACAGTACTTACTTTTATAGTGAATAATATTACTGATACCACATTATTTAAAAAGGACTAACTAATGGTATTTAATAATAACTTTTATGACATATATATAAAATATATTAGACTGTATTCTATTTATTTTAAGAGTATTAATAAAAAAGCTATTAATGAACGAAATTTGATAAAGATAATATAAGCTTAAGTATCGAACAAAAATGACGTTCTGACACACTCATACTATTTACCTTTAAAATAAACGATTCTTAATCATAGCGTTTAAATTTTTGTTCCGTGAAAAAAGTTTGCATTTAATTAGGTTTGATGTTTATTTTGAGACAACTTTAGGATGTTCTACTATAATATATATTTTTATTTTAGCATGACAATCATAGCTGTCAAATTACGTGTAAAGGAATAACTGACAATTACGTCTTTGCACTAGCAAAGACAGTCCAAAAATAATTTACAGAAAATAGCCTTTATCAAAAAGTATTTAGCAAAATTTGAGAATGTCACTTATTACCCGGAACGTTTTTCGTGCCCTCGTACAGGTATTTATTTTTTATATTACAAAAACTTTATAATATTAAATATAAAATGTTTCGTAACAATGTCCAGTGGATGTGATGATTCTAATCTTTTCGGAATGAACATCATATTTATATAACTTAGGTGATTACAAATTTGATTTATTTCGAACTTAAAAACGAGTTAATACATTTTTTTTATATGAGCTCACGTGACTCAATAATCGATATGATAAGTCTAATTATATTGTTCAGTAGATTCGCGATGTTGTTGACTGCTGGTTCACATAGTTTACATTTTCCTATAACCTTGTGAATATAGGAATCAAGTATGTTTCCATGTAATAGTATATTTTGAAAGAACGTGTTTATTACAGGGATCACAACATGTAGGCAAGGGAGTACACACAAGTTCGGTAAACACTGAGAAAAATGTACGTTTCGCGCCCATTGGTTCGCTGGTGAGAATACTAACTGTCCACTAATAGCAACTATCCCTGATATAATTTGTAAGCAATGAATCAAATAAGCTTCAAAGTTGGCAAAATTTCATTTATTTATACTTTTATATATTAAATGTATCATAATAATTGTAAAATTGATTCCTTATCTGATTCAATTCACTTATATGCCTTGTCATATCTAAATTACAATTTTGGTGTGTAATTTACATATTCGACATATTTATTTGGGAATTTTTTTAAAAGGATTGATATACATACCTCCATATGTTTAATTTAATGTTAATATCATTTTATTCAATTGAGTTGTATCAGGGTCTACAAGTTGGTGTCCCGATGAATCTGTAAGCATTTTGTTGTACAAATGCATGTTTGCACTCTCACATTGTGCATATACTTTAATATTTCTCTAATGCTGTTATATATGTAATGTTTATTTATTTGGTATATAATTTTTTATGTGAATGAATATTTTGACACACATTTGGGTAACATGACACATGAGATAATTAATTGAGCAAAATATAGCCAGCTGGCAAGTTGAATGTAACCTGCTACAGATTTTAATCTGGGCCATAAAACTGTTGAATCGTGTTCAATATAAAGTATCTTGTGCATTTAGAAGCACATATGAATATAAAAAATCATTTTTACGATGAACACTGATAAATCATGTTATCGAGCTTAGCTTACTCATAATAATTTCAATTGGATGTGATCCCAATATTGATTGGCTTGATTCTCCAGTAGATACACATACTTCTCATTAATAAAATTCTTCTGATTGAATTGTCTTTACTCATTACACTTAATAGGTGTTAAAACAGTTTATTTTCTCAATTACGCATTATCTATGGCACATACGAATAAAGAAATTCATTTCTAAGATGAAAACTGATAAATCATGTTATCGAGCCCAGCTTACTCATAATAATTTCAATTGAATGTGATCCCATTATTGTCTTGATTCTTCAGTTCATACACAATCTTCTTATTAATAAAATTCGTCCGATTTAATTGTCTTTACTAATTACACAAATAAGTGTTAAAACAGTTTATTTCCATGACTAAACATTATCTATAGCTCCTGTCTATGTTAAAATGGCTAGAGCTTCGTCTGAAATTTTCTGTATGTTAATCATAACTGCAGTAAGCAAAAGCTAATGATTCAATTATTGATTTGATATATTCAGACTAACTTATTATACTTAAATTTGTCCAAGTGTGTTTTGGTAAAAAACAAATCATTATTGCTATTATAGTTTATGCTAAATTTTCAAAGACTTTTCTAAAGGATTGAGTTAGTGATTGTAATTATAATTAATTTCAGAATTGATTTCTAATTTTAATAATTAGAATTCTTTTTTTTAATAAAGGCATTTCCATCAAACCATTAATTTTGTTTAATCAAATTTTATCTAAATCCTCTGGCCCAACACATGCCAAGTTTCAGATGTATAGAATTCTAAACAGTTTGAGGAAGGGAATTTAAAAATGTTAGATAAACATTATTATAAGGTTAATAAATAATAAGAAGTCAAGGTCTGTTGAGATAAAGATGCACCGCACCCTTCATTTTATCAATATACTTTAACCATGCCTGTAGTATGATCCAAGTGATTTTTCCTAATAATTATCGTAAATGTTTTTTTATATCAATCATCCTATTCTTTATTTAATTACATATTTTTTTAAAAAAATGTGATTTCAAGAAGACATATATTTCTATTGCGGCTCTATATATTAGAGATATTTTATTCTTATTTGAATAAATTTAATTTTTAATTACAATCCCAGTCATGAACAGGATGATTTAAGGATTTGTTTTGTGGATGTCTGTCTGTGTGTTCAAAATATTAAGCATATATCTCACGTTTGGCATGATTTGTGTTTGCTCAATGCAGTCTTTGTGTTGTCCAAATGCATTTGTTTCACCTATAATTATGTAACTTACATAATATTATATCCATTTTAGCACCATGTTGATTCATAGGGATAACATATTTTCTTACAATTTTCAAGACATATTAAAAATTGAGATTTTTAAAAAGAATCATATTTTGATTTATATGAGGAAAGTTATTAAATAAATAAGAGTACATATTTCTTACGTAGGTTTATTTCATTGGAATATAGTTTGCATTTTTTTTAATATCTTCTTCTAAATTTACCTTCATAGATAATACAGATGTAGTGATTACTAAATATACATTTCTTATCTATTTGGAATAAAGTTTGTTATCCTTATGGGAATCTTTGTACAGCCTAATATGTTCTATATATTTTTGTAGTGTTACAGGTAAGAATTTTTATTTAAAATTAATGTTTTCATGAACATACATTAGAGAATTATCAGTTCAATTATATGTAATTATATGTAATGTAATTATTACCCTGACCTCTTAGCTCCGAGATATCTGATAGGTAGTGTTATTAGTGTCTGTATTTAATTGTTATTGAACATAAGTTCTTCCATAATTTAGAGTGAGGTAATATCTGTATTGGCGAAATTGGTAAAATGGCAAAATATTTTTTTAAATAAATATTAAATTTGTATATGCTGTGGGAAATAACTCATGCTGATATAAGAGTAGTAATGACAGCCTTTAGGGTTCCCACTTCTGGGCAAAAGGCCTTTTCCTGAGGAAAAGTACAGGCATAACAATTATGCCAGCCTACCATGATTTTTATATAGTTATTGTGATAAACTTATATATCAGTTGCTATAATGTATAGAATTTATGTTGCAATGAAAAGGTAGACAAAAACTTTCCTAAACAAAGACAGAATTGATAACTGGAATGATGGATGACTAAAAAAGAATTATACATAAATATGTCTAGGAATAGATATATAGTCAAGATAAGATAATGAAGGGTTACAAAAATACAAAGAGGGTACTCTAAGTTTTATTTAGGTTAAGGGATTATATACACATTAGATGGTCAGGTTATCAACTGATATAGCACATTGGTCTGTAATTATTGGAAAGCAGATTATGAACACATATAATACATGTAATATCATATTTATTTGTGTATTTCAGCAACCCAATGCGTCAAAGGAGGGTCGCATTAAGTGCACCCTTATTCCCGGGGATGGCGTCGGTCCTGAGTTAGTATATTCAGTCCAGGAGGTCTTTAAGGTAACATGAATTTTATTATTATACTAGCGGGCCCTGTGGACTTTATCCCGCTTTGATAATAAAAAAGAACAATAAAAATGACAAATTATATACCTAAACCTTCAAACCTAGACAGACAGACACGGTAGGGGACTTTGTTTTATACTAGGTAGTGATAGTGTCCACAACTTTGTTCGCATGAAAATGTGTTTGTTGTATAATGTTATTCGCATACCTGTGTCACGATCCTTCGATTACTTTTATGGGAGTAACATTGTAGGAAGTATGAGCGTTGTCAAGATTAATAGTAATTAGTCTGTATGTTATTATCATTTATTAACTCCTAGAACGTATTTTCCTATATTAAATTACCTTCATGAAATTCTGTCGATACTACTTAGCTCCTATGAAAAAGCATAATGATATACACGATAAATATACAACACTAGCCTCTGCCCGCGACTTCGTCCACGTGGAGTAGTTACTTTGGGCTAACGCTAACATGCAGCGGAAGCTCTCAAGAGGAAAAAGAAACGATTTTGAAATATTCTTCATTTGTGCTCTGTTCCTATTGGTTTTAGTGTATGATATATAACCTATAACCATCCTCGATAAATGAGCTATATAACACTGAAAGAATATTTCAACTCGGATTTGTAGTTCCTCAGATTACCCCCTACAACGTCACAAACTTTTTTTTTTCGAATTGACTATGCTATTGACCTAGCAAGGTCTTAACAGCTTCACCGGACTACTAAGGCGAGCGCTTAAGGCACTCAGCCGAAGGTATAGATACTCAGTACAGATACTCAGTACAGATAAACAATACTCTGAAAAGTAATTTATCTATCAACAAAAATCTCGTAAAAATTGGTCTATTGTTTCGTGCACTATGCCCAGATAAACAGCAGATATTTCAATTATATTTATATTTATATCGCTTGCCAAATGCAATAAGGGTGTATCAAAGCACTTACGGTTTCATGGCTAAAGGCGCATAGAAAACTCTTTTGGCTTTTAAAGAATATCTTCAATTAAGTTTAGAAAATGTTGACGCAATTGAAAAATATTGCAGAGACAAAAGGGTGATAAATTCTTTTCTATTCAAGATTCTAAGTAACCGCATTAACAGATTTCTGTTGGGGCAAATATGTTTCTCAGTACCACGAAACAACAGTCGTTTGCAGAATCGCAAAACATTCTTCCTACCGAAGTATTCGACAAACGTTGGACAACACTCGCCCCTCTGCCGATGTGCCACATATACAATAATATGCAATCTAAATCTAAATATATATATATTAGATAACACGTTCATAATAAATCATGGCTAATCTAACAAAGTATCAACATATTGTTTCCATTATTTCCTTGGAAGGAAGGTGTTGAAATTATCATTCAAATAAAATAACGCATTATATCGTCAAATCTAAAATATCGATAGTTTTCTTCAAGCTTATTAATTTGATATAAAAGTTGTTTTTGTAATTCTATTACAGGCGTCAAATATTCCTGTGGATTTTGAATCATTCTTTTTCTCGGAAGTAAATCCAACTCTGAGTGCTCCATTGGAGGATGTCGTCAATTCTATCGCTAAGAACAAGATCTGCATCAAGGTAACATAGGCATAACTTATGAATACAATTATTATGTCTAGTAAATACGATACATAAAAATCTTTAATCAAAAAAAGAAGTAACTCAAAAATTCAATGTTGTGGGAAAATGCGTTTACAGTTTGACCATGTTTACACGTTCGACTTAATTTCATCGTAACAATAAATGAAGGGCTTTAAGTCAATTCAAAAAGTAGGGATAAGTAGTGTAATTATATTGATATTCAGTTGTCGTAGAAAGTATCACCATTTGTGCCAATCAGTTCCAGGCAAGTGCGAAGTAACGTCCACTCTAATATTTATAGTCATATTTTTGTTGAATTCAGCGTTAATTTAATTTATAATAAATTCAGGGTATTCTGGCAACACCTGACTTCTCTCACACCGGTGAGCTGCAAACCCTGAACATGAAGTTGCGTAACGCACTCGACCTGTACGCCAACGTGGTGCATGTCAAGTCTTTACCAAATGTAAAGTGCCGACATCAAGATGTTGACTGTATCATTATCAGAGAGCAGACTGAAGGAGAATACTCCGCTCTGGAGCATGAGTCTGTGCCTGGTAAGATGTTATTTCAAATCTCTAATGACTTTTTGCATTTGGACGTTCTACTGCTAATGTTGTTTTTTGTAGTCAATGTTTAATTACGTTTTAATACAATATATTTAACGCATTCATATTATAAGACTAGCTATACGTTCTAGCTTTGCACTTACAAAGAAAATGAGACCAAATCTTCCCTTTACAGTTTGGCCATATCTATCTATACATTTACATATGATAATAATGTAAATCTAAGGTGTCTGTACTTTTTGATTTTCGTGAAAAAATTTTTTGTAGGTGTGTAGGAATAAGTAATAGAATATACATTTCAATCATTTTTAGAAATGTCTGCCTGTCTGTCTGTTTTTATGAACAAACGCATCATTGCTAAAGCACTTGGTTCACAATAAATCCTCAGTAAGAAAATCATAAAGCATATCTTCGAGAGTAACTTAGTCTTTGTTTCATTAAATTCGGTCCACTCTATCAAAAGTTATTGTAATTTTAATGACAACGCGGCGTTATTACTAGAGAAAAGTAGATAAGTAAATGGATTTCAATACATCATACAAATGACTTTATTAATCACTGTATTTAACATGAGGTTCCAAGCGGACGAAGTTGCGGGCACAGCTAGTAATGAAATAAAATTGTAACGTCAATCTGTTAATTCTGTCAACATTTTATTAGATCTTCTTACCACTGTCTGTCTCACAACTCATTTTATATTCAGATTTATCAACCCAAATAATAGACTTTTCCGTACGAATTTTGATATATTTTCTTTCATACAACACTTGTCTTGAAAATGACTAACAACAAAAATAAATGCCAAGTAGATTCAGCCATTCTGAAATGATGCGCTTACACACATTTGCTAATTTATTTTTATATATAATAGGTTATATAAAGTAAGTTAGTTAAACATCTGTTAGATAAGATCTGTTTGTGTTTCTATACAGATTTTCAAGTGTTGTAACTTAGTTTCTACTATGTAAACACCACTGCTTATTCTATTCAAGCACAGGGAGTGTTGTAACTTAATTCTGACGAACAACCTGTTTGAGACTGGCCCACAAGATGGGCGATCTTGTTGCAATTGGTTGTTGTCGTGTAGATTTTTCATGGGCTGTAACTTAATATTCGAGGTTCGGCTGCGGAAACATCACTATCTATTCCATGCCAAGAGTAAAATATTAGCACATGAAGTATTGTATTATAAGTATAACTCATAAATAACCTATCTGGGATTGAGCCAATACTAGACAGTCCTGTTTGATATCGATTACAGACAAGCAGATTGTACATAGCTTATAACCTAATATTGCTATTTCTATTGCAGAATAAAAGATTGATAATAGTTGAAATGTTTATTCCATTGATCACTTCCTAAAGAAAGTGATCCAGTCATTAAAGAAAGTGATCCTGTTGTTAAAGAAAGTGATCCTGTCATTAAAGAAAATGATCCTGTATGTTCTTGTTATTCTATAATAATATAGGTAATCTAAATGTTTCTGATGACTAGGTGTGGTCGAGTGCTTAAAGATCATCACTGCAGCGAAATCAGAACGTATCGCGAAATTCGCCTTCGATTACGCTGTTAAAATGGGTCGTAAGAAGGTGACAGCTGTTCACAAAGCGAACATCATGAAACTTGGGGACGGGCTCTTCCTTCGCAGCTGCGAAGAGGTAAGTTTAAAAGATATATCCATTTCTGTTTACTACACATACATTTATTATCATGTTCTATCAAAGAAACAGCGATTCTCAAACTTATATACTGGTGAAATTTATTCATTTAAAAAGGCTCCTTTAAATATTTAAAAAAAGCAGAAAACTTCAGTGCATCCTAACTAATACTACAAATGCGAAAGTGAGTTTGTTTGTTACACTTTCGCGCCTCAACTACTTAACCGATCATCATGTTGAAATTTTGCATGAACGTTGACAGAGACACATAGAAGGACATAGAGTACCTATTATTCATAAAAAATATACTGGCCCTGAGTTCAGAGTTTTGGTTTGGTTTCAGAACCACTGAATTAAAGAATTTCTCATGTACTGTGGGTTAGTAACATGCGAATAAATATAAATGCTAAACGATGACGTATCTGGAGGGAGGCTTGGCTTTCACTTGCAGCTGCTGAAGCACTAATTAGGCAAAAGCTTAGGATAAACTCTTGCTATTATGCTATAATGCTCGCGAATCCATCCGCGTGGAACCTAATTAAAAAAAAGTGACTAATAAAATCGTGTGAATGTATTAAGTCCATTTACTTATCTAGTTTTCTCTCGTACTTAAGTCGCGTCGTCATTAAAATTTCAATAACTTTTGATGAAGTGAACTGATTTTAATGAAATCAAGACTAAATGTTATTAGCGGATATGCTTTATGATTTTCTTGGTGAGGTTTTATCGTGAACGCAGTAATTTAATATTGATGCATGTTCAAACAAACAGGCAGATAGACATTTCTAAAAATGATTGATATGTATTTTATTACATATTCCATCCAAGACACCTGTAACATTTTTGTTTTCACAAAAATCTAAAATGTACAGACATGTTAGATTTACATTCTTATTATATATAGATAGATTTTATTACGTTTTCTTTCGCAGAAAATTCAAATTTATTGGTAGGATTCGCATCTCCGTCGATCCATTCAATGTCGGAATATATTAATTACCTTGAACCATCATTGTTTTGGTATATTTTAAAGTATAGACTTATAGATATGAGTTTAAAAAAATGTCACTTTTATTAAAGCATTGCTTTCTGAATACATCTGCCTCTATAATTCTTCTTGGCTAATTTCAGGACGTTTCTGTTTTAAATTATACAGTTTCTAAATAGTTTTAAAAAGTTGCCATAGTAGCGAGTTTGAGAACCGTTGATTCAGGGAATTGTATGCGTGTATCAAATATACTCTCGAGTTTTTGGTGGGATTTTGGTCTGTCATGTAATGTATTTTATATTTTATTCATAATCTTGTGTTGCTTGACTCCGTATTGTGTAAAATTGGTGGTGTTTTATGTAATATAGTTTGTTTATTGTGCATTAATGAAGTGAATGGAAAATAAGACCATGAATTCTGAGATGCCACAAAAATTCTCTGGAAAGTTGTAACAAGGGAACCGCCATCTTGTTGGAACATAAACATTGACATTGAAATGATCGCACGACACTAACTTGTAACTTAACTACTTGACAATGGCAGTAATAATCTAAAAGATTGGTTGCCATAACTAAAGTTAAAAAATAATATACTCCCGGAGATTTTGGCGGGGTTTTATAATGTCATGTAGTAGATTTTATTCATAATCTTGCGTTATTTGACTCTATATTCTGTAATATCGGCGGCGTCTTACGTAATATAGTTTGGTTATTGTGCCCAAGTGAAGCGGTTGGGAAATACTGCCACCGAGCTTAAATTGCTACAAAAACTCCCTGCAAGATTCTAATAAGGGAGCCACCATCTTGTTAGAACATTGAAATGATCGTAAGAAACTTGTGTAATGTCATTATTTTATCTACTCGACAATGGCAGTAATAATCTACAAGGAGGTTGCCAAAAATAAAACTAAAAAAAAAAAAATGTAACCCCCAGATGGCGAAACTGTACCCCCGGATCCAGTTCGAGAAGATGATCGTGGACAACTGTACGATGCAGATGGTTTCGAACCCGAACCAGTTCGATGTGATGGTGACTCCGAACTTATACGGGAACATTGTGGACAATCTCGCGAGTGGACTCGTGGGCGGAGCCGGTGTCGTCGCCGGAGCCTCTTATAGTGCTGAGTGTGCTGTATTCGAACAGGTATTTATTCCTCTTATTTTGCTTCTTAATTCGCTACATTTCAAAATAAACTAAATCCAATGTTAGCTGTTCCTAATATTTTATATTATTTTTCATAGATTATTTGTAATAGAAAAGTTTCACTTCTATCGTATGTCATTACGACACATACCGTTTTTTTATTTGTGTTTTTTGTTTTACTTATATAGAAAAATGATCGGTATTACTATAAACTTATTACTATAAGTTTAGTAGTGTGTGAGAGACTACAATTTTTAAAAGCACTACCTACATGCTTAGTGGTTTTTTTGCATGTCCTTTGAGGTCAAATGCTAAAACTTATAAAAGCATACATTTGTAATGTTTCAGGGCGCTAGACACATATTCTCAGGTGCTGTAGGTAAAAATATTGCGAACCCGATTGCCATGCTACTCTGCTCGGCCAACTTGCTTGCTCATGTCAATCTCCACTCCTACTCGAAGATGATTAAAAACGCTGTCAACAAGTAAGCTCCATTATTTTTTTTATATATCATATGAGGCAAACGAACAGGCGGGTCACCTTATGGTAAGTGATCACCGTCGTCTATAGACACTAGCAACATCAGGGGAGTTGCAAGTGCGTTGCCAGCCTGTGTTTGGGGGACGGGCAGAGGAGGGGGCATGGGTGACAGGAGGGGGAGGGGAGGTGGAATGCAAGCATTTCATGCGGGTGTGTCTGTGGGTCTGGTGGTAGTACCGGGGGCGAGCCGACATATGCAGAAAACAGTAATATCTTCAACGTGGCTCTACCACCTACACTGAACCCTTTTGGAACGGTTTTGTGAATTGGATTATATGAAACGAAAAAGAGATCGCTATCAATTTATTTTATACTAGCGGGCCAGGCGGGCAATGTTCCACCCTGATAATAAAAAAAAACCTTGACAAATTATATACCAAAACGTTCCTCATGAATTACTTTTTCCACTGGTGAAAACCGCATGAAGATCCGTTCAGTAGTTTTTGAATTTATCGCGAACAGACAGACAGACAGACGCGGTAGGGGACTTTGTTTTATACTATGTAATGATACAGGTTAGGTATGTATAGGCTGTGAGAGGATAAGATAGAATGCGTTTCTATATAGTTTTCCTATCGAAATATATAGAAAGAGACGGAGAGAGAGAAATATTTTTTGTTGGGCCTCCGGTGCTCTCACTGTCTTAACGAAACGCAATGATGTGTGCACTGTTACTTCATGTCGGTGTTTTTGTTTGTCTGGTGGTACTACCCCGGGCGAGCCGACCCATTCAGATCGTCTTTACCACCTCCACAGTCTTTTCGTTTATTCTAGTATCATTTTAGTTTTACCATGCTTTCTCTAATTTCTCATATGTTGATCTCCTTTTTTTTTATATCATGGGAGGCAAATATACAGGTGGGTTACCTGATGTCTTGTCTTGTGAGGGGGAGTAAGGGAAGGGGGAAGGGGAAGGGACGTGGGCCTCCGGCGCTCTCACTGACCGAACGAAACGCAACAATGCAAGCACTGTTACTTCACGTCGGTGTTTCTGCGAGAGGATGGTACTACCTCGGTCGAGTCGACCCATTCATGCTGAAACCATTAATAGCTTCAGCGTAGCTCTACCACCTCTCCTACATGTTTTAACTCAATCTCCTTCCATCTAACAAGACTATAAAGAGTTCATGTCCTTTAGGACGACGCTGCTAGTTTATTCTAAGTTTGTCTCAAGATCTTTGTGAAGGAAGGAAAATCTGAATTATTATAAAGCTTAAGCTTCGGATTATTATAAAATACGAGCCTCTGCCCGCGACTTCGTCCGCATGGGATAGTTACTTTGAGCTAACGCTGACACGCAGCGGAAGACCTCAAAAGGAAAAAGTACCCCGATTTTGAAACATTCTTCATTGGTGCTCCGCCCCTATGGGTCTTAGCATAATGATATATAGCCTATAAACTTCCTCGATAAATAGGCTATATAACACCGAAAGAATTTTTCAAATCGGATAAGTAGTTCCTGAGATTAACCCCTACAACGTCACAAACTTTACCTCTTTATAATATTAGTATAGATAATGAAAAGTGATACTCCCTGGATTCAAAGTTACATTTGAAGCGACAAAGTAATTACAGTTTTGTTTTATTTAGAATACTTTTCGATATGTACTCATATTAATTAGGGTGCAAGCTACATTAGGTATATACTCCAAAATGATAAAAAAATACATGCTCTATATACTACTATGATGAAAACGCCAGTGATTTTGTATTAAATTACAGTATATAGTTTAAATAATTATAACGTACATTTTTTGTTGTAAAAAGACGAAGAAGAAAACAGAATTTGTTATTTTTAATATAATAATATTATAAAGAGGTAAAGTTTGTGAGTTTGTGACGTTGTGGCGTTGTAGGGGGTAATCTCAGGAACTACTGGTCCGATTTGAACAATTCTTTCAGTGTTATATAGCTCATTCATCGAGAACGGTTATAGGCTATATATCATCACGCTAAGGCCAATAGGAGCGGAGCACGGATGAAAAATGTTTTAAAATCGAGATGTTTTTTTCTTTTTGAGAGCTTCTGCTGTGTGTCAGCGTTAGCCCAGAGTAGCAACTATTACTACGCGGACGAAGTCGCGGGCAGGGGCTAGTTTTGAATAAAATACAATGTAAACTTTTTATAATGAATTTCAAGTGATAGAGCATTTTTTTTCGTTGAGTTATAGTTATATGGCGGAAAGATAACAAATAAATGGTTTTATGGTAAATCAACCAAATTGGACTAATTTCTACATTATATAAAGTTTTTCGTTATAACGAACGACGTTATGAAAAATTTATACTGTAATTGTAACAAAGGGAGTCATATTTATGGAAATTAAACTTTAATGTCGTTGTACATTGTTTTTCAGGTAGGATTAGGATCTTAGTTATGAATTTTAGTTGTAGTAAGATAAATCTATACTAATATTATAAAGAGGTAAAGTTTGTGAGTTTGTGATGTTGTAGGGGGTAATCTCAGGAACTACCAAACAAATTTTGATAATTCTTTTACCTATAGAAAGTCATGTTATTTGTGAGTGTCATAGGCTATATATTAACCCGAAAAATATATAGACTTTTTTGTGGTAGTCGGATTTGCAAAGTAAGTCTGAGAAAAAACGGTCGAACAAAAATATATCTTATAAACGCTGTCTTAACGATGAGAGATATATGATTGAGTTCTATAGAAAAGTTGTAGAGCTTGATAATGCTTGCAAAAAAGTCAGCGACAGCATATGTCTTCAGGGTTGTTTTTATTATCAGGGCGGGACAACGTCTGCCGTGCCCGTTAATATTTAATAAATGTTTACAAATGGTTTTTCAGAAACTCAGTTTATCTCTCTTGTATCATTTCCTGCAACAATATTTAAAAGCCTATATATATTGTTTCCAGGGTCTTGGCAGACGGTAAAGTAAGGACAAAGGACCTCGGTGGACAGTCTACCACTAAAGACTTCACTAATGCCATCATCCATTGTCTGGGTTAAATGTACCTCTTCATATTCCCTTCATGAGACATGGTATCAAGTGTTATTGTAACCAATTTACAATATCATTGGCAAAAATCAATAGTACTAAGTTCCCATTACATCGGGGAATCCTCTATTAACCTAATTATCAATAATTAGTTGGTTAATCTTTATACTTGTGATTCGTGAAGGGAAATATAGTTAAATATTGCTCCGTAGAACAAATCTCCAAGAGTAATTGTCATCTTTAAAATTTGCTAAATATTCTCATACAACTCTCTTCTGTATTTATTGAATCGAGTTATTTATATTTTGTTGTTAATTAATTTATATAAAATCTAATTTCTAATCAAATGATCTGCGATATCATAGAGATTAATTCGTGATACAGTATTAATTGTTCATGTAGATAATGAGTTGCAAGTGTAAATATATTTCAAAATAAAGAAATCGAACTGTTGAGTTATATTGTTTTATTTATATTGTATTGGGATCCCCTACAAAGATTGCTAAGGGGTGAAAATGTAATGACATTATATAATTCTCAATATGGCTTATAACAGATTTTTATGGTTGATCTAGAAACATGAGAAAAGTGTCATATTGATGGGAGAAAGCGGAAATGTAACTTGCATTTTGTTCTAAATCAGTTTTTACCATATTCTTGTATAAAAAAAATACCGCCTCGAATGGTTTTTCTGCGAGTTTTTCATCGATACCTCTGTTTTATGGCCAGATTAGCACTACATATAAAAAAAATTGTAACTAAGGTATAATATGCATTTTAATAAAATTAAAATAGATACTACTTTGTTTATGAGTCACAAAGACTGCTTGGTATTGCTTGCTATATAAGTACATACCAATTTTCAACTATCCATCTCTATGAATATATGAGTTTGAGATAGTCTTCTGGCTCTGGTGTAAAGTTGGGTTTTTCAAGTCACGACAATTCCGCTTTCTTCCGTCGATATATACTGGTTATTATACATAAGATGTCACTTATTAATTTAGAAGTAAGAATTTAATGAGGGACTAATTTAAAGCTACGAATGTGATTTTTTAATACATTATACTTCCCCCTGGGATCTGTGAATAATCCGAAACGGGGTAAAAATGTGATATTACCATTGTGTCCTTTCGCTCTAGCGTTTGACATTTCTAAATGATACGGTAATTCCCCTCGCACAGACAATACATACATATGCGTTGAAAAAGCAACTTAAATCGTTAATGCGTTTCAAAATCAAATGAATTATCGATAGTCCTGTATGTTAGACGCTTTAGTAAAAAAAAAAATGAATTAGACCTCTCTTTAACCCTTAAATGCATATTGTCACCAAATGTCTGTATACCATTTCCACTTAATTTTATTCAAAATCCTGAGTATATGCGTTTCCGCGATCTTGTTAAAACCTTAGAACTCACTTTACGTGTGAAAGAAAAAGCGACATTACTTTAGGTGAGTAAGGTATATTTTTTGATGTTGTTTTAAAATTATTATAGTTTCAAAATTCAAAACAAAAAACATACATTTAAGGGTCAAATTGTTATGGGATGTTACGCTAAAAAAGGGAAAGAATATGTATTGCTGCCGTTAATCTTTTCGACCTTCCCACCAATGTTATTAAAAAAATTGTTAGTTCCCACACGCTATTGAAGCATTCACAAGACTTGAATGGCTACTTAAAATTATTGATTATTCTATAAGCGGTAACATAATTTATTATACCCAAACTACCTTGAGTTAGTTGTGCTATTTTTGCCAAAACGTTCTCACCCCTATAATAGTGGAATAGAGGTACAATTTAAGCTACTTTGTCAGTATGGATGTTAGTCAAAAATGTCTGGTAGGGGTATAACTCTCGGAGCAGCTAGCCTCTTAACTCTGTCTGATATTACATATTCTAGTGCTTTTGGTGCGACCTGAAAAATAATTAAAAATATTATAAAATTTTAAATAATCTTACATTAACAAGTTTCAATATTTCATGTGAGGAATTTAAATATAGATACTCTACAACTTATGCTTTGTTATTTTATTTGTTTCAAATGATATTAATTAAAAAAATCCCTGCAAAATTTATCACACAATAAAGTATTTTTATAACTATCTAATAAATGTTATTCCGAAACGGTAAAAGGTATTCCTTGCTACGGTATGATTGATTGGTACAAAAATTGCTTGCAATATATTTTTTACGCGTATGTAAACTTTAAATTGTGAAAAACTTTAAATCAATACAAATGGTTTTTTTTTCTCTCGAACTCTCTACGCTATTGACCTGGGAAGGTCTTTATAGCTTCAACGGACTACAATACAAATGGTATTATTAATTTACTACGTATTATATACAGAGGATAACGCGATAAAGTGACCTGCAACAAATCCATAAAAAAAAAATACATTTAGTAAAGTTACCTTCTCTGGGTTTCTGTACCATGTCTCCTTAGACAGTCTTCTGTAAACCTTGAACTCAGGCCTGAAACATATCTCATTGATCCTAGGTAGTAGTTCTTCCAGTGGTTTGTACTTGCCTCTCTGTTTGGAGAAACGATATCATTTTTATTACATAGTATAAAATAAAGTCCCCTACCGCGTCTGTCTGTCTGTCTGTTCGCGATAAACTCAAAAACTACTGAACGGATTTTCATGCGGGTTTCACCAGTGGATAAAGTGGTTCACGAGGAACGTTTTGGTATATAATTTGTCAAGGATTTATTTTTAATCAAGGCGGGACAACGTCTGCCGGGCCCGCTAGTTTATTATATTTAGATATAAGCAGGGCTCTTTTTGTGGGGATACGCAGTGCCCTTAAAGGGAATTGGAATATATCTAAAAATTGCCATTAATACGAAAAAAAATGAAAGAGTTTGTATAAAAATAAAAAACTCAATCTTGGTAACCTTTAGAAAAAAATTTGAAATTTTTTACTAGGTCAATGTTATTCAAATACAAAATGCAATAATTGTCTCTTTAGTCGAGTCAAAATACATAAATACGATTTTCAGATTGCACTTATAGTTTAAGAGTAAATGGAATACAACTGTTTTCAATGTATGGGAAGCAACCTAGAACCATGAATATCTCGTAATTTTCGTTCTGAAATTTTTACAAAACAGTATCTTACCATTATATGCCACAAGTATCCCAAATAACAAAACATTGTGGATTTACAACTTTCGAAAATTAGCGTACCCCAACAAAAGAAGTGACAAACAAAGGCCTGAATAGAAGTATTAGTTGTAGAGTAGAATTTCAAATTTGGTAGATTCTATAGCAACAAATAGGTGGAGACCGCATTTGTAATGTTTTATTTTAAACATTTCGTTAATGTAATCTCTAATAACCAGAGTGTGTTTTTATATTTTGTTACTGAAGAAAAATCAAAAAAATCATAATTGTATCCCTTTCGTACCCTTTTTGTATTGTATTGTATTAGTATTGTAGTGTATTGTACCCTTTCGTTTGAGAGGCTGAGGGTCCCGTTTCATTCACCTATATCCGTTTCCAGATATCCATCACAATTGTATGATCCAACCTTGGGAATACCACTGCGATTGCTCGTTGTTGTAATATGACAAACAATTGTATTTATTACGTTTATTAGATAACTTGCGAAACGCGGGTAATGAATACATAGTTCGGGCCTTATTTAAATATTTATATAAGGTATTTCAAAATTTGAGTTTACGACGATTTCAATATTATCATAGACTGCCTGTTTATATATTAAAATATTTTATACTGCCAGTTAGTTTTCCAAAGTGTCTCCTTGGGTAAGAAAGTTGCTAGTTGACTTTAAGATAATACATTTTCTTATGTATTTGTAAGATAGATTATAAAAACAACAAAGTAATCCGCATTTAATTCTCGGTCAATTATAGTACTGTAGCATTTAGATGCACCAATATTATGGTGCACGCTCTTTATAATCTCGCAAATAACAAAAGTTGTCCTTTATGGAAGTTGAACTCACTACTTCTTCTAAATATAGATAATGTAAGTACAATTCCTTTGAGGCTCAATAACGTTAAAACTGCAGAACTTATTGACATATGACTATGACTGTTCAACTCGGATATTTTTTTTTCTATTGACCCTCTGCTATTATTTAATGCCCGTACAAGTAGATGAGTGTTTGCTAGTAATTTAATATAGCTGAACGTAATTATTAAAACTGTTTCGTACCCTAACAGGGTGTGACGTGAAGTCCTTTTTGGGGTCGGCTAGATGTCCGATATAGTCCATGTGTTTTTTCCATTCAGTCTCGCTCCATGCCTTCTTCTTTTTGACATCTTTCGTGTCCTGCTTTTTGAGATCGATCACGCAGTTAGCCATTTTAGAATAACATGTCGCGTTTGCGGCCTCAATCATTCGGTCTATACGTTCCATGCGTTCTTCATTGAATCTATGCTTGTACGTCCGTTTTATGATAAGTAAGCGGCTGCAATATGTTATAGCTTTGTTAAATAAATGGTAAGCAACATAAAGTCTATAAACAAATAGGAAAAGAAAAACAGTTCAGTATATTTTTCTCTTGATTTGTTGTTGACTTACGTTCTTTTAATAGATTTAGTGCTATCAATAGAAAAACTGTAAGTTTTCCCATACCACCAAGAGTCTCTATTCATCGTACTTCACGATCCTTACGTCTACTAATCTACAATATTTTTACTCTTTGGCAAAAAAAACCTGCATGATATTGTAACTTAGAAACTTAGATAATTAAAGCATAATGGCCGAATTTCGACAATTGGACGACAGCTAAGTAGTTAATATAAATGTAAAGGAGTACAAAGCAATCAGGTTTCCATTAAAATTAGTAATAATTAATTCCAGTTAGTTGATTTCAACCAATAAATCTAGTTCTAGTATATTGATTGAGACATTAGGTGTACTCGCGACTCCGTCTGCGTCGTATATTATCTTCATACAACATTTTATGGACAAATATAAAAACATAGGCACCACACCGCTTGCCTACTTCTCCACGACAAGGAAACGCACATTGCTGAAGGCATAGTACTTAAAAACAAGCGTAGGTTCTTAAAACTTATCGGCTGAGTGCCTTAAACGCTCGCCTTAGTAGTCCGGTGAAGCTGTAAAGACCTTGCCAGGTCAATAGCATAGTCAGTTCGAGGAAAAAAAAATCTTAAAACTTTAATAACGTTATATTAAATTGAACTTCGTGATAATTATTTTTGGTACTTATGTACATAATGCACCGCGCTCGCCGACCGCTAGCGCATTCGGCCCGCGTTATGATTTTTCGCAAGTCTAACCTAACCAAACAGAGACGAAACTGTTTTAACTTAAAAATCATCAAATTGGTACTATACAAAACTACCAATGATTGTTCGGAAGTGACATAACCTCTAAACGTCACCGCAGTGCTCAAGCCGACCATGGTAGCAGTCGCGAGCCCGGTGTATTAAATATGATAGTTCCTTCTTTTTTTATATATGCACCAATAGTTCATGAAACTTAAAAAAAAATGATACACATTCGTCGAGTAGTTTTTTGGTGAACCGCGTACAACTGCATCTCATCATTTTTTTTATTAATATTTACGAATGCAAATTTCGTTATGGACTAGGTTGTTTTTTGCTTTCTCAGATTGATATAGTACCTACAACTTGTATTGAACTATAGTATCAATTAGTACTTACCGTAAATATGGCCACGCAACGTCATGCACTCGATCAGTTGTATGACTTCGTAAGGCAGACATTCGTATACCTCGAGGAGTATACGCGGGCATACCTTCTCCTCTATCGATGATGTACTGGTGTGGGACGCTTAAGATGTTCAACCTTTTAGAGATTTTGTATGGGAACGTGTGTGTGGGCGGGTCGAATTTAGGCTTACCCATTTTATCAGTGAGCTAGCTATTCAGAGAGTTATACGAAGTTTACTGATGCTAGATGGTAGGGTTTACATTCTGCATGCAATTATGTTTATTTTGTAATCATTATTGGTTTTTGATTTTGACAAATGTCTAATTGATTGACTTTACAATTATCTTTTTTTATTAGAATGAAAGCAGTATTTTTTATGAGTGTGAATTTAAAATTTAAACTAATTTTATTGACGTTGTTCGACGTCAGAAAATGTGAACTAAAAAGTATCTAGCTGGTATAAATTTTACTGAGCTATCCTGGACAAAAGTTTTTAATTTCCAGGCCAAATTATCAATAATTTTTTTTCTTTTTAACTTCATATTTCTATTGTTTGGACATAATGTAGCCTGATTGACGACGAAGAACACTAAGCCTCCACAGATTGGCTCTTAAAACTTTGTTAACGGATGACGATTTATATCTACATTGCAATTGCATTATCGATTTGAATTGATGAAACTCAGGGAGATACAGAATATTGCAAAAGCTTTGCGCATCATCTTTAGTCGTGTAAGTTTCACAATACAGGTAACACTTGATATTTAGGGTTTTATAAGAATTTTAGTAGGTGATTCGAAAATTTGTAGCATGTCAGTTTCTGAGTAAAATGACCCACCAACAAAGTGTTAGGTGTAGTTTCCGGAACACACGTATAGATAACTAGCTTTTGCTCGCGGCGTCGCTAGAGTTTATCTAGGTTATACCCATCTCTAGGAGCAGTGTTTTTCTTTGAGTGCAAGATAGAGATTTTGTAGGTGGTAGAGCCACGCTGAAGCTATTACTGGTTTCAGCATGAATGAGTCGGTTCGCCCGGGGTAGTACCGAAAACCGACGTGAAGTAACAGTGCTTGCATTGTTGCGTTTCGTTTGCTCAGTGAGAGCGCCGGATACCCACCTCCCATTCCCCGTTCTCCCCCTCCCCCACTCCCCTCTCCCCAAAACAGACTGGCAACGCACTTGCGACTATCCTGGTGTTGTAAGTGTCTATGGACGGTTGTGATCACTTAACATCAGGTGACTCACATGGTTGTTTGCCTCGTATAATATAAAAAAACCTTATCTCTTTTTCTGTAATTCTGACACTGTCTATGAATGACATGATGATCAGTTCAGTAATTAAACAGTTGAGTAATAACAAAATCAGATTTACATTTAAAATATTTGGTAGGCTTGCATGCACTAAAAGTTCAAGTAGGGTTTAAAATTACATCGATCGAACCGCATATATGCTTTGCTTAGCTCCGAAAGCTACAAACTGACCAAGTCGAAGATGGCATTTTTAAACTATTTAATTTAGTGTTACGTCACATAATAAACGACACTTAATTAACTTTGTGACAATGACGTCACTATCGAATATCACGAGACTCCGGCAGCTTTCTATTGCCAGAAGTAGCGCGGTGATGCTGGACAGGCCTTGCCAGGTCAGTAACGAAATCAGTTCGAAAAAAACACATTTTATAATCGTATAATATAAAATATAAAAAGCCTTTTATTTCTTGCAATGTTAACAAGTTCTAAACAAGAAATGAACTTAAAAAATGTATATATAATCGTATAGTGTCCGTCAATCTTTTTGGCCAATCTGTATATAGTAAGTTCGGGTTGCGCGGAATATAGTCAAGAGTTTAATAAAAAACACAATTAAAATATTATTATAGGAAACTAAAATTGACACCTATTTATCATTAAGTTGTGTCGATGTTATACATATTTATACGTAAATTTGTGTTCTGCGCAGCTATATTTAGAGCGGTCAAAAATTTGGCGAGAACTGTAGTAGCACGTTACTCTGTCAGTGTGAAAATTCATATCAATTATGTAATTAATAAAAGGAGAAAGAAACAAAATATTCACCATATAAAACGTTTAATTGTATTTCATACAGATATATTAAAACTTAATAATTGAACGTTCATAAATCAACAAAATACTGTTTACATTCCACAAACGTTTTGCAATAAATAACAAATCGAAATCTCACATCTGTTTCACCTATAAAACCAGTCATGTGAAATGTGACCGTCAAAATGCATAATAACCTTGAAAAAAGCGAAACAAAATTTAAACCCTCTATATCATAACACATGATTATATATTAAAAAGCACGAGAGGTTAGTTATCACTAAGTGTATGTTTAGTGTTAGTCCATACAATCCCTTACTGTAAGCAATAATCAATGTAAAGGAGACGAAAACTTTTGAGCCCGACTGTATGTAGTAAGTAGTATGTAGATTATAAGGATTATAAAAATAGATATATTTCCGTAACTATTATGAAATCATCACAAAACAAAATCTAGAAAATTAGAAGCCTTTTTTTTTTCGAACTATCTACGCTATTGGCCTAATAAGGCCTTAACAGCTTCACCGGACTACAATTAGAAGACAAAAATAAAGTAATCATGACAATTACGTACCAACAGATTGAAGTTATACATAATAAAGGATAAAAAAAAGATAGATCCATCAGGAGTGTATTTTTAGCCTGTGTTGATACCTAACAGTTCCGGACTCCAATACTCCTGAACTTTCGTTACATATCTATTACTCTTAAAATAATTACAAAAAACATCTTTTTCTACCCAATGTATTACATAACCTCACTTTTAGAAAGTATTAACTTTGCTCTTAAACTGTTAAAATTTCAATGATTATTTATTAATAAGTTAAGAGTAAGTTCATTTAGAGATAAATTAAAGTGCTTTTTCTAGTAATCACGGTCAGAACTAACATAACATTACCAAAATTAATTGATTCTATCAATCATAACATGTATAAGTATAACGCTATAGTAAAATATAAAATGTTATATTTCAACGTACATATTGAATATGTACATAATCCTTTACCATAAAGATATAAACAAAAAAAGGGAAACAGACATGATTTTATAGGTGAAATTCAGCAAATCTAATCAGAATTTGATATGTCATTTTTATAATTTAATACTTATATCAGATAAAAAAAAGCATTTACATGTTGTGTCCTAAGACTGTGATTAGGATATTGTATGTCGTACGTCAATTTGAAAAAACAATGTAATATATATGTTTTTAAATATTTTATTTAATCAAGTTTTTTATCTATCTTGGCTGCATGTTCTAGATACCTTTGCCTTTTCCTCATGACGGAAAGAACAAAAACAAAGTTTATAGAAACCTCTATTCTGTGTCGGTCACAATTTATGCAAATCTTATCATGAACAATTATGATAGCGATATATTAGGAAAATAAATATTATTAGGTAATTATCTTGATATTTCCTAACAAAATTTACCACGGTTTGTATATTTGTCCAACACAAAATGCTTCATTTTATCAGAAGGTTGCACGCGGCGCCAAAACATATGAAGGCCCTTGCGATAAGATAGTTTTAATAATCTGTCTTAATTAGAATTGCTAAATTCGTGAGCAAAATAGAACAACAATTGCATATAAAATTAGCTACCTCAATTGATTGAATTGAATTTGTATAAATGCGTAATTGATGTCAGCATAATATTATGTCAAAAAGTTTATTGTCGTCACTAGATCTTTTAAATTGACCTTATAAATATATGAATACAAAATAGATGACAAGATCTGCCTACAAAATTGTAATTTTTATAAATGTAATAGCTGCCTTCTCTGGCTTCGCACGGATATATGTTATTATTATAGGTAACGAAGAAAATAGCACCAAACCTTCCTTTCAGTACGACCATGTACTGCAATAAAATGACAACCGAACGTCAAGTTGTCAGTTCTGTCATTATTTTTGAAGATCTCTATTGTCTATATATATGTTTGAAAGATTGTAAGAAAAAGTAAAAAAATTAGGTTAAAAATTCATAAAAATGAGCGAATGATTAATTTTTTAACCTAAATTTTTTACTTTTTCTTACAATCTTTGAAACATTTTCTTTTATATAAAACTTATTCTGACAATTACAAATAAATATTTATATAGATAAAGTTTCTATTAATTTAGAAAAATATCGATATTTTAAATAATAATCCTATGCGATGCCCTTATACACTGTGCTTATAAAATAAGTAAAAAAATTTTATTTTTTATTAAGACAATATTTTTAATGACATTTTCTAATTTTCTTCATACAAAATGTGTTTATTGTAGGCCGATCATTCAAAAATGTTCAGCAGATCTTGTAACATTTTATATACCCGTTTAAACAGGGTTACGCAGTTCCTTTTTCATTAGTGGCTGGGACGACGGAGAGCCTCGGCTCTGGCGTCTCTGATACGGGGGTGTCGGTTTCTTCAACGATTTTGTTGTGCTTTCCTCTGTTGACGATACTGTGAAACGAATCGCGAAGCTTAAAATAACTCCAAAGAGGCACTCTTGAATTTTACACTACCACGTTCGAGAATCATTCAAGTCTTGGTGAATGACGGGAAAATATATGATCATATTTCTAAAGTTTCATTTAAAGGTGCCTACGGCTCATTGACCATTTAATATCAGGTGAATTGTATGAATTTTACAATAAAAAAGTAAACAATTACATTGTTAAGACGGGATAATAAGTTCTCTACAGAATTCAATTGTTTAATAATAAATAATTATATAGAAAAACTATGATAACAACACATTATTTTTTAAACTAAATTTAATAATACGGTTATCTCCCTTTTAAAGCAATCATGGGAATATTTATCAAAATAAAACATTTTAAAAATAGGACAATTAAATACATAACAAATTTTAAATAAGAGACTAGGGACAAATTAAGACTCACGACACAAAAGACCATCAGATAAATAACACTTTTACAAAATATCGTTATAGAAAATAATATAATTATAAATAACAGTTATAACGTAATCTCTATAGCATGCAAATACTTAAACTAATACCCGGTAACAGGATATACCCAAAGCCAAAAGAAGCCAAAGCGATTAACGCGGGTGAATGAAATGTAACATTACATTTGATGTAGAATTAATGTAATATAGCAGCTTCTAAATAATGCTATAGGCGTTTCTAATGAGCATTTTGTTCTGTAACACTGCGTTATAACTTTTTATAACAACGTTACATTATATAAAACGAGTTATTAGATTTTATTAATATAACAGTCGGTGTCCGAGACTGTTTTTGTTAAAATGGTTATTACTTTATGGAAACTAAGTTTTTTACCTGGATTTGGTTATGACCAGTTTTTTTAATCTGTATTTTTGTCATTACTTTATATTATGACAGAGAGAAACTAAATATTTTTATTCTTCTTTTACTAGACATTTTTTAAATGTTATAAAACATGAGTAAAACTCTTTAAATGTAGCGGCCACCAGAATCCAGGTCATCGTCTTTGAAACTATCAACTATTGTTACCTAATTATTTTTTCTTATAGATTTTTTTTTCGTTATGGCGTCTGCCTATGTAGGCACTTTCGCCAGTGTCAAGTGTAACAAATACACGTTTTAAACTTATTGCCAAATATTAGATTATGATAATTCATTCTATAGGTAATGTTTATGTTGTATAATTAGATAATATCATAATAATTGTATTATATATATATATGTATATATATTATACTTTATTTACTCTAATAAAATAACTTTGAAGCTTGTGGTAATTAATATGTACACAGTAGAATGATATTGGAAACCATCACCTGAGCCCCGAATGATAAAAACGCTTTTTTAACATACCTCCCATACTGTTTCGACATAACGGTATGCGAATGATGATGGTTCATGAAGATTTTTTTTGTATGAAAAAAAAATAAACACCAATTAAAAACAAAACCCCTGTTTAAAATCATAAATGGTTTTTATATGTTGCGGCGACTTACCGACGCTCTGTGACCAATAAAACACACACACAAAACACAAAACCAGTGTATTATTAATATTAATGGTATTTTTTTTTAAAACATGATACTAGTGTTTGGTAATATTAAGAAAATCAAAACAAACAATCGTACAAACATTCGTGATAATTAAATATTGCAAAAACATTAGTATTCGAGATTCAAAACAATGCATGTGGCGTTCAGAGCAGAGTTATGGTACTTGATTTAATTTTATTCGAATAAGATTGTATAGATATCGATTACCAAACTGAATAAATAATATCTGAAATTCAACACATTTAGCGTGTCTGTCCTCGACTGGATCACGATCAACCTGAACGTGGTGGTGATAAATCAGACACAGTGACTTAATTTGTAGCGTTTCGGTATCAGTGTAATAATCAGCCGTGCAGGTCGGCATGATAACGGTGAATGTCGATGGACTGTTAATCTCTCAGTGATCGTCGTTACATTTGAATTGTATTGTGTATACATTGAAAATATTGTCAACTAGCTGATATTCGCGCCTCGGTTTGCGTTGTCCTATGTATGCGCGCCATACCGCTTACACTACGTCTACACGGTAAGAAAATACACATAGCGCGTATTATTTATAAAAATCGTGGTTTGTTAAAATATTCATAAATTTATATTAAATGAAACTCTCGCAATAATCTTTTTTTAGATAAATAGCAAGGGTTTGAGAAGTAAACTAAAAAAAAAGATTTTAATTAATTCAGGAATTTTGGAGGGGATGTGCGCACAACGACATACCTCTTTTATTTCATTTATATAGTAAACTAGCGGGCCCGGCAGACGTTGTCCCGCCGTGGTTATAAAACAATCCTGGACAAATTATATACCAAAACGTTCCTCGTGAATCACTTTTTCCACTGGTGAAAACCGCATAAAGATCCGTTCAATAGTTTTTGAGTTTATCGCGAACAGACAGACAGACAAACGCGGTAGGGGACTTTGTTTTATACTATGTAATGATATGGAAATATAGATAATAGAAAATTGTCGACAATATAAATTGCTTGAATCGAATCTCCCAAGGTTGGTTCCAGACCGACGTTTAAAGTCGTTGGTTTTGAGTTTATAAACTCTATAAATCCCAAATGTATAAGTGAATTTTTAAAGTATAGTGACTGACAATTATCGATAATTTACATGTAATTAATATATGGACTCCAATGATGATAATGATAGCTTATGCATATATGATAATGTCACGTGATTACTTTCCTCCTCATAACAATGTAAACATGGTATCAACAAAAAAAAAAAAAAACGATAAGCCGCAACGGATTTAACATAATTATACGCACTATCGTAATCACAAATTGTATCGATAAAAATATACGTGATTTATGAATGAATCGTACTCACCAAGCCTTCACTTTTTGGTAGATGAAGATGCACGTCATGGGAACTGGTGTCATTATAGCTACCGAAACGGGTATAACTGGAAATAGCAAGAAATTTTATAAGGGTACGTTCATAAAATACGTTCGACGTTATGGAGGGAGAAGCGCTTACAGCGTGGATGCAACTTCGCGGCTCTGTTTGAGCTAAGCTAGCTATTCATACATGTATGCATTCACACATGTGTGTCGCAGGAATAGTTATGTGTATGAATAGCTAGCTTAGCTTAGACAGATCCGCGAAGTTGCATCCAAGGCAACAGCCCAAGTTTCGGCCACTCTGGCACCCTTCAGTTTGTTGCCAAGCGGCGAAGTGCCTTGAGCACTCGCCTTAGTCCGGTGAAGCTGTGAAGCCCGTTAGACCAATTGACAATGTGGTAATTTAATTCCAAAATAAAATTTCTTGTATTATATTAACTAGACAACTGACGCACATACAAAAATAAATATTTAGCAACTAAACATAGGGCTGATAGCATCACCATACAAAAGTCAGCTTAATAGTACTTACTAACGCAGTATCAACAGGTTTTTTAATCATTTTTTTTCCGAACTGACTATGATATTGATCTGACAAGGTCTTTACAGCATCACCGGACTACTCCTTTTTCTAATCATAAAGTTTTTTTATGATACAAACCAGCGGACGGGTATGAAATTGACATGTTGTTAAGTCATTAATAAATAAAGTGTAATATCTAGTCACATATTATACATAGTACTGATTATAGTATGTCGTTCTAATTTAACTGATTATTTGATTCGATAAGTATTTAATCTATGCAAGTCATTTGTCGTGTTTTGATTCGTAAATAATACTCGGGCTTTCAGGTTATATATGTAAGGGATTTTTTGGCGGGACCTTAGTCCGTCATGTTGTGGATTTTATACATATTCTATTCATAATCCTGTGTTATATTGACTTTATATTTTGTAATATTGGTGGTGTTTTGCGTAATTGGGAATCAAAACAATGGAGCATCAATTCTGAGATGACTCAGAACAAAAACTGCACGGAATGTTCTAACTAGCGGGCCGCCATCTTGTTATAATATTGAAATTATCACAATAACCTTGTAATATTATTACCTACTCGACAATGACAGTAATAATCTGGGAGATTCATTGCAAAAAAAGTTATATAATATCTATTGGACTTTGTAGTGATATCTATTTGTGGATTTGACTTGTATTTAGTAAAGTTTTCCGTAAGACAACCCCTTCTTTCATAATGGGGTACGACGGAAGGCAAGTCATGAGAATCGCTAGTAGTTGCGTTGAGGCTAGTGTCAAAGTTATCGAATAGGGCTTTCTCTTACGGAGCCTTGGTACAGTGCCAGAGTTACGACAATTTCACGGCACTCTCACATTTAGAGACGGTTAAGCCGAGGTCCCTAGCATTTCGCATGAGTTCCATCCTATTGTTACCCCGCTGATCACAAGTAAAAATAAACCTTAATAAATCTTTCGCAATAAATTCCTAATGTTTCCTATCAGATAATGTAAAATTCTTCGATAATGTTGGAATTCATTCTCAGAAATTTTCATATCTATACGCACATACAGACATGTACGTATTTTGATAGGTTGATGCTAAGGCAGATTTTTTTTTAAATATTTGCTCTTCGTTCCTACATACTTTTACAGCCAACATAATGATTTAAGAACATATACTGCCTTTTGTTATTTGTGTTTTTTATGTTGTTTTATATAATTACTCATATCCCCCACTTTTTAACCGACTATAAAAAGGATAATGTTCTCTATTAGGTTGTAATTTTTGAAATGTCTGTTTTCTCAGAACTTCGTCATTTATATACAGACTTGGAAAATAGTTTTTTGATTGAAAATGAGATATTTTCCAATAAGTCCCATTTTCATTCCAACCGCATAGATCTCGGATTTTGAAAATATACCAGGGAACTCTTTTTTTTATCTTATTCTTTGGCCTTTGTGGAAAATTCCGCAATTCTGCCAGTGTCATGTACATAAAGCTTACTTTCTACGATAATGGATCAACAAAAGATCTGAAGTTGATTTAGACCACCACCGTATGACTAACATAGAACATAGGGACAATACACAATTGGGTTCTCAAAATTGAATAGGAAATGTATTGTCATTTGAAATATTGGTTAAGTTTATAACAATCCAAGACTAAGGTGGCCAAGGACGTTCGGGTGCATACCATTTACCTTATCTACTTCTTTCCATATCTTTGTTTACTTCGTTTTTATCGCTTTATTTATTCGTTCTGTTTTGTGTGATTATTTATTAATGGACACTACATATAAAAAATCGCATAATAGTTCAATAGTGGTGATTTGCCTGGACAGTGTTGTCTAAGTTAAAAGAAATTTTTTATTGGTATATGATAAAAAAGTTTGTATATATATCATAAAGGTATTAAAGTATATAGTTTATATTGTCTGCTTATTTCCTTTCTGTATATATGTACTTTCTTTCTACATTTATCTGTCTGTTAAGATAAAAAAAATCTATGTTTTATTCGTTAATAGCTAATAATGTTAATGTCAAGACACAAGTTTGTATATGACGAGGGCTTTTAAAGACAAGGTTGAGCTCTTAATTATTGTCGGTACCTGTGGTAAGGTCAGCCTCAGGTTGTCCCAGCGCATATCTGAGTAGGAAGATGGCGATACCGGTGTTCTGTATTCCTGTTTCAATTGAGATGGCGAGTGCATCCGCGTGTGGTTGCTTAAATAGTCGCGCCATGAGGTACCCGGCAGAGTACCCGAGCCAGGGTATACCCATACCGGCCACTATGATCTGCGGAATTAACGTTTCCATTGTAGGTATTTACCTAACCTCGCCCTATATATTATACCGGTTGTGCATACTCGTTGAGAGCCGCAATAATTGGGCGGTAAATTTCGCTTCTACACATCCGCCGCGACCCCCTTCGATAGCATCTCAAGCCTAGGTTCGATCCGTTAAGCCCTTGAGCATTCTGCTAGCGCAATACAAAGCTATTGCTTTCACTAACTTATCACATACATCGCATTTTATCCTGCACACGTATATACACGTGGTAGGACAACCGGTTCTGAAAAATACCTTTTGCTTCCTTTTCGGTTAGTTAGCTTTAACCAAAATTGACAGATTCTAAGTACATGAACGCGTTCTTACGGTATATATGAAGATACGCATGTGTCTCACTATTTTTGTATACAAGGCAGCAGTCCAAGCCGAAGACATTTAGCAGGTAACTAAATGAACAGCTATGTAAATATATGCTTGCTCTCAGTTTCCTTGTGAGACACTTTGACTCGAATGCAAAAAAAAAACATTCAATCGCAAGATGGCGAGACTAACCGATACAGAATGAGACGAGACGATACAAGAGCAGCATGTACACTGTCAGTCTGCCTCGAGACGTCTCGGAGAGTGTACAGCCGGCATAACTTCTTAATCGTTATGACAAAACATGTTTTTATAAAACTGAATATTACATGACTTTTTTATTGGTGGTATTCTACCAACTTTCTTAATTAAAGTTAATTCAAATGTATTTAAAGAAAATGTACCATTAAATGTACAATTATTTTTATAATATCTATTGTGTCATCTCTGGTGTTTGTTGTCAAAAGACGTTTATAGAAAACTGTTCATATTTATGAATGAAATAAGTGTAAAATAGAGAGTGATATTTATGGAAAGTAAACTTTAATGTCGTTTCAAATTGTGTTTCAGATAAGATTAAGATCTTACTTACACATTTTAGTTATACTAAAATAAATATTTAATTCAATTAAACGTTTTTCATAAACTCAGTACTGTTTGTTTTTATAATATTGTTATTATTTTTTTATTACAGCATGTAAACGACCAGACGGGTCACCTGATGGTAAGTGATCACCGCCGTCCATAGACACTAGAAACATCAGAGGAGTTGTAAGTGCGTTGCCAGCCTGTGTTTGGGCGGAGGGAGTAGTAGGGTAAGGAGGAGGGGGGAAGAGGAGATGGGCCTCCGGCGCTCTCACTGACCGTACGAAACGCAACAATGCAATCACTGTTACTTCACGTGGGTGTTTCTGTGGGTCGGGTAGTAGTACCCCGGTCGAGCCGAGCCATTCATGCTGAAACCAGTAGTGGCTTCAGTGTGGCTCTACCATCTCCGTAATATCATTTCCTTCAACAACATCCAGGTCTTATATTTGTATTCTTTACATTTGTATATATTTCAGAGGATCAATGTAAAAATAAAGGAATATAAACTCACCTGCCAAGTGAATAACTCGAATATATACAAGTTAGTGACGATGGCGAACACTATGATGAAAAGCAGTAGAGTGGTGGAAAAGCCCTTCAGGATTCGAACCATGAACGCTGCCAGCCTGGGCGTCCACTTCTGCATTCCTAACCCTATAGCTAGAGGCACCAGGAGACCGACAACGAACGATGCGATACGTGCGTACGGAACCACGATGTTCGCGTTACGGAACACCACTTGACCGAGTGAGAACAACCATGCTGGCATGAGACCTGAGAGATTTAACATATTTTTAGGATTCCTTATCTCGGTAAATGGAAATTTATTGAACTTGTTTTTAATATGTAGTGTTCGACTGCAAGCAATCGCACTGACAGTGGTGTAGAGTGAATGATGAAACCGATGCTGATATAATATTGACTTTATTATAATACTAGCTGTGCCCGAGACTTCGTCTGCGTGGAACCTTATGTAATAAAAAAACAGTGATTAATAAAGTCACCTGAATGTATTAAGTCCATTTACGTATCAATTTTTGTCTCGTAGTTATTTCACGTCGTCATTAAAATTACAATAACTTTTGATATAGTGGACCGATTTTAATGAAACAAAGAGTAAGTTATTCTCGAAGATATGCTTTATGATTTTGATGTGGATTTATTGTAAACCCAATACTTTAGCAGTGATGCGTGGTCATACAAACAGACAGACAGACTTTTCTAAAATGATTGAAATGTATTTTTTTACTTATTCCTAGACACCTGCAACAATTTTTTCACAAAAATCGAAAAAGTACAGACACGTTAGATTTACATTCTTATTATATGTATAGAAGATATCACCGAATTATAAGTATACTAGCGGGCCCGGCGGACATTTTCCCGTCCAGATAATTAAAAAAAAAACCTTGACAAATTATATACCTAAACCTTCTTCATGAATCACTTTATCTACTGGTGAAAAACTCATGAATATCCATTCAGTAGTTTTCGAGTTTATCGCAGATAGACAGACAGACTTGGCATGGAATTAGTTTTATAATATGCAATGACTAGTCATTATAGGGGTTATCTAATGGTCGAAGTTAACTATAGTAAGAGGTACAAACTTTAGCTTCTTATATTGAAAATTTTACTATACAAGTCGACTTACATATTTCGACATTCTGAGTATCGAAATATTACTCAAATTAATATGATTACAAATTTAATACTGCGCTTAATTTTCAATTATTTATGTTACTTACCGAACGAAGCTAAGGTAGATATGGAGGTCATAGCGAGTGACAAGTTAAGGTTCCCTCCCAATATGAAAGTCCAGATGTTGGAGGCGCCTCCACCGGGTGCTACACCCGTGAAAAACATACCCAATCGCATTTCAGGTGAGTCCGGGAATATCACAAAGCCGAGACCGAACGACATCTAGTAATATGCGAAATATCTTCGTTAGACATGCTACGAATTTGTTACAGTTTAACATTAAAAAAAATAGCATTAGCACTGTAATCGTCATAAAGTAACATTTTACTTTATATATAAGCATATATTCTTTTTGATTACCTAGAAATTATATGTGTTTTCATATTTAATTATTAAGTTTTTCAAACTCAATTACGGAATTTTTCAAAATGAATTATGTGGTTTTTCAAACTCAAATATGTAGTTTTTCAAACTTAATTATTCACATTTTCAAACTCAATCATGTGGTATTTATTACTCAAATGTCAGGGCGGTTGTGGTTCGTTTAAAAAAAATCATAAACGTGCAAAATAAACCATTATCTAAATACAAAACTGCATACAAATTGTTAGGACTGTTGATACATAATAGGTCTTTACCTATGAAATTGCCGTTCTGCAGTACTGGCCATTTCAAATCAAAATAATTTTTGTTTGGCTAAGAATTCTAATTTCAAATTAATTTTATTTTAAAAACATGGAATTCTTTTTCCAAAAGTAGTAATTTGTTTATTGATTAGTGTTACATTTTCATCGCATTTCAATCTTTTTTGTCATCATGGATACGTTAAAAATTCAAGTAATTATGGAATATGAGTACCGTCGTGGCAGCAACGCGGCACAAGCGGCACGCAACATCAACGACGTTTACGGAGCTAAAACTACAAACCAACGCACCACCTGTTATTGGTTTGCTCACTTCCGTTCTGGGAATTTCGACCTGAAAAATGAACCTCGCGGTCGTCCGAAGACTTTGGTCGACAATGACGAATTAAAGGCGATTGAGGAAGCTGATGATACACAATCTACGGCTGAATTAGCAGCAGCTTTCGACGTTAGCAACAAAACAATATTGGTCCATTTGAGTCTCTCACCAGACCTTGCGCCTACAGGCTACTACTTTTTCCAGAATTTGGATAAATCTTTGGCGGGAAAAAAATTCAATACCCGAGAGGCAGTACAAAATGCCTTTGAAGAATTTGTTGCCTCTCGTCCAGCTGATTTCTTTAAGAAGGGCATCAATAAACTGACACTGCGTTGGCAAAGATGTATTGATTGCATGGGTGATTACTTCGATTAATACAAATATAAAATAGATGAAAAAAATTCGTTTAAATTTTGTCATACAAAAGCGCAATTTCATAGGTAAAGACCTAATATATATACGGATACCTAGTTTTTCATACTCAATTATGTATGTGGTCTAAATTTTTTGAATGAAGAAGGCGTTACTTTGCGAAAATCCATCATTAGATATTATAGTGGATATTACTTAGTACTTCCGTCTGGAATTACATTGCCGCTATTGTGTAAAGTAATGTCCACTATAATAATCTAAAATAAATTAAGTTTACGTTTAATTGGAACAAAGTATACACTCTAGAATCTGTTGTACCCAGTAAGCAGCCGGCATAGCTGGAGTTTCTATCTGATTGAGTTTGAATCACCATACAGATAAAGCCGTCACAGTGTCTCTTTTAGTTTGTAGTATTTCAAGATCAGTCATCAGTCCAGAGTCTTTACCACCATTGACAATCACGACCGTTAAATATGAGTCTCTCAATGGTGGTTCTTCTTGAATTGTACTATACATCAAGTACAGAAAAGTCTTAAGCCTATTTCTTTTTGTTGACAAAATAAAAAAATCGAATAACATACCAGCGGCATAAACAGAAACTGTCCCAGCATACCTATAGCGGGACCTACAGGCCTTTTTAATACTTCCTTCACAGTGGGCCAGTGCATCGCACAACCGAAGTTGATGAAAATCAACGATACCTGTAACCAAATTATATCTTATTGCATACTGTAGAATTTTTTATAAGTTTACACATTCTTGGTAATTACAGCGGCCGATAAACTAAAGTTCAGTCTAGAGTTGTCAAGTTTTTTTCTAGAAAAATAACGTAACAATATTTTAAACTAGCTTCTCCTCGCGATTTCGTCCGCGCGGAATTGTTACTTTGGGCTAACGCTAACACGCAGCGGAAGCTCTCAAAAAGGGAAAAAAATACGATTTTGAAATATTCTTTATTGGTGCTCCGTGCCTATTAGTCATATAACCTTCCTCGAAAAATGAGCTAAATAACACTGAAAGTATTTTTCAAATGGGACCAGTAGTTCCTGAGATTAGCGCGTTCAATCAAACAGACAAACTTTACCTCTTTATAATATTAGTATAGATATATTTCATTACAGGAAACAAGATAAGATGTTTTACTTAATAATACTTAATGAAACAACTCATTAGTTAATATAATATTAATATTGCATTAATAAACGATATATTATTTTTCTTTATTAATTCTACATAGTGATTAAAATTCGATCATAATTCATTGTTTTAAAGTTCCAATATAAAGAGAAAGGAAAATACGATTTTTTTATTGACAACACTCAGTCAATAGCTACTTAACAAAAAATAAATAAAGAAAACCGGTTGAGTAGTACCCAGTCAAAATGTGTAAGATATTGACGAAGTTTAGACGATTTTACAACAGATAAGGGTTTTGATGAAGAACAGAGTGGCAGATGTACTTACAAATAGGGCAACACTGGTCGTGAATATGGTGTCGATGACCCGTTCAGGCCGCACCACTATGATCGGCAGGCTGCCATTTGTGATCGGGTACTGTTGAGTCCCACGACGTGCATCCACTACCACTGCCGTCCTACCTGTGATATCGATAATATTATTAAAGGTGTTTTTGGCGGGATCTTGGAATGTCATGTAGTGGACTTTACATTTTATTCATAATCTTAGGTTATTTTACTGTATATTTTTTTAATATTGGTGGTGTTTTACGTAATATAGTTTAGATATTGTGCACAAGTGAATTGGATGGGAAATAATACAACGGAGTATGAATTCTGAGATGCCACAAAAACTACCTGGAAAGTTCTAACGAGACGGCCACCATCTTGTTAGTTCATTGAAATTATTGCAAGAAATTTGTTACATCATTACCTACTCGACAATGGCAGTAATAATCTACTAGTAGATCGGTTGCCAAAAATAAAATAAATATTATTAAAACAAACCTATTTCGTAGCTATTAGCTATTATTAGCTATCCTACGGACACGACGTACAAACTTATGCAATGGTAACAGTACCCTAACCTAACCTATCTGTGACTGCACCACTGTAATCCTGTTTGAGATTTTATTGTATTTATGCATGTCATGCTATTAATGCAAAAAAGAAAATACGCGGATAAACAAAAATATTTTTCCTTATAAACCTTCGAAATATATTAGATATAGTCTCTATCGAAGTATGAAACTAAGTATATCTAAATTAAAATGCAATGAAGATGAAATGTTATTGGGGAAAATAAGCTGTAATAACATCTTTTGTATATACAAAAACCAAAACCCTTTAAATTTTGACTTTTTTTCTAAAATGGCGTCTCGTAAATGTAATTTATGCCAGTGTCAAGTCCATCACAGATAACATAAACATAATGCCATGAATGACGCTAGTTCGAATGTATTTCTAGTTTCCATAGATACAAAATTGAATTCGTGCCTACTTGTTAAATTAATATTCACTTTTTTATTGTCATAATAATAACACAGAATATATTATTCTGTTTGTACAATTTTCCTACTCCAAAGAAAACATTTCGTTGCCAACATGGACAGTTAATAAATAGGTACTATTGTTGACAATCATCTGTACAAATATGTATTTTAATATCACATATTTACTTCGCCGTCATGAATATATAAATAATGATTGTGTAAACATTTTTCACTTTTACTTTTCGCTTCATACGGCAGTAACAATGACAGTAGGCAGGAAGACAGTTTCAAGGTTATCTTGTTGAAAGTATAATAATAGTGACGTATAACAACCGTATTGTTTCAATTTTAGGAAAATGAACGCTTTCTATATATTATATCCATATGTATATGGAGATATCTATAAAACCATATAGTTACTGTATTTATGTGAAATACACAGGATTGCAGAGAAAAAAAAAAGACTGTGTCCATGTTATGTTAAATGACGATGTAATTTAAGATGGTAAATACACCAAATCTTTTTTTGTAGGTGGTAAAGCCACGCTGAATCTATTACTGGTTTCAGCCTGAATGGGCGGCTCGGCCGGGGTACTACCACCCGACCCACAGAAACACCCACGTGAACTAACAGTGCTTGCATTGTTGCATTTCGTTCGGTCAGTGAAAGCGCCGGATATCCACCTCCCTTCCCGTCCCCCCTTCCCCACTCCCCCAAACACAGGGTGGCAACGCACTTGCGACTCTCCTGGTGTTGCAAGTGTTTATTTTATGGACGGTGGTGACCACTTAACGTTAGGTGACCCACCTGTTCGTTTGCCTCTTATGGTATAGAAAAATCCCTAGATAAGGGCTGGCTCTCAAGTGCAGCTGCCGGAACACACTAACAGGTGATTGGCTACAGATTTTCAGCTTGCCACCCGCAAAAAAAAGCTAGCCAAAAAAGTCACTTAGAAAAAATCCTACCACAACGCTATCTATGGCTTCATAATGATGCTTTCCTTCACCGAAACCTTCTACTCAGTCGTAAGTATTCGAACCTACGTCGAATCGTCGCTATGTTTAAAAACGCTAACAACATCATGGCTTTCTATGTACTATTATCTTTCCCTACGCCATGATTTGGCTTCGAAATGTATACGAAAAGTTTTTGCGATTTCTGGTGTTACATAAAACTCAATTCTTCGTAACTGATATAAGAAACATTATCAAACGAACGTCAAAAAATATCAATATTATTTTTTAAAGATTTTGTAAACAACACAATTTAATAGATACACAAGTTCATACCAAGAAATTGTCCCAATACACGTATTTTCCCGTCCCATGTGGTAGGTGAACTGCCGTCTCCAGCGTAAACATATGAAGAATTCCATTCGCCTATAGCTAAGTGCTCGTTGCTTGAGGTTAGCTCGAATCTGTCACCGGCTTGCAACCCGCTACCTGTGATCAAGACGTTATTAATGAGTATTGACTGAAAATACCAAAATGTCAAGACGTCAAACACGAGAAAGAGATTTGGGACGGTAGACTGCTATGGGGTATGCCGTCAAACAATTAAAGAATAAGAGAATGAGATCTAATCTTCTATGAAAATCTGTTCAAATAAAAAGCAATTTCTTCACTGACTCAGTATCGCCCAACTCAAAATACTGAGCACAGAACTCAGAATTTTGGTGAGGATAGTGATTTTATATGATAGACATCATTTCAGAAGGGATAGAGAGAAAGGGAGAGAAGGTTAAGAAAAATATGAGAAGTTTCGTACTGTATATAATATTTCTCGAGTTCTATTTAGGTATTTGAAACTTGGTAATTCGGCGGAGACACACCTTTCAGTTAGATTAAAAATTCTCTTCATTCTTAATCATGAATGACTACTACAAATGGCTTCCATTATAACTCTTGCTCTTGTGCTTACAGTTAAGTTCTGTTTGACCCCTTCCGGGTATAATTCGTCGTATTCCAAAGGGAATATTAGCTTTCATTTTATACATTAGTATACCCGTGCCAACCCGGGACGGGCAACTAGTGTGTGTTTAGGTTTTTTAGGTGGTAGAGCCACGTTGAAGCTATTACAGGTTTCAGCATGAATGGGTCGGCTCGCTCGGGGTACCAATACCCGACCCGCAGAAACACCCACGTGAAGTAACAGTGCTTGCATTGTTACGTTTCGTTCGGTCAGTGAAAGCGCCGGGGAGCCCACCGGGACCACTTGCGACGCCTCTGGTGTTGCTAGTGTCTATGGACGGCGGTGATCACTTAACATCAGGTGAACCACCAATTCGTTTGCCTTCAATTATATATATAATAAAAAACAGAATTATATTATACATTTTCAACGAAATCAGTTTCACGAATTTTGAACGGCAATAAAACGTTATTCAAACTGCTATATTGCATATTACCTGTTATTTGTCGGTCCATCAACATAATCTATTGCATAATTTTAATTTCCAATGTATGTTTATAAAGTAGGTTTTATAAACATCAACGTAATCTATCTAATCGTTAGTTTATTACTTTTCATTATAATTTAATTTTTGCTGCCATTTTTTTTTTCGAGTATTCTTTGTTGTAATGCAATTTATGCTTATTACTAGTTACCTGTCAAGGCTTCGCTCGAGTGTACTAACGAAGAAAATGAGAAAGAGTTGACCGTCAATCTTTCAATTCTGACAGTATTTTTGAAGATGTCCTTGTTGTCTTTTGTCTAATTTTTTTTACATGGGAGATTTTTCAAAAGAATTTTTCCAATTTCGCTTACGATTTTGTAAAGACAAATAAATGTTCCTTTCCAAATTGATTTTTATTTATATCACTACACTTATTATAAAATAAAGTTCACGTTTGTATGTCTGTCTGTTCGCGATAAGCTTAAAACCCACTGAACGGATTTTCATGCGGTTTTCACCAGTAGATAAAATGATTTATGAGGAAGGTTTAGGTATACTAGTGGGCGCCCAGTGGTCGACATTCGACCATAGTTCACTGAATTTTTAAAGTTTGAACTTTATTAGGGTTCTTTTATCAATGGCATCGACTTCAAATATATAATTAGGTAGTTCAAATATCAATATTTTCTATTTAATTCGGTTAATTTCATAATTAAGTTATTTTTCGCTTTGTAGTGCCTTAT
The DNA here is from genome assembly GCA_036509395.1 of Antheraea yamamai. Taxonomy (NCBI): domain Eukaryota; kingdom Metazoa; phylum Arthropoda; class Insecta; order Lepidoptera; family Saturniidae; genus Antheraea; species Antheraea yamamai. The sequence goes on along the minus strand of AP028449.1, from coordinate 6,953,506 downwards.
TAGTTTTTCACATCGAAGGCGGTTTTTTTTTGTAAAAATAATTATTTCTCCATTTTTAGTGTTCATAAATATATCTGGTTTGTAATGGGTGTAATAAATCGGTTCCAATTTCACGAAAATACGTAGAGACGAAGTGGGTGAAAATCAAATAAAAGATATTTCATCCTCTTAGGGGTTGAATATTTTCTTCAAATTTATATGGGACCACCGCTGAATATAACTAATTCAAATAAAAAAAGAATCATTAAAATCGGTTCATAATTTGCGGAGATAATACATACAACCGAACGTAGTAACCTCCTCCTTTTTCGAAGTCGGTTAAAAAATACATACAGTCGAGCATAGCAACCTCCTTCGCAACCTTTTTTGAAGTCCGTTATTGACGGACGTCAAAATGTCTTTTTTATTTACATGTGTGTATATGTTGTGTAAAATTAAAGCAGTAGTGTGAGTAATGCATATTTTAATTAATTTAATGTACTTCTAATGCATTTTATATAAAACTAGCGGACCTGGCGGACACTGTCCTGCCTTGATAATAAAAAATATAAATCCCAAAAGTCAACCGCAGCGCCACCTACCGGGTCCAATTGTAAATCTAAACCATTCTCGGATTCACTGGAACACGCACACAAAATTTCATCAAAATCGGTCTAGCCGTTTAGGAGGAGTTCAGTGACATACACACGCACAGAAGAAATTTATATATAAAGATAAATAGCTTTCTGCACTTCTCCTCCATATAAACTTTAACTATGCCAAATTTCACGTTCATCCACTCACGCAATTCTTTTAAAAAGGGATACAAAGTTTTGGCTTCACATATTAATATATATGATAATTTGTCTAAATTTTTTATTATCAAGACGGGACAATGTCCGCCGGGCCCGGTAGTAGATAATGAAGAACAGTTCTTTTGAGGCCCAAACACGTCAAAAGTAGTAGGAACATATCGACATATGACTATGACCATGATTTGACGGAACCTCTGACATTTTTAATGTCCTACGACGCGGGCGGGAATCATGTTATCCTTGTTATTGCCCTAAACGAAATAAGACTGAACACGGGGAAGTATCTACATTGTAACGCTTTTCCATAGTAGGGTAAGCAGTAAAAATAAATCCACTATAAATTCAGATATGACAGGTAATTCTTTCAGACCTTTCATATTTCTTCAAGCATTTTTTTGTTATCGTTATGTTTTAAAAACCGGGACACGCTTTACTATAGATTTAACTTAACCTGTTGTGCACTTGAAGAAGCTACCACCTCGCTATCGTTGAGTCTTGATTAGTTATTTTTGATATTTTTGCAGCGTAAATTAGATTCAGTTTTTGTTAAAATTGTTGATATGTTAAAACATAACGTTTCTGATGCGCTATCAACGAACCATTATCGCTTTTAAAAGAGTAGACAGATTTTATTAACATGTATAATACTATACATCAATCAATATTTATTTTATCGATACTTTCTTATCTATAAGTAGTTCTTAAAGATTATATTTTATTAGTCACTTATAAAATTTCGAATGAAGTATTTACTTTTATAAGAGTTCGTAAACAAAATGGTAAATTATGTTGCTCTTTCATGTATTAGAATTTTGTGAAGAGAAAACTTCTTTAGGCGCGTTGAGCGGTATTTTTGGCAAGAGATACATTTAGTTTAGTTAGTGTTTTTTGTTATTTGTGCAATTCTCAGGACATGGTTTGTAAGACATAAAATGTTTGAAATATCGTATGGAAAAGTGATAAATTTGAACAAAACAAATCGCCATATAAAAAGGTCAGCGAGTGAGTGAGACAGAAGATAGTAAGGAGATCTTGACAGAATTGACGCTCAGTTGTTTACCATTTCATTTCATCACATGGTCGTAGTAAAGAGATTTCGGTTCGTTACCTTCATTACTACAACTGAGGAAAGCCCGAGCGAGCAGCTAGTTAACAATATTGTAACGTCAAGCAAACTTAATGAACGATTGACGCATTAACCAAAAAAAACATATTTTTATTTGGAGAAGATAGAGATTTTTTAGACTATTTTAAACTGAGCCAAACGAAACCAAGTCGCGGTAAGAGTTGGTGTAAACACAGAACTTTGTTTACGTTTTCCTAGGACACTATAGCACTACGTGGTATCGATTTGGACTAAATTATAACTGATTAAAAGCATTTAGTCTGGTAAAATATTTACTGGTACAGACGGTGTACGCGGAGCCTCGAAAAGGTTAACTCACCTTGTAAGTATCGAAAGGGTTAACTCACCTTCTAAATGTCGAAAGGGTTAACTCACCTTGTAAGTATCGAAAGGGTTAACTCACCTTGCAGTGTAACGTTGACATAGGCCACTTCATCCATGTTCACGTTGACAATATCAGGGTCGAAAAACGCTGTAAGCGTCGGCACTGTCTGGCACACCACCCATAGTGGACACAGTGCCAGTAAATATATGACGATCAGATGGAGCGGCCAGATTGGACACATTTTCGTCCGGTTTCAGTGACTCTATAAAAAAAGTTTTAACTTTTAAAATGACGATACTCTATTTAAATCTTTAGAAATTAAAATTATAAAAGGTAGTCTTAGTTAAAACGATAATAATGCAATGTTCATAGTTTTAGATGAAATTTATACTAATATTATAAAGTTGAAGAGTTTGTTTGCTTGAACGCGCTAATCTCAGGATCTACTGGTCCGATTTGAAAAATTCTTTCAATGTTAGATAGCTCATTTATCTTTATCATCGCGCTAAGAATAATAGTAGCGGAGCACCATTGAAGAATGTTTCAAAATAGTTTTTTTATCGTTAGCCCAAAGTAACTATTCCACGCGGACGAAGTCGCGGACAGAAGCTAGTTAACATATAATTTTAAAATAGCAATTCTTCTGTATAACATATAAATTTATGTCGCGTATATCGGATACGGTTCTAACAATTCGGATAAAATACTGTATTTAGCAAGGTTTTTGCTTTTAACTATATGGGTAGATACGCAGAAAAAACGCGTTTACACATTAAAAAAATTATAAATTACTAGCGGGCCCGGCAAACGTTGTCCCGCCCTGATTAAAAATAAATCCTTGACATATTATATACCAAAACGTTCCTCATGAATAACTTTATCCACTGGTGAAAACCGCATGAAAATCCGTTCAGTAGTTTTTGAGTTTATCGCGAACAGACAGACAGGCAGACGCGGTAGGGGACTTTATTTTATACTATGTAATGATTATTATTTCATGTAGCACCATTTTGTACATTTTTGGTGGTCGATGCTTGCTTTGTTGCTAATGAATGATAACATATTGCTATCTCAAAATTTTATTAGATGGCGCTGTATGATATAGATTAAAAAAATTGAATTATATATTCATATGTAACAAGTATTTAAGTGTAGTCTCTGAAAAATACACTATTTTACATAAAAGAATTGCCTAGAGAGTACAATTAAGGTCTTGTACATGAATGTCAAGACATTATTAACCTGTTCAAATAATCCTAGTCATCTTGGTAAACCGGCAAAATACGCGATCAACTTTCTCATTATGTATTTCACAAGAGCAAAGCGATAGCAGAAATATCACGACGAAATGGCACATTTAAATGACATATCATAGATAAACATACTGTAGTAAATCAACGAGGGAACCTCTGTATGTGTAACGCTAAAATCTATAGAGAAGAGTACATATATTAGTTTACCTTATGAGTTTGCCATTTTGAAGGACATATTTAACAATTTCTGTTATCTTTTTGCACTTGCAAAGTATATATTTTATACAAATAAAAATTAGTCAGTTACCGTGCTAAGAGTCGATCGTTAATATTAAATACTATAATTAAAATCTAGTGGTATACTTTTGAATTCTATACACAGTTATGTAATTGAGTCTGATTACATAAACTAATTTCGGGAAAAATAACCTGGCAACACTGACGAGTTCAATAAACCATGTGTCGGAGAAACTAATTTCGAAGGAACTAGTTTCTAGAACTACTAATATAACGTAGCTTAGCAGAAAACGAGCCAGACCACAATCTAACGGCGTAATATGAACTGAATGGCCTTGGAAATGTTCTATGAAGTTTCTGCTAACTAGCTGGAGTTAACAAGTTCATATAAAATACTTTTAAACCATTATAAACTGCTATTACACATGTCTTGATATAGATAAATGATCTAATTAATTTTGTTAACTTTAAAATCACTTTTTTGTTATTATATTTTCACACCGCAATACACGCAACGTTGATAACTTTTATCTAGAAACGACAAACATATGTAAATAATCTTTTTTTCTCAGCATCGGATCTTCTAGGACACACGAGTTCAATACACTCAACGATCAAAAATCTGGTTATAAAAAAAACATCCACGAAATCAACACAACATGAATTCAATGACCCGTTCACTCTTACCAAATTTAAATTAAATCGCCAATTTTAATCTAATAAACTGTGGTTTATGCACTGCACATTCTACGGACGCGCGTTCTGAACCAAGTCTACCGCACAAATGATTGTTGACGGTGCCTGATACTTCGTCTAAATATGTATTTTTTTATGTCGCTGATTAATTTACAGTTGTCTATCGGCCGATTATTGCTTATCACATAACAATAGAGTCTACAATCGAACGCTAAATGCACTTACGATCGCGCTTAATCGATTTATTCTGTACCAGTGAATTTCAAGCCATTCTCGTGGTTTTGGTCACGTAGAGATAAAGATGTATTTATTATAATTAATCACTACACGCTACGCTAACAAATCAGTGATACATAATAGATTAAGTTTATCAGTTATGCAAATTCGCGTGTCGTGAGGTCGTATACAACAATGTAATTGATAATTGTATGGATTCGAAAATATTACCGCAATAAAGTATAAACGGGAACACATGATTAAAACTTTCGTTTTTGCACAAACATAACCTTTTGCCGCCTAAATATTCGTATGCTTACGTCATCGGAGGCGAGGTTAAACGCAGTCAAAATCATTTAGTCTAAAACATAAACGGTATGTATAACAATCATTACATAGTATAAAATAAAGTCCCCTACCGCGTCTGTCTGTCTGTCTGTTCGCGATAAACTTAAAAACTACTGAACGGATTTCACCAGTGGATAAAGTGATTCATGAGGAACATTTTGGTATATAATTTGTCAAGGATTTTTTTATAATCAGGGCGGGACAACGTCTGCCGGGGCCGCTAGTTTATATATAAATAGATAGAGACAAGGCAATTAACTACATCTTCCTTCTCTTTTTCTAAACCGTTTTTCCTTATTCTTTTTTTGTCTAGTAGATACCGACGAGTTTTAGTGTTAAAAAAATATGTAATTGTTGTTTTTTTTTTCTTATTATTGAAACTTTTAATAGATTATGGTCGACTTTGGACCACTAGTAACTATCATACTGTATCTTGTTATCATTCAGTCAAAAGTAGAATCAAATTCCTTTTTTATCACGCTTTTATTAGCTTCACCTGTATGTATGTATGTAACCTACCCCTTTGTGCTCGATTTTGTCCTACTTTGAACGATCAGATTTAATTCAAACTTTGCACACCTGTCAAATCGATGACAATGCAATAATCCGAAAAAAAAAGTTAAAAATTTTTTTTAATTAAAAAATGAAAAATAAATAATAGTTTAAAAAAACTAAAAAAACAAGCTTTCATATAAAATCCAACTAAAACACAGAAAATAAAATTTAATAAATTTGGATTAAGAATAGTGTAAATTAGAAATAAATGTATATTTTTGTAAAAAGTGACAAAAATATGATAAAAATACTGATATCTGGAGATACTGCGTTACTGTTACCTAAAAATTGATTACCAAAAATTAAAAAAAAATTCATTGTACATATTTTCACAAATTTTATCAATGCATGAAAAATAGTAGTCATATATACAATTCATGTCATTTGTAATCTATACTAATACTAGCGGACCTGGCGGACGTTGTCCTGCCTTGATAATAAAAAATAGAAATCCCAAAAGTCAACCGCAGCGCCACCTACCGGGTCCAATTGTGAATCTAAACCATTCTCGGATCCACTCGAACACGCACAAAAAATTTCATCAAAATCGGTCCAGTCGTTTAGGAGGAGTTCAGTCACATACACACGCACACAAGAAATATATATATTAAGATATAAAGCTGAAGAGTTTGTTTGTTTGGTTGAACCGCGGTAATCTCAGGAACTATCAGTCCGATTTGTAAAAATCATTTGGTTTTAGATACCTCATTTATCGAGAAAGGCTTTAGGCTATATATCATCACACTAAAACCAATAGGAGTGGAGTGCCAATGAATAATATTTCAAAATCGGGCATTTTTTTCCTTTTGAGAGCTGCTTTCGTTGCGCGTTAGTGTTAGTAGTATATACGTTGCCAGGGCAACGTGGTAAGTTTTTATCGCAAACATTTTCAAAGTTTATTTTGTGTTCCTATTCAAAAAAATATTCTACGTTAGTTTTGATTGCAATTTTTTATTTGTAATCTATTACGTATTATAAAAATAAAGTGTGTGTATGTAAAATTAAAATAACAACTTTTTGGTGAATGGATACGGCTACAAATAACAAAAAAAATATTCCTATTATATCCCGTCGGTATATTTATATTATTATATTTTCTCTGTTTGTTTGTTTGTTCCGGGTAATCTCCAATACGGCTGGACCTATTTTAATGGGAATATTACTGGTAGATAGCCGAAATTATAGCGGTTGACATATTCTATTTTATTTGTTCGCGGCTTCGTCCGTATTTCTCTTTCCAAAATGGTTGACCTAATTTCACGGGTGTTCACTGGTAGATAGATAGCAGACCTGATAAAAAGTAATTATGGTTTTTTATTCTCCTTCGGCCGCAATGGAATATCCGAAATGCCTGAACTGATTTTCACGGGACTTTCACTGGCAGATAACGCAATATAAGAAATAACTTAGACTATTTTATTTTGTTAGCCAAGACTTCGTAGTAGTGATGAACCGTTATCCGTGAATTAGTCCGTGTGAAATTAATCAAAAATATGTTGTTTACTGTAAACAAGCGCGTGAGACGTGCGCTGTACTGGACTCCAAGAATAAATATACGTAATTGAAAGTCATTTATTGGTATGTAATTTGAATTATATTATCTTTTTGGTCAATTTGGCGGCCATTTTGTTTTATTTACTGCGTTTGCGTCTACATAACTCAGTGATTATAGCAACGTATAGGAATAACACAATTATATCGACAATATGGGCATAATATATCTATATAACAAAAGATTTGACACATATTGTTCGATAATGTATAGCTTAACATTTTCATTACTTTCTTATATAGTGTTAGTGCGCACTGAGGGTGGTATATAGTAGGTTAAAGTTCCAGGTATGTTGCTGATGATAAATCCCATCCCATTCGATATACTATTAGTATTCACATATCTAATCTACACGTTACAGTAGATGGCGTGCGTGTCGTAATTACAAATGTTTTTGAAAAAGTATTTCTGTAATGTACACCTACTTACAATTTTACATTTCTTTAATACATTAAAAAAAACGCGTGCGGAGCCGCGGGCTACAGCTAGTATACTTATAAAACTAGTCCAAAGTAGTATGGGATTTCTTATGAGGATGTTGGCTATAACTATACTATGGGCATTATTTAAGACAGAAGTGTACGAAATTTTTTCTTTAAGAAGAGTGAAAAAGGGGTGAAGTAAAGTATGGGAAAAAGTCTCAGTTGAGAATTCGTCGCCAATCAGATATTACAGTACGGTATTTGAATTACTAAATATCAAGTTATATCAATAGTCCACAGGAACTTTAGTATTTATTTATAAGACCCCGATAATAAGACATGTTTCATTCATGTATAGTTTATTTTTTTCTCTATATTATCCAAATATATCATCCTCTATCTTAATAAATACAATCATAAATCCCTCAGTATCTATTGCAATTTATATACAGATAATAAGTAACTATTTTTTTTTTAAAAAATTATTATATAAAAAAAAAACTACCCATGTTTACAATTACAATGTATAGTTTGATTTTTGATTATATAGGTATATTAATTCACTTGCTTGCCTTCTGCTAGACAACGATGATATTTTAAAATATTGAGCACGATCAAGATGACTAGGGAGTTTCCTTAGCATTCCATGTCTGAGACAGAGTGTCTTTAAACATCGTGTCTGGATTCGTTCAATGTTCTTTATATGAACTGTGTAATAGGGAGACCAAACTACGAAAGCGTATTCGAGTATAGGCCTTACTAGAGTTTTGTACAGATAAAACATAGACATGGGTCTCTTAAACATCTTAGTCATACGAAATAGAAAGCCTAGTATTTGATTACTTTTACTAATAATGTCATTGTAGAGTGTACGGAATGATAATTTACTATCAAACATAACACCAAGATCTCTGGCTACTTCCTTACGTTCAATGGACTAGTTACCTATTTTATAATTATACTGAAATTTAGGAATTGTAGTTGCAAATGATATCAAAAAACACTTTTTAATATTCAGATACATGTAATTTAAGTTACACCATTTGTTAATATTGTCAATATCGTTTTGCAATAGAAAACAGTCCTTGGTATTACGTATTGTTCGAAAAACTTTCAAGTCATCAGCGTAAAACAAGCAATCACTGTGGAGGTAGTTGACTAAATCGTTTATGTATAATATAAACAGTAAAGGTCCCAAATGTGAACCTTGGGGTACCCCCGAAGTAACGAAGATGGGACATGACAGATACCCTTTGATTGCAACTACTTGACTGCGGCGAGATATGTAAGATTCCACCCAACGAAGTAGATTACCATGGATTCCATATGCACAAAGTTTTTTAATGATAAGAGTATGATTGACTTTATCAAACGCCTTAACAAAGTCCATATAAATGGAATCATCTTGCTGACGATTATTAAAAGAATTACAGATATAGCTTTTATACACAAGCAGATTACTAATTGTAGAACGACCACTAACAAAACCACGTTGGAAGAGAGAAATATGTCGTTTGAGGTGATTATATATATAAGGGTAGATGAGAGACTCAAATATTTTACCCATGCAAGGTAGAATACTTACAGGTCTATAATTTTCACATTTGGTTTTATCACCGGATTTAAATATTGGAATTATAAATGCATTTTTCCAGTGAGCAGGAAAAACACCAGAAGCTAGAGATCGGTTAAATATAATTTCAAGTGGTTCACTTATTTCATATGCATACGCCTTAAGAAAGTATGAAGGTATATTATCAGGGCCAGCTCCTTTATTGTGATCTAGTTTTATTATCGAATTAATTATTTCATTCCGTGAAATGTATACTTCACACAAAGTCGAATTCTTTATTTTGTATACAGGTGTATTAGTTGAGTTCAAAAACGGTTCATAGACTGATTTAAAGTACTTGGGAAACAATTCGCATATCATTAGTGTATCATTAGCAACTTCATTATTGTATGTCATCGTTTGAGGAATAGAGTTATTGGAATTTTTTCTACTATTGACATATATCCAAACTACTTTAATATCATCTGATAGATTATCTTCTATCGATGAAATAAAAGATCTGTAGCATTCATGGATCAGTTTTTTACTTCTTTGACGAAGGAAGTCAAACGTATCATAATCTCTAGGATTCCTAAATTTCTTAAATTGTTTGTGATATTTATTTTTTTCTTTTAGACAACAAATAAGTGAATAACTGTACCAGTATAGATATTCAACTGATTTCGCTTTTTGTGGAAGCGTATATAACCGAATGATATCATTAAGCGTGTCATAAAATACACCCACTGCTATATCTAGGTCAGGCTTAATAATATATCCGACCAAGGAGTTAAGGATATATCTTTTTTTATGTTTTCGTAATCACATTTACGAAAATTGAATTTAAGGTCACTGGGGTTTGCTTTAGCTGCCAGCATTACTGTAAAGGATTCAATCTCAATGGCCGTGGACGGGTGATATTTATCTACTTTACTTAGAGGCTCGACAGAATGGACAATGAGATTATTATCACTGTACAATACTAAACCGAGTAAACTACCATGAGAGTTAAATATATGGTTATATTGTTGAAGGTTACACAACGACATTGTTTCTAAAAGAATAGAGGATCTGCTATCAGTTGCCTCGCTAGAGTACAGAGAGTGAGAGTTAGTGTTTTTCTGCCAAGATATGTGTGGTATGTTGAAATCACCTAATAATAAAAATAAACCAGAATCAAAGTTATTTAAGATAACATTCTGGCAATTTTCGAAGAATGAAGTAACATTACTGAGGTTCATGTCTGGAGGTAGTATCCTTATCAGATGGCGTAATAATTTAAGCATTTAGTCTAACGTCAGCGGCAATAAAAAAACTGTTTTGTTGAATAAAAAACAGATTAAAATCATTCTTGGAACTGCGAGGTGGACCGCTGACGTGTATCATTGTTATTGGTACTTGAGTACTATTTAGTTGTATTATATTTTTAGAGGTTAACTTTATTTATACGTATGAGTGTAATAGTCAATATATAGAATGTATGTTAGTACATATATACACTAACTACCCGCCTCGGTTTCACAAGGGTTTATTAACGAAGAAAATGAAACCAAATCTTACCGTTACTGTACGACCATGTAATGAAATAAAATGGCAACTGAACCATTGAATGTCAATCTGGTTTCAGCATGAATGGGCCGGCTAGCCCGGGATAGTACCACCCTCTCACAGGAAACCGAGGTGAAGTAACAGTGCTTGCATTGTTGCGTTTCGTTCGGTCAGTGAGAGCGCCGGAGGCCCACCTCCCCTCCCCTCCTCTCATCTATCCCCTCTCCTCTCTCCCCCTACTCCTTTCCCTTCTCCCAAATATAGGCTGGCAACGCACTTACGTCTCCCCTGGTGTTGCTAGTGTCTATGGACGGTGGTGATGACTTATCATCAGGTGACCCGCCTGTTCGTTTACCTCCTATGATATAAAAAAAAATTTTGGATATTTTTAAAGTTCTCCCTACTTTCAACAAAAACACTTTTTTTACTTTTACACTTTCCGTTGGTTTTAAAAAAATGTTTTTCACAGTGAACTTGTAACACATATGTATGTATACACATATAACAGAACAAACAATTATTTAAATAGTCCGTTCCGAAGTAATGGCCTTACATACATTCGGCAGTTGATTTTTCATGCGTTGCTGTGGCTCAGTTAGTACATGTTGAATAAAGTATTTGGTATTATGAGGTCATGAGTCTGCCTATAGACTTGATAGAATAAAAGCGAGGTTACGTAGTAACGTAGTATTAAAGATTAACGGAACACGTGCACCATGAAATAAACAGGAGTTGAAAAATAAATTTAAAATTAAAACCGCGTCTACGGGATGTCTATAACAGTCGGTCCTACATTTTTTCTGTCAACAAATTTAAAGCGCCGTCTGTTCGATACTCACGAAACTTACAATTAATAACAATAATCAACATTGTACATATGTAGGTGGTAGAGCCACGCTGAAGCTATTGCTGGTTTCAGTTTGAAAGGGTCAGCTCGCCCGGGCTAATACCACCCGACCCACAGAAACACCCACGTGAAGTAACAGTGCTTGCATTGTTGCGTTTCGTTCCGTCAGTGAGAGCGCCCTAGACGCACCTCCTCTCTCCTCTCCCTTCTCCGCAAACACAGGCTGGCAACGCACATGCGACTCCCTTGGAGTTGTTAGTGTCTGTGGACGGTGGTGATCACTTAACATCAGGTGACCCACATGTTGGTTTGCCTCCTATGACACAAAAAAAAACAATATACAATACAATAGTTTAATTCATAATTAAAAAATATTGAGGCCATTTATTGAAATATAAATTATACCAACTTTTGTGAAGATCGGTTGAATAGTTTCGTAGTTCATCGTGGACAAATAACATAACACTGGATTTTTATATATTTAGATCTACATGAGATGATATACTCCAATAAAGTTTAACAGATCACTATGGAGATTGGTACATTTAAGTAATTTTTCGTGGACAATTTTTTGTTCTATTCGCTATAATTGCTTTAGACGGTATTAGAGGTGTAGCGTATCAATTTTATACCGTTTCAATCAAACGTTATTAAAGTTGGTATCATTTTTTTTAACGTGGCGAAGAATCCTACATTGGACTGTCAGGCCCGGGGGTTTTGCGCTGTGTCGACCACACTGCGAATTAGGATGCAGCAGTGACGGCGCCATTCGACGACTCCTATCGACTAAAAAACTTCACGATCAAACATGCGTCGCACAATGGGAGTGTCACGGGAAGCGTGAGTAAGCTCCGCGACATCCCGGCGGCAGGCGTTTAAATCACGCCACACCCGGCTGAGGCAGTCCGGTTCTCCGGCTGCCTCCAAGTTTGCCAAATCCGTGCAAAGGAAGGTCAAGTCCTCCGCCCGCGTGACTGATTTTTTACAGAGGTTTATTACCTATCATCACGCTTTCCCTACAGGCATCTCCGTCCTACCTATACCTAACTCCCCGTCCGTACCAGCATAGGTAAAGTTGTTATCCTAACTAATATTATGAATGGCAATGTGTATTTGTTAGTATGGTTTGCATGATGCGCTTAACGCTGTAACTATTCAAACGATCATCAGGATATCCTAATCCAAATTTCCTAACTGATATTATAAATGTGAATGTAAGTTTGTTTGTTTGCTACGCTTTCACGCGTTAACTACTCCACCGATTATTATGAATTTTTGAATTGAATTTTAGAAGCGGTCAGATGCGCAGGATATATTAAGGTGCACAAGTGTACGCGCAAGACACAGGTGTACATACTCGTCCTTGTTCTTCTGGACCCAGTGGAACGGGGACCGTTACGACCGGAGAAGGACTCAGACAGATGGTACAGTATCCCGGTGAGGAAATACAAGGGGTCAGTACTATTTCGCACTCCCTTAATCGCCTTTTACGATACCCACAGGAAGATATGGGGTGGTGCTATTCTACTCTGCCGCCACCACACGGCACAAAAAATATACTGCTCCCGAGTTCCGAGGGATATATCAAGTCTTATCAATTACGAAGTCGCAAGCAAATGCTACTAGCATATAAACTGAATGTCACGAAATGATGTCGCGTCGGGAAATATTCTCAAATTAGTTTCGTCAATGTCATTTACATTGGATTAGGTAAAAAAAAATGTGGTCGAGACTTATTATAATTTTGTACAATTGCCAAGGTGATTTGCTTTAAGAGTCTCTGCAATCGTTTTAATGTCTGAACGCATTGCGATCTACATTATATTTTAACTAGCAGGCCCGGCAGACGTTGTCCCGCCCTGGTTATGAAAAAATCCTTGACAAATTATATACTAAAACGTTCCTCATCGATCACTCTATCCACCAGTGAAAACCGCATGACAATCCGTTTGGTAGTTTTTGAGTTTATCGTGAACAGACAGACAGACAGACGCGGTAGGGGACTTTGTTTTATACTATGTAATGATGATGATAATCATTTAAAATCGTCTAGATCTAACATGTTAAAGTGTGCCAGTAAGTATTTGTTATACTCTAACGGTGTTATTACAAAAAAGTTAAATACGTATTGAATACTTGCTTTAAAAAAGTTTGGGTACTTACGTATTAAATGCACTGCGCTCGCCGATCGCTGTGCGGCAAGCTCGTGTTATCCTTTTTCGCAAGTCTAACCTAACTTAGCCAAACAGAGATAAAAAGCAAGATGTCGAACGTTCGTCGAGCGCGGTGCATTTAATACGTAAGTGATCCAAACTTTTTTAAAGCAAGTATTCAATACGTATTTAACTTTTTTGTAATAATACGGTATAGGTTTTAGCGTTTCTGGTTAAAGATGGTAAACACGCTAAACTCAGACGGGGAGTGGCGGCTTTCTTTTTTTGACTATCTATAGGCTATTTTACTTGCTGGGCCTTCACAGCTTCATCGGACTAAACGGGGACTAGCTCTCAAGTGCAATTAGTATATCTACTACTGCTTCTTTCTTTTTTTCGTACTAACTACGTTATTGACCTAACAAGGTCTTAACAGCTTCACCGGACTACTAAGGCGAGCGCTTAAGGCACTCAGCCGATTTTATTTGACAACTAGATCAAGGGTGCACGGCACACCTCAGCTTAGGCTGTTGTCTGATACATGCAATTCGTGACCTATCTGAGCTAATCTAAGCTAACTATTCATACATATATGAGTTGTTGAAACATATATAACTCTTATATATATTTCGTATCGGATAATTTTTTAAACTATTTCAGTTTGATAAGGGGAAAAATAAAACCCTTCCGCTTTCATACTACTGCTTCTGTAATCATCAAAGCAATGCTAATCATGTATGACATTATACACTCATCAAAAAAGTCTAAGCAACATGTACTAATTTAAATTTTAGGATGGTTCTTCACATTATAACGTTGTATTATATTTTTAAAATAATATCTTTAGGGTTCTATGATGTAAAAATAACAGCTGTTGTCTTTATAAGTTCTTTTAATAACAGAAATGAACAATATTAGAATATACTGTAGAAACTAAGATACACAAGAAACTAAACTTTTTTCTTACAAAATGAAATTTCTAAAGAAAATGTATTTATTGTGAAAGAATAGAACAATTTAATACAAAGTATGGGCTCCTCTGCTATTCAGAACTTGTCGGCAACGATTATTCATTGAATTAATGAGACTGTTTATGTCATCTTGCGGTATTCGCTCCCAATGGAATTGTAGCAAATCCTTCAGGTGTTGGGTTGTTGTCGCTCCGTCCAAGTCCTTCAAAACACGTCTCTGGAGCATGTCCCATGCGTGCTCGATGGGGTTGAGATCTGGCGATTATGCAGGCCAGGGCAATACCCGGATGTTCTCCGTTGCAAAGTATTCACTGGTTCGCCGAGCTGTATGTGAACGCGCATTGTCATGCATTAACCTAAAATCGGAGCCAAAGGTTTGTGCAAATGGGTAGACATAAGGTCTGAGAATATCCTCAATGTAATTTTCAGCATTCATGTTTCCATTTACAAAAACGAGCTCAGTTCGCCTGTTCTTCATAATACCCGCCCATAACATAACTGTTGAGCCGCTGTATGGATGAACTTCCTGAACGCACCTGAGCCTTTCAGTATTTCCGGGCCGACGATACACTCGCACCCTTCTTGTTTCAGGCTTAAACCCGAATCGCGACTCATCGGAAAACATAATTTTATCCCATTGTTCCTGGGTCCATATTATGCGTTCTCTACACCATTCATATCGATGAGCGCAATTCCCGTGACGTATCGGTGGGCACCTGATTGGGCGTCGAGCTCGTAGGCCGTACTCATGCAGTCGATTTCGCACAGTTTGAGGACTTACATCAACACCACTTGAAATTTGTAGCCTCAAACTTATCTCTCGAGCGGTTAACATCGGCTGGCGTCTTACAGTCAGTTTTATGTACCGGTCTTGCCGAGTGGTTGTACTCCTTTTACGGCCTGGATGCTGTTCAGCGGGTTCTCCTGTATTATTGTAGTGCTGCCAAAGACGACAAATAACACTTCTATGAATGCCAAAATGTCGAGATACCTGAGATTGATTACTTCCCGCTTGCAACATCCCTACAGCTCTTTGCATTTCATCTGCCATCAAATGACGTCGCTTCATGACGTAAAGAATATCTAACAATTCAATTTTGTCGCTAACTTTATTTAAATGGTTGGTAAAATTATAAAATCAAGACTAAACGTAGCAATTAAAACGCACTTAAATTCAAACAAATTCGCAGTCATTTGAATTTTATGAAAAAACAAAACATAATCAAATTTTTTTTTACAACCAGCCAGTATGTCATCTATAACAAAAAAGTTTACTTACCTACGCACTTTGTTTGAGTAAATACTTAGAAATTAATTAATATAAATGGTAAAATTTGTAATATCACGCATGTTGCTTAGACTTTTTTGATGTGTGTATGTATGTTATAAGATTGTCTTTCTTTATCCCTGTTGACTACATTTTATACAGACAACAAACGATCTGATAGTAATATAGACTTTTGAAATTTCTTTTTTAGTGGTTTTAAACCAAAAATTGAAAAGAAAATCAGAATCCTGCAGTTATTAAGGTGATTACAGAAAAGAATCGAAATCAACTAATAACATATTAGCATATATTCGTGACAGAATATATACGGACATAGAGAATCGATTACATAACCATTTGTCGTTATATCGAGTTTACACTGTATCAAACTATAGGTATACCAGATATTAACTCTATACTGGAAATAGAACGTTTCTTTGAGGTCTGATTTATTATTTCTACATTATTCTCTTGAGCTGTTTTAAACAATCTATGTTTCTCGTTTATCTTCTATATATATATATATATATTTCTTCTGTACGTGTGTATGTCTCACTAACTATAACTCCTCATAAACGGCTGGACCGATTTTGATGAAATTTTGTGTGCGTATTCCAGTGGATTCGAGAATGGTTTAGATTTACAATTGGACCCGGTAGGTGGCGCTGCGGTTGACTTTTAGGATTTTTTTTATTATCAAGGCAGGACAACGGCCGCCGGGCCCGCTAGTTGTATGTAAATATCATAAATCATTAGACAAAACAAATCAATAAGTTACATTTCCCATACGTAGGTACTTGTTCAACTGTAGATACGTATTGCGCTATGAATATTATTTTGCCCAAATTTCTATAGTCAGAGTAGCCTATCTGCGTTTGTAATTGACCTCTCGATCTTAATATATGTGTAGTATATTTCAAATGATTATAACTGCTTTAACTTAATATTGTCACGTATAATTTAACATAAATGTAAATATTATAGTTAAGGTCAAGGCAATGAAGTTGCGATTTATTTGGATATGAATTACAGGGATATTGCATGACTATTTAAAAAAAATAGGACATGTGCGGTCAGGATCTCACTTTTAGCACATTATAAATATAAGAGACAGTATGGAACTACCTACAAACGCTCGTACCGGCAGACTCACACAAACATGCGCATCGACGAGACCCCTAAGCGGTTTTCGCGGTGCTGTCCATAGAATACTTTTTAAAATCTATCGTCGATGCGCATGTTTGTGTGCGTGTGCCGTTTTCGAGCGTTTGTGGGTAGTTTCCATACTGTATCTTATATCTATACTGTGATTTTAGTCTTATACGAGTATTTCACTTACTCACGTTTTTATATGTATAGAGATTTTCTAACCTAAATTCTTTAATTTAATATATCTATGTTAGAATGTAGTACATGACACGTCTCGTAGTGAGTCACACGTGAACTGACGTGTACCCTCTAAATAAGTGCTAAATATAAAAAGTAAAATTCCCATTTAATTAAGGTTTTTTGTAAACCCAGTGACCAAATTAAATTATCTAGTAATTAATAATACTATTAATAATCTCCAAATGATCTACTAGATGTTTGTCAGTAAACTATACTGCATATCAGCCATAGTGAATATGATCCAAGCATAATACCTATATATCTAAGTTATAAATAGAGTGAATTAATGTTTTTTGAAGTGATTACTTCTTTATATGATGAAAAAAACACCGTTATTCCATTGTTTTGGGTTTTCACTTCTGTTAACAGTCCTTATGACTGCCTCGACTTATTTTTATATCAATAATGCATTTATCAAACCCAAATGTGTACTGAATCTCCACTCTTTAGACAGATATTTTGTGTAAAGCATAATTAAGGTGCAATATAGATAATAGATAAACAATAGACAAAATTTATATAATAGCACATATTATAAAAGTAAATAACCCGCAAACTCTTTTAAAACAAGACTACAATACACTCATAAAAAATCTGACTATTTCTCGAAGTTAACAATGCACCTTTGTTAACGCATTGTTTACAATTGTATTGATACTTAAGTAGGCACTCAAAGCAGCAAGCAGACTGATAAACTTCCGTGATTTGAGAGTTTACAGTATTTTATAAATTATATTCATACTACACAAATCGTACGTGTTTATTTACGATTCCAATTTATTATACAATTTTTAATTAATGTATTTCCTACAATGGATCAAGTTTTCGTCTTTTTATAGCAGTCGAATGTATGCTTAAATTTTCGGAACAGGCCACTTACATTAAAAATTAAAAAATCATAGTTATAGCATTTGAGAATGAAAATGTTGGACATTTCAATTTTTTTCATCTGTTGTTTTTATGTTTTGGCGCCATAAGTAAGTATCTTGCTATTTTGTAACTTGACGAATTTGAGTTTGTTTGTACACTTTTTTTTTCGTTATCGCCTCTGCCTATGTAGACAATTTCGCCAATGTCAAGTGTGACATAATTGTCAGTATTGTCAACGGATATAAAATGCTTTTCAACCATAAAAAAGTATTGTTTCTGAGGGATATGTTAAAACTATAATCACGGGAGCGAAGCCCCGGGCTAGCTAGTTGTAAAATAAGAAGACACACTCCTATATAACAAAGAGAAATGTTGGTAAAATATTTTTCAAATATCATGAAACGACACTAGTTTTTACTAGTGTTTTTTACTTTAACATTGGGTTTTCCCAATGATAACCTTTAGCTTATTTTTGAATATCTTAAATTATAATCTGAATGACTTGTGTCAGCATTTATAAATAACTGATAATTAAATAACAAGACTAAAAAGACAGTGAATTCATTGCAATCTCGAGGTAAAAAAAATATGACCACGCAATTATATGGCATCATAAAAAGACCGATGGTTTAGGATTAATATGCAAAATGTCGAATTGAGGTCGACAAAAGAGACGAACACGATTCGATTCGTAACGTGTGAACTGTTGATGCATTATTATTTGTAGGTGGTAGAGCCACGCTGAAGCTATTACTGGTTTCAGCTTGAATGAGTCGGCTCGCCTGGGGTACTACCACCCGACCCACAGAACACCGACGTGAAGTAACAGTGCTTGCAAGTGTTGCGTTTCGTTCGGTCAGTGAGAGCGCCGGAGGCCTACCCCCTTCCTCCTTCCTCGCTCCTCTCTCCCCCAACCCCAAGTTGGCAACACGCTTGCGACTCCCCTGGTGTTGCAAATGTCTATGGACGATGGTGATCACTTAACATCAGGTGTCCCACCTGTTCGTTTGCCTCCTATGATATAAAAAAAAATCAAAAAGACCTGTCTTTTTTTCTTTAGTTACTATGAAAATATCATTAAAGATAATGGAAAAATCCTGGTAAAGTTTTTCATATTAATAATAGGTGCAGCATAAAGAAATCATCACTGAACAAAAATAAAATTCCAAGCTACCGTAGTCGCGGTTAAAAGCTAGTGAATAGAATATTAGTAATTTTTGCTATTTTCAAACCAATATTTTTCCTGCGAGAAATATAATTAAAGGGGTCTATTCCAGGTCGAGTGATAAGCTAAGAAGCGAATAACCTTCATTCAGTAAATACCCAAAAACGATAATTTTATTAAGTGTACCAATTAATTTTTGATAATTCTCTGAAGGTTATTTGAATCTTCGTTTATCACTCGATTTGCAAAAAGGTTATCTATATACCCGAAAGATCAATATATTGAACGAATGTACATAGTCCAAATATGTATGTATATACTATTATATGGGATTCCTTAGTAAATGATTCAAATTAGTGCCATTATGTTTGTTTACCGACAAATTTGTGGCGATTAATTTTGGAGTTTTATTATAATTGGTTTGTGGTCTATAGAAGCCGTTCTAAGTAGAGAGTGATGTATGCTTGAACGAAGTCGTCTATGCCCGGTTCCTGTATTCACAAAACGATTCGTATTGCTTACTAACGGTAGTAATTTGGACGAGGCGTAACTCAAAAGTGTTCCTATAAAAAACGTCTCGTACGATAAGCTACGTACGAACAATGGATAGTAGGGGTAATGTATGGGGCTGAGGGTTTTTACTGTTTCAATAAACATTTTAACACAGTTACGAGCTGTCAAAGTTACTAGACGTTTGAGATTTGTTTACCGCCCGAAATCTGTCGGTTGAGTACACACTTTCTTTGTGTATTTTGTTTTTGCTGTTTGTTTTCTTTGATTAGGAACAAAGTGTATTAAAATGGATATTGTACTGGTATGTATATAATTTTCTATATAAATTGAGGTGACATAAAATTCACAATCGTATATTATAATATTTATCGTATCGTATTATGTTTTAGAAAAAGAAATGTATGAACAGAGACGAGGTTGCTTTACTTGTGGATCTTATATAAAGCAATCCAATTTTGATTAACACGGAAACGAACGCCGCAACAAATAAAATTAAGGATGACACTTGGAATTCATTAACCAGTAGGTATATATGACGCTAGGAGTAAGTCTGTTCTTCGAACTAGAGAACGGTTAAAATTAGGCCTGCCAGATCTGCCCGAAAAAGAGTTCAACAAATAAGGAGCTCTAAAGCTCAAATAAGCTCTAAAGGTAAATGTATATTTCATAGATATTACTATTTATTAATATATGTTCTTCTCTTCTAATATATCTTCTCGATGAAACGTAAGTACAGTGCTACGGCGCCTGCCAGTATGAGGACATACTTGACTCACTAGAAGTTCTAATTCATATCGCACGCGCACGCGTGTTCTTTAATCTCTTAAGTACATCAAATAATCTACGATGAAGTTACGTTATCACACAATACGTGAGAAAATTATCGAATTAACTTATCAACCTAAGCTATAAGTATGTTTGAGAATTTAGAGCAAACTCTTTTTCCATATAAGTCTAAACTTTTAAGGGAGTGTTCCATTCGGTCACAATTAATTGCCACTGGTCGGTAAGACGATACAAAATTATGCATTGTCACTTTATAAAAAGTAATAAAGCTGAGGAGTCTGTTTGCTTGAACGCGCTAACCTCACTACTGGACTGATTTGAAAAATTCTTTCAGTGTTAGATAGCTCATTTATCGAGGAAGGCTATAGGCTATGTATCGTCACGCTAAGATCGATAGGAGCGGAGTAACAATGAGGAATGTTTCAAAATCGGGGTGAACGTACGTATTATTTCAAAATATTTTCACTTTCTAAGTAAACGAAGTCGCGAGTTAAAGTTAGCGTTAGCCCAAAGCAACTATTCCACGCGAAGTCGCGGGCAGAAGCTAGTTATTTATATTATTAAATACAATTCCGTGTACGTCGTTTTTTCAATATTATTCTTATAATACATATTTATGTACTTACCTAGTTTTAATTTTTTACGTAAATTATTCACATTTAATGACGTAAACCTATTCGTTCCAACACTATTTATGCTTATATAATATCCATATTATAATTAAAAAACAAGTCAAAAATACTTGAAAACAGCTCAACACTCACTCGGAACCGTTGTAATAATCAAACGCCGAGATAATTCTGCGACATGAGCACCGTATCGAGATTTTTGAACTCAAATCTTATAAGACTGACAACGTATTTGATTACGAACGAACTCCAAAGATACCGGATCGTTACGTAAGTCCTTGGAAAGTGTGCTGTAGTAACAATTTAAAGGACGCGATATTATAAGTAGAGTTATGTCGGATAACTGCGCGTAAGCACTACACGGAGTGTAGTTAGTACAGTAACTGTCCATTGGTTCTATTCGTCGACGCGGCGCGGCATTTCGCATGACTGCACGACTAGACGATCCCCCATTCGTTTATTCAAGGTTATCAAGTCGTATGGAGAGAGAAAAATGTATTTCATCATGATAGACTTGTGGTTATGTCTTTATAAAAAAAACGCTACGATTAAAATTGGGTACTTTAGTTATTTGTCAAACCCTTGAGATCGGTTGCTGTTGTCGAAATCGGCTAGCAAGTTAATTATTGTTATAGTAATAATAATAGTTGTGCCCGCGACTTCGTCCGCGTGGAACCTAATATGTATGAAAATAGTGATTAATAAAATTATCTGAATGTATTAAGTCCATTTACATATCTACTTTTCTCCCCGTACTTATATCGCGTTGTTATTAAAATTACAATATTTTTTTTTAGTAGGAACTGCTTTTATATGCTTTATAATTTTCTTGGTAAGGTTATATCGTGAACGCAGTACCTTAGCAGTGCTGCGTGTTAAAACAAACATACACACAGAGATATTTCTAAAAATGATTGAAATGCATTTTGTTACTTATTCCTAGACGCCTGCAACATTTTTTTTCACAAAAATGTAAAAAATACAGACACGTTAGATTTACATTCTTATTATTTGTATAGATTTAGTTTCGGGAAGCTACTAAAAATATTAGCTTTTGCTTGCGGCTCTACGCATGTTAAAGTAGAATTCCTGTATCCATCAGGAGCAGTTTTTTTCCTAGATAAGATAAGAAAGGTACCTAAAGTCCTTTACAGCACCACTGACAAAGTACAGGCAAAATTACATGATGATCGGTTGGGTAACTAAAGCGTGAATGTTACAAACAAACTTATTATCACATTTATAATAACATAGTATGGATATAGCCAAATTATTGGGGCACGTTACCGAGAAACTCATTTGGATTTCAATGACATTTTATATGTAAATAATGTTTACTTTCTAAGTACAACTTACACAGGTGTTTTTTAAAGCAGTACTTCAAACCAAGTTATTTTGTATGCATATTATAAAAAACGGACATTTAGTGACAAGTAATTAGCATTTTAAAACAGACTGATTATAATGTAATCAATACATTAGGAACTTGTTCTGTTGATTCAAGTTATTACGAAATTCGTAAGCTTTATATGCTGCGACAGGAAACCAAGGGAGGAATTGTTGTTTGTTTGTTACGCTTTCGGGCCTAAACTACTTTAAACGATCATTAGTAAATGTTTAGTATATGTATATTATCAGGGGCACGGGAAAGAACATTGGGTACCTTTCTCCCAGAAAAAGTACTGTTGGGGGATAGGATAAATTTATATTAACGCGAGCGAAACCGAGGACAAAAGTTAGTTTTTAAATGTAACAATGATTCGACATTATCTGACTTTTCTAAAGTCTTCATACTCTATGTAAAGGTAAAATAGATTAGAAGCGTTAATATAATTACCAAAATTATGTTATAATCATTATTATACATAGTATAAAACAAAGTCCTCTACCGCGTCTGTCTGTCTGTCTGTTCGCGATAAACTCAAAAACTACTGAACGGATTGTCAAGCGGTTTTCACCAGTGGATAAAGTGATTCATGAGGAACGTTTTGGTATATAATTTGTCAAGGATTTTTTTATAATCAGGGCGGGACAACGTCTGCCGGGTCCGCTAGTACATTATAATATATGTTTATCTCTATTACATATAAATCAACTCTACTTCTCTGTGGCTGGTGATATTTATAAATTTCCTCCGATATATTTATTCCTAATCTTATCCTTTCCAGTTAAAAAACATATCCATCTTGATATTCGCGTCTCTGCCATATCATTCATAGTATAAAACAAAGTCCCCTACCACGTCTGTCTGTCCGTCTGTTTACGATAAACTCAAAAACTACTGAACGGATTTTTATGATGTTTTCACCACCCGATAAAGTGATTTATGAGGAAGGTTTTGGTGTATAATTTGTCAAGGGTTTTTTATAATCAGGGCGGGACGTCTGCCGGGCCCCCTAGTATATTATATTTATGTATGATATAACAATTCACATTTAAACCAGTATATGTACACACCCCCTAAATTAGAATTTAAACCGTTTTCGGTACATTAATGTATTATATTAATTTATTTGCACAGTGCCTAGATAATATCTACAAAAACTAATTACTGCACTTTAGCGCTAACATATCATAGATACATTATTTTCGTAAGGTCGGTATTGGTAATAGCTACCGTATATAGAGCCACCGCAGCAATAAATTTAAAGGCACGTAATTAATTCTGTGAAGTTTACGTATCACTAATTAATATGAAGGTCGCCGATGTCGATTCTCAGTACATAGCGCGAAGTCCAAAGATAAGGTTTTTTTGCTTAACAACAAGCTCAAAGGTGACAAAATGTCCAACCCTTGACTTGGGCTGATACCTTTTTTTATGTCATAGGAGGCAAACGGACAGGTATGTCACCTGATGTTAAGTGATCACCACCGTCCATAGCCACTTGCAACACCAGGGGAGTCGCAAGTGCGTTGCTAGCCTGTGTTGGAGAGGGGAGGAAGGGAAGGGGAAGGGGAGAAGAGGAAGGGGAAGGGAGGTGGGCCTCCGGCGTTCTCACTGACCGAACGAAACGCAGCAATGCAAGCATTGTTACTTCATGTCGGTTTTTTGTGAGAGGGTGGTACTACCCCGGGCGAGCCGACCTATTTATGCTGAAACCAGTAATAGCTTCAGCGTGGCTCTACCACCTACTAAACCTACTACTACCTCGGGTTTAGTAGAGCGAATCTTACTATGCTAATCAAACATACGAGAATTAGTGAGGCACACATGTGTATCAACATGTGTGTCTCACGAACACAAACCTGTATTTTCCATCGGTCAACTCGGATAAGCTAAACTAACCAAGTTCGAAAAATATTAGAAAAAAACAAGGTGCATCGTAAAGATACGACAGAAGTGCAACTTTTGTATTACAGGGAAAGATTTTAATTAGAAAAATACAACAAAAAGCTAATGTCACGCGGTATTCCCATCCGGACACCCGTCCAAGTACTGACCGTTTTTATTTATTAACGTGGGGAAATCCTTTGCGGATACCCAGCCTCCCGGGGGAGAAAGTGGGTATCGTCCGACTCACACGGACAAAAACCCCACTGTGTACCGTCCGCCGCATAATAGGGGCAGCCAGGGATCGGTTCTGCTAACTTACCTGAGAACCGCCCCAGCGGCAACCTGGCAAGATGTTCGCCAGGCTCCTCCTAATAGGGAGACAAACTGGGTACACAGCCTGCCACCTGGTCACGTCATCTGAACCAGTGCAATGAGAAGATGACCCCCCCCAGCCTATCCCTTCAAGCTCGGCTACGATAGCGGGAGGAGTTGGACATGCCGCCTTCTCCATCTTCCAGCCCTCCTTTGGCGGAGAGTGCCGTTCAGAGGGTCTTCTTCGCGGGTCCTCTCCGCCGCCTCCCGCTCCCAAGGAAGGGAGCCGGCCAGCACAGTGGTCACTGCCGAGGACACCGTCCGGTATCGTCGTATCGCCCTCAGTGCCACAGCAAGCGAACGTTCGTGGCGCTAAGGGCTCCACCCACAACGGTGCCCCGTAGGCGGCCATAGCTAGCACGACTCCCGCATATAGGCGGCGGCAGGCAGCCCCAGGCCCCCCCTATTCGGGAGAAGACGACCGAGAATCGCCGCCGCCCCGACTATTCGCGGTCCGGCCCCCCCAATTGGGGCTCGAACTACCAGCGTCCCTCCAGGGTAAGACCCAGATATTTTATCTGGGTCCTCACCCTGACCCGGACGCTATCCACTATTATGTGGGCTCCAGGAGGTGGCTCCCGCCGAGGCCTGTGGAATAGGCCCTCGGTTTTTCTGAGATTTACATTGAGGCCCAGCTGGCGGATGCGTCCGACCACGAGGGTTGTGGCCTCTGTGGCCAGGCGCTCCAATGTGTTCCAGTCCCTTCCCCTGGCAACAACTAAGGTGAGATCCGCGTAACTGATTAGACACGCTCCTGATGGGAGTTGCCAAAGTAATAAAAAGAAGTAAATGTGGTCTAAGATGGTAAAACCGCTAAACCTAGAGGAGACGTTGGTACTCAAGAGCAGCCGCGGAAACACATCGAGTGCTTGGCGACATATTTTTAACAAGAGGAATAGAAGAAAGTAAGTAGAAAAAGTACTGCACTACGCAGTATCGGTAAGTAAGTAATCGGTAAGTATGCATTACTATGACGTAACATGCAAAAATAAATAAGTTTAAAAAAATGTAAATTTATGTTTTAAATTTATACCCATATATATATACCTATAACATAATTATACTAATTATAATTTGTAAAGTCATAAACAATGCTTGCTTATACGAAATAAAATATAAAACTTGCCCAAAATATCATCAATTTATTTATGTTTAAATTTCAGCTGGTATTTTTTTTTAAAGTAACTATACCGTCACAGCCTCATCTGGCTAATAAGATGGTATAAATAATCACGAAATAGTATGGATATAATAACATTAGTTACATACAACACTTAAATAACAAATGTATCTAAATTAAGTCTTATATTTCATTTAAGGTTCCCTTTTTAAAATGTGTATTTAATTATAAACATTATGGTAAAATGTACTTATTTATTTTAATAAAATGTTTTCTTTAAAAACGTAATATATTAATGTGGAAAACATTAATAAGTAAACTTACCTTGCAAATAAACTATTCACTTTTGGATATAACTAATACTGCATTACTTTCACAGTATTCGATTTATGAATCTGAAACACGTGAATTATTTTATTTCGTGACCGCAATCTTAAATACAGTTATATAACGCAACCTGTCAGCACACATACCCACAGAATAATATTACTCCTAGCGGAGCACATACCACAGAATAATATTTCTCCTAGCGGAGACATACTAGATCCATGGACTTATATATTAAAGAAGACCGATAACAATGAAAATTTGTATTTGCGAAAATGAACCATATTACACATGTGTAAAGTATATTTTCTGTGACGCCCATGGGTGGCGCCTTAACACAGAGGCTAATCCGAGCCGAGAGGGATAGCAACCATGGAGGACGTGCGTCTCATTCTTTCATCTTGCCAGCCTAAAAAAATGTTTTTGACCAAAAATGTTGGTTCTAAAAACTCAGTTGAAACACTTGTATTTTAAAGTTATTTTAAGTCAATGTATTATGATTGCATTAATTTCGTTACATATTCTTAAATAAACAAAGAAAATATAAATTATTAGCTAGCCTATTTTTATTTCATAAATGGTAACCCTTTAAAGCGTCATGTCATAGCGTCAGTGAGATTATTATTATTTACGTATCTATAATTAACAATCGTCATTAAAACAATTATAAGGTATACCATCAGTTAAAATGGTGAAAAAGTGTTGCACTTATTCTTATCCAAATGAATCTTACAGTAATTACAATATATCGTTCCACAGGTAACTAAAAATAACATTATTGTGAATCTAACAACTACGTTGACCACGAATTCTTGTATTGTGTGATCAAGTCAGCTTCTTACTGTTGTTACAGTTTCCGAAAAAATGAAGAAATGTGACAAAAATGGCTGAACCAGTTTCTAATCAACCACGTAGTCTTTCCACAGCCGGGGACCCCGTTCGTCCATCTGATCTCGGGTGCCATCTTGGTGATTTTCGCCACTGCTGAATTTAGAACCCTCGAGGTGGTTTTTAACCTTTCGAGAATCTTTTCCTCCAGCATGATTTTTGTACACCGAGCGATTATTGCGATTGGATCCTCCGGGGCGCTTCGAACATCTGAGATTGAGTTGCTTCCCATGTCTCGTTTTCTTTCCTTAGTACGAACCCAATGGTGGAATTGTAAGCGGTCATGTAGCTGCCCGTTATTACTCCTGCTATGACTTATGCAGTGTCGTTGTTATAGATGGCCGCTTCCGCTTTCTCTAGGCTATCTTCTCTTAAGTCCACAATTCCCAGATGAGGAGCCTCTAGGATTTGTGTATACATCAGTTGTTGACTTTAATCGTGGCCTCGAGTATGGCCTTGAACTCGAGTATTGCATTTTCCATATGATCCAGTGGTCCCGTGACAGGAATTTGGACGGGTGGGATGACTTGTCCCATGTCCGCTCTGGTTTTCTGTGGCTGCGGTTTGACTTTAGGAATTATCCTCTGAAGACGGTCTATCGCTTACTGCTGTGGATTACTAGTATGTCTATGAGTTTGGGACATAATTATTTGTGTTACTTCTGAGGATAACCTTCTGTCTGGTTTGCCTTCTCTAGATGTTTTTGCGGCCTCTACTCGTTCGGCTGTTATTTTTGCTTGTAAGCGTTCGGCTATACTTTGCTCGACGTACCCGAGCTCGACAATAGGTGTCCCTTTGTTGTAGCTGGGGTTTTTCCCCGGAAACTTTTTGTGCAACAAGAAGTCTAGGCTAACGCTTCTGTCCACGTAGGCAACTATCTCATGCGCTGATGCAGCCCAGTAAATCGGTTATCTCACCCTTCTCGTATGCGACTGCGATATCGTCGACACTATTCCTGCGAGACGTTATATGTTCGCTTGATCCCACATCACCGATTGTTATGTTTTGTTGAAGTGCTATGTTTAAGATGAACATTGTAAGTATATTCATTATATATATTTACTAAAATTATTATGTTTCGATAATAATGATATTTTAAAATAATTGTTATTGAAAAATAATGTTTATTGAACACAGTATGGTCTTGTTATTTTATGATATACTAAAAATTCGAAAAGTAAAGTAACAAAACGCTATTCTTGACTTAGTTGAAAAAAGTTGACGTGATTTGCCACTGTTTATGCCTTTTCTAAGAATATAGTGTCCTACTAATGTTTATATTTACGTATTATAATTATAAATACGAGTATTTAAGTCCAGATTCTGCAAATTCAGTTTCGTAGTTTACTCAAGTATCAAATCTATGATCTTCAAATTCTCTATAATCTGAGTCTCAATTAAATACTCTGGCTTCATACATATCATTAATATCACTAAATAGATCCATGACTTTTTATTAAAATATATTATTTAAGAATGCTTCGATAACGTATCATCCTCCAAAATCGGGCGATAGACGAAAATAAAATAAAAAATAGTTTGAACAAAGGAGAGTTAACTGTAAAAATGTTATTAAAACGCTTTACTTTTTTTTCTATGAACTTACATAACTAGGGTAACGGATAGACCCTCCGTCAGGTGGTTCCTAAGGAAATATACATTGCTTTATCTACCTGTGTTTATTGAAACAGACAAACGGGCCGATACTTACCTGAGGTACTTGTTTTAATTGCCAGTAATAGATCGATAGGTTATAGGAACGGCTGTTACTGCACTTCGGTGTTTTTTTGAATTAATATTATTGTGTTTTGAGGGAATGTCAAGACTTTTTGTAATTGTATTATATTATTATGTATGTCATAAACTGGACGTAATATGTCAGACAACGTGAATCGTTTAGGTAAATTTGTCATTATTTAGACGCAGCACGCGTAATACTTGGGTTCATGTTTATTTTACAGGAAAAAATAAAAAAGTTAAAAAATTTCGAATCCACCTGGAAGTTTTCCTTCGAATAAATGTTCCCTATTATTTTTTTCAAGTAATTAGATTCCATGAATTTTAAATCGAATCGCGAAAGCGGTGACCCAAAATCAGCGGCTGCTATCAAAACCTTTACAATCTGTTGTTCTTCTGTAGCAGAAAGTCGTTGCAGGCCTCCTGGTTTCTTGCAATGCTTATTTTTAACTTTATTTTCGATAGTGCGCCTCGGTATGTGAAATCGTTTTTCTGCTTCTAAGGACGAAATCTTATTTCCACGAACCAGATCTACCGCTATATCTAACATTTCTTGAGAATAATTTTTGTATGAGCTGCTCCCTAATCTACGTCTTGTGCGATCCATTTTCTGAAAATAAAAATAATTATTTATTAAAATTTTAACAAAATTACATATCCATAGCTAAACAGAGAAGTTACTATCGAAACTGTAAATTGTTTCAATATCAACACAGTCTCAAAAATTTTTGTGACAACCCTTGTACCTAACAAAATATGGCAATTTCGACAGCACTATATAACTGTATCGGGTTGTTAAATTTGCCAAGAATATATTCGGAGGATAACTAACAGATATCGAAGTAAATAATTATTTATTCATAAAATCAAAAGTAATAAAATAAATAATCAAAAAATGACTTACCTCTGTAAAGTTTTTCCCATGTATTTTATTAAAGTTTCGGAGCACACAGTTGTCAGACGCTATGATAGAAAAAAAGTAACGGGTATTACCGTCATTTTGTAAATTACTGGGTTGCCATAAAAAAGTAAAAGTTCTCAAGTAACAAATCAAGTTTCATTTAAGGACATCCCTACATAATAAAATAAAGTAAATTTTCAAAAAAAAGTATTAACCGACTTCAATATCAATCAAAAACCCATAAGGCACTGAAAAGCGGAAAATAAATAGTTTATCAAATTAACCAAATTAAATAAAACATATGAATATGTGTGCTACCTAGAGATGTATTGGAAGTCGGTGCCAACCGAAATTTCAAATTTGTTCCAGGTAGAAATGTATTACAGAGACGCGAGAGTGGACTTAAACTTTGTACCTATGTGATGATATGATTTTCGGTTCGCACCGACTTCCAATACATCTCTAGGTAGCACACATATTCATATGTTTTATTTAATTTGGTTAATTTGATAAACTATTTATTTTCCGCTTTTCAGTGCCTTATGGGTTTTTGATTGATATTGAAGTCGGTTAATACTTTTTTTTGAAAATTTACTTTATTTTTCCATTTTTAGTGTACATAAATATATTTTACTAGCAGTGCCCGCGAACTCCGTTCCGCCTTAAGTATATTAAAAATGCGCATTTTTGTGGTATGGTATCTATCGATATGGTATGCGATATGGTTTCAATTGGTTGTACAATAAGTAACGTTTGGTACGAACGCAACCTTATCAATAATCCGCGATAGTTTCTACCACCAACTCGGCTACCATCGCTTCACACATAATACACCTTAAGTAATGTAATTACAATGCTTGCGTCATGTTGCAAACACAGCAACGAACATAAGCACAATAGGCTCCTAAGAATTGAAGAGTTTTTTTTATAATATTGGTGGCAACCGAACATACGGGTCACCTGATGGTAAGTAAGGAGTAGGCTCGTTTCATGAAAGTTTTCTTACTTTGTCACGGATCCCATGATCAGAACCTAACCAAATTCTCATCAAACTACTCTTGAAGTACATCCTTTCCAATAAAAAATGAATCATCGAAATCGGTCAGCGTGATATTGAGTTATTCGTCTATTTGTCGTTTACATAATTAATGCAAATTTAAAACTTATACGGTTTTGCACTGGATGACGTTGTCGGAACTGGACCAAATTAAAATGGGACCACACGGGAAGCACCAGCTTTCAAATAAAAATCATCAAAATCGGTTCACCCAGTCCAAAGTTATGAGGTAACAAACATAAAAAAAAAAAAAAAAAAAAATACAGTCGACTTGATAACCTCCTCCTTTTTTTGAAGTCGGTTAAAAAGTATGGTTTCCGTATAATAGACATTAATATTTCAGAAGTCGGTGTATGGCAAATAGAACATCCGATGGCAAAGTTGCCAGGTTTCACGGTGCGCAATCTGTGCAAATTCAAACTGTAACTGCAAACATTGCCGATATTGCGAATGGAATAGGACGAGATGGGTTCGAACAGATAGAATCAAGTGACATTCAGGAGTTGCTTGAGTCGCAAGATCAAGATTTGACTGAAGCCGACTTGGATTTAAATGTTAAATTCACAGCCCACTGAAGAAGAGGCTTCAACAAGCACTGGAAACGTGACTTTAACTTGAAAAAATCTTACTGAAGGTTTAAAAATGGCCAATGAGCTTTGTGATTTCTTTATGAAGATTGATCTGTCTATGGAACGAAGTATTATTTTAAAGAGGCAAATTGCTAATGCCACTGCTGAATATCAGTCTGAATTGAAGGAGCTTTTAAAAACTACCAAGCAAGAAAAAAATACAAAATTTTTTAACCATTGCCTAAACCTGAAGACAATAATTAATCAATATGGTCAAACACTTAAATTAAATTGATTTGTTTATATATTTGTTTTCTTTTGTTTTGTCACCTAGGAACGTATCCCGTATAATCCCATATAAATTACCATTCCATATTCACGGTTTCTGTATTCGCGGCATATTTACGGAACATATTCCCCGTGCATAAAGAGCTTTTACTGTACTTTGATGTATTAAGAAAAACGAACTCTTAATGCATTAGTAACTTATTGAAGTGAAACATCTAATGCGACTTCCAACAATGTTGCGTTAAACGTTTAACGCTACTTTGGAGGGGGTATGAAAGCACTGTTGCGTTAAACGTTCAACGCTCCTGGGGAGGGGGAATAGAAAGATACAGTGCGATAAATATAAGTAAACATTTCGTATCTTACTGTAGTTATCATAATCCCATTGTAAATGTGATAGATTTGGATATTTCTCCACTTGAAAATGATAATTAAAAGATGCGATCAATTGTGAATTGTAAGCAATGTTAATAAAGTTTGTCTTAAAGAATTAACACATTACGAAGTTTCACTTCTTCCACGCGGAGGGACTCCACGCACTATTTTTTTTATTATTACCCCATGGTTATTTATCCTGACCTCTAAAATGTAGCATCGCAAAATCCCAGTCCTGTTTTATTCCGACATACCATTACAATCACGTACAAAACTCTGTTTTTATTGAAATTAATATTACGTACTGTACCACGTACCATATACCACGTTTCTTTGAATAAATTTGATAAAACATTTTTGATCAAAATTTTTTTTAACAATGAGATGCTTAGTAGTTTGTGGACAACAGTTATAGCGATAAAGACAAAATACCATAATTATTTCTCTACCGCTCTTTATATTTTCTATGTTACTGTTACATTTCGTAGTGAAAGAGTAAGTAATATGATATACTCTATTAGTTTCTCTCGACGACTGCAGCACTCGAGACCCAGGTATATAAAGAATGTATACCATATTTTTGTACCAAGAGTAGGTAATTCAACTCCAGGATCTACCCACCATGCAATGTTTTCATCACGATCGTTTTCTTTACCGAAAGCTTTGGACTCAGTGGAACAGATTCGAACTTTCGTCAATTGACGCGGTGCCCGAACACTTCGAATCTTACACGAGGATTCGTATGGGTGCAATATAATGACGTAAAAAGTTGTTATTTTCAGAAACTGCATTTTTATTTTATGTATAGATTAATATCTCGGAAGAAATTCCCTAAACGACAGTGAAAACAGTACCAAAATTCGTTGCGTAGCTTAGAAGTAAGGGAACACACAGACAGACATGAAAGGCGATATTTTTCTACAATATTTTTTAATTATTAAATATTTTTTCAAAGCATATATACCCATATTTTCACGTGGTCCAAATGAACTATAGATAATACTATAGGAGTGCACTGTCATGGAACCATCGTAACACTCAAATATGTATTTAAAACAAACGTTTGTTTGTTGTTTCCCTCTAATTTATTATAAAATTTGGATTTTACGATTTTCGATGATGTGCGATCTAATTTATTCTATAACTAGCGGGCCCGGCAGACGTTGTCTTGCCATGATTATAAGAAATTGATAAATTATATTCCTCTCACTTAAAATTATATACTAAAATGTGCCTCATCAATCACTCTGTCCACCGGTGAAAACCGCATGAAAATCCGTTCGGTAGTTTTTGAGTTTATCACGAACAGACAGACAGACGCGGCAGGGGACTTTGTTTTATACTATGTAATGATGATTCTCCTATATACAAATGTACTCTATGATGATGATGATGATGTGGGTAACGATGGTCATTATTCTGTTGTATAGTGTGACCAAATTAAAATGTAAGTTTCTGCAAGTAAATTCAAAGACCAGTAAATTCTGATTAACAAAAAAGCATTTTTTTTCATTTCAGATTTTTTATTTTCATTTCAACATGTTTGTAAGTGAATAGATAATAATATTAGTAATCATATTAAAGTATTACTACCTGAAACAGTTCTCAGGCACAGAATACTATGGAATAGATAGAATACTAAATTCTATTCTAAATTGTGTTTCATTTACATGGAATCAGAGACAAGAAAAATAGTGTCAGGATCATTTTCGTGATATTATTGGGGATACCATAAAATGCGATATTATTACCCTCATTTAGTTTTTTTTTGGACGCAATGTTGGGTCACTGTATAAAAGCTCAAATAAATATGTGTATTTAGAACGTAGTCCGGTGAAGCTGTAAAGACCTTGCCAGGTCAATAGTGTAGTCAGTTCAAGAAAAAAAAATCATCGCATTAGTAAAATTAAGAGCTTAATTGTTCAAATCTTAGAATTTACTATTAGATAAAACACTAATCTAATATTCTGCGCTCATAAACTGTAAATTTGAGTATAAACGTCTTTTCCACGATTGTTTGTTTAGTTAAGAGATATATCGTGCTTTTTAAAACGAAGTGATTACATGCTCTTTGGTGCATTCGAATAGCAGTACTTGGCAACAATAAACGTCAAACAGGATGAAAGAAATTTTTATAAAACCTTGTGAAACAGCTGTGTAAATCGTCTTTTAGCAAAACTATTTTTTTATCGTTTACGTAAAAAATATGAATTTGTTTTTGTAACTCCAAAATAACTTAATTATTGTTTTTTCTTGGTGTGTTTGCATGTGCGTATTTATCAATTTTTTAGAAGTAATATAAAATGACGAGTGAAAAGCCAGTTTCGGATGTTCAGGGCCCTAGTACAGAGAGTTCGAGGGCCTTACAACCGACTGAAGATGAAAATGCGAAGAATTGTTGGGTGTGCTTTGCAACAGAAGCCGATGACAGGCTAGCTGCGTGGGTGCAACCTTGTAAGTGCATCGGTACAACAAAATGGGTATGTTTCAATTTTGATAATAGATGGATAGAAACGTTATTTTGATGTCAACATATGTAAAATATAAACTACCTCATATGTGTAATTTTCTAATGGGCACAACCAACACAAATCAATGTAATACTTATTGATAATGTTGTTATTTATGTATGAATGATGTCAGTAAAGATTTTGTTGTCATTATCAGAATTTTGTGCATATTGGAACTTGAAAAGGCCTCGATGCCCACTGGTGTACCGAAATGTGGAGCATTATCAAAATGATTGAAACACATGTTTGGAATGAGTTAAATGTATATT
Organism: Antheraea yamamai; assembly: GCA_036509395.1. Lineage (NCBI taxonomy): Eukaryota > Metazoa > Arthropoda > Insecta > Lepidoptera > Saturniidae > Antheraea > Antheraea yamamai. The sequence goes on along the minus strand of AP028449.1, from coordinate 6,918,605 downwards.
TTGAGAAACAAAACATCAATGTTTATATTCTTTTGGTATATACAAGTTATGTAGTTTTTATTCATTTGATTTAGTTCAGTTCTCTGTAGGTTACATCATGACTCCTGTTGGACGATGTTACCTACCTATGTGGTGGAACTATTTTCTAAGTTTGTATATAAGGTTTTTAAGTTAGTCATTTAATTACAAGTAATGTTCTGAAGATGGTAATAAACATGTTAGTTTAATGAAATTAGTTCTTAAGTGTCTTCACTAGAACAGCGCTATGCATGATATGATTCCAGTCTAAGGGCGCTCGCTAGTTTCGTGAGCACTACAAAATGGCTTTAGCGTTACACTGAACTATTAGATATTAGATCAGTAATATCTTAAAATCCATTCAATTATCAATAATTATGGGGCCCTTTTATCCAGTACTATCTTTTGCTTGCAGCTTCATTTTCATTAATGCAGATCTGATCTATCATTTGGGAACAGTACATTTTATCTGGATGATAGGTACCCTATGTCCTTTTCTGTAGCCTTAACAATGTGTAAATAAACTTTGAATTTTCAAATTTTATTCCATAGTTTTTTTTCTGCCGACTCTTGGTCCGCACCTAATTTTATTGGTTAGGTAGTTAAAGTGTAACAAATAAACTTGTAGCGTTAGTAAGGATCGCACAGATAATTGTTGAGATGAATTACATAGCATTTCATAGACAGTCTTTTTGTTGACCAAAGAGCCTGAATCCAGAAAATATAAGGGCAAATCTTACCGCTCATTTCCTAAATGAAGTACCCCGAAAACCTTGGTTTTTTTAATTCCCATATCTAAGTAAGGCCTTTACTTCCATCATCTGTCGCCTTCGTCTAGGTCACACTTGTTCACCAGTGCATTTGTGTAAATTAAGGATTAGGGACTATTCTCTCTGCGAATGCGGCTTAGACAATGGTTCTCCAGATCATATATTCTTTAATTGTTCGAGAAACAGATTCTCCCTTTTTGATGTCTTTCCTCTTTATATTCCCTGCCCTACTAACCTTACCTGTGTCTTAGCTTTAGTGAATAAAAACTCTTTAATTTTACATTTCTTGCCATTATTTATTAAAATTAACAAAATCAAACTTTAATCACATTGTCTAATTCTTAATCTATATATATGTAAGTTTGTCTATATGTATATTTGTCTATATGTATATTTGTGGGAAACATACAATAACTCCATTTGACACAAATTAATTATCTTCGTTTTTGAATAACATTTTTTAATCTGTCTCCTTCGTTTGTGACACTATATGCCACAGACAGTGCACACTGTATATACATGAAATAGTGGAATTGTGTATTGCTTACACACGACACCCATAAAGTAAAGAAGAAGAAGCCTGGAGCCGTAGTGGAGGCTTGTGACCATGTGTCGGTTTAAGGGGCTTTTACTTTACATGTTGTGTTAATCGCTGCCCCTGTTTCTATACTGTATTTTTTGTAACATCCTTGAAAATTCACGTTGTACATGCTTTCCTATTAGTCCTATGTGAAGGCCCATCAAATCAATAGCATATAGTCAGTTTGAATAAAAATATTATCACCAATAAGAATCATATTGTGATTCTTATAAGGCCATAAGATCTTTTATAAGAGATTAGCTGACCCGTGCCCACTTCGTTGGGCGGTAATAGGCATTATCAAGCTACAACTTTTCTCTAGAAGTCAATCATATATATCTCATAATTAAGGTAGCGTTCGTAAGAAACTTTTTCGTTCGATCATTTTTGTCCGACTCCCCAGATATTACCCCCTACAACCTCACAAACTTTACCTCTTTATAATATTAGTATAGATTATATAATTAGTTAATAGCTTCTGCCCGCGACTTTGCACGCGTGGAATAGTTATTTTGGGCTAAGACGCAGCTGAAGCTCTCAAAAGGAAAAAATACCACGATTTTAAAACATTTTTCATTGTTGCTTCGCTCCTATTGGTCTTAGCATGATGATATGACACTATGACACTCATAAATAACGTGGCTTTATATAGGTAAAAGAATTTTCAAAATCGGTTTAGTAGTTCCTGAGATAACCCCCTACAATGTCACAAACTCACAAACTTTACTTCTTTATAATATTAGTATATAGATTATAGCCCCTGCCCGCGACTTCATCCGCGTAGTAATAGTTACTACTCTGGGCTAACGGTGACACACAGCAGAAGCTCTCAAAAAAAAATAAACATCTCGATTTTGAAACATTTTTCACCTGTGCTCCGCTCCTATTGGCTTTAGCGTTATGATATATGGCCTATAACCATTCTCGATGAATGAGCTATATAACACTGAAAGAATTATTCAAATCGGACCAGTAGTTCCTGAGATTACACCTTACAACGCCACAACGTCACAAACTCACAAACTTTACCTCTTTATAATATTAGTAAAGACTAGCTGTCACCCGCGGCTCCGCACGAGTTTTTTTTTAATGTATTAAAGAAATGTAAAAACATTTGTAACTACGACACGCACGCCATCTACTGTAATATGTAACATGTACATTAGACATGTGAATATGGATAGTCTATCAAATGGGATGGGATTTATCATCAGCAACATACCTGGAACTTTAACCTACTATATACCACCCTCAGGGCTCACTAACACTATATAAGAACGTAATGAAAATTTTAAACTACATTATCGAACAATATGTGTTAAATTTTTTATTATATAGATATAACATGCGCATATTGTCGATATAATTGTGTTATTCTTATACATTGCTATAATCACTGAGTTATGTAAATGCAAAACCGGTAAATAAAACAAAATGTCCACCAAATTTACCAAAATGATAATACAATTCAAATTACATACATTTATTCTTGGAGTCCAGTACAGCGCAAGTCTCACGTGGTTGTTTACAGTAAACAAATTATTTTTGATCAATTTCACACGAACGAATGCACAGGTTCATCACTACATAATGTAAAACAAAGACCTCTGATCTGTTTATCTGTTCGCGATAAAGTCAAAAACTACAGAACGGATTTTCATGCCGTTTTCACCAGTAGGTAGAACAGTTCATGGGAAAGGTTTAGGTATAATTTGTCAAGGTTTTTTTTTATTATCAGGGCGGGACAACGTCTGCCGAGCCCGCTAGCTTAAAATAAAATAGCTCATTAGTTAGTTAGCTGCCAGTGAAAGTCTCGTGAAAATCAGTTCAAGTATTTCGGATATTCCACTGCGGCCGAATGCGAATAAAATACCTAAATTACTTTTTATGAGGTCCGCTATCTACCAGTGAATATCCCGTGAAAATCGGTCCAACCATTTTGGAAATAGCAATGCGGACGAAGCCGCGGACAAATAAAATAGAATATGTTAACCGCTATAATTTCGGCTTTCTGCCAGTAAAATTCCCGTTAAAATAGGTCCAGCTGTTTTGGGGATTACCCGGAACAAACAAACAAACAGACAAATAACAAATATTTTAGCTATATCCATTCACTAAGTTATTATTTATTTTTACATACATACACTTTATTTTTATAATACGTAATAGATTGCAAATAAAAAATTGGAAACAGAACTAACGTAGAATAAACTTTTTGAATAATCTTTGAACACAGAATAATCTTTGAAAATGTTTTGCGATAGAAACTTACCACGTTACCATGGCATGTATATAATACTAACGCTAACACGCAGCGAAAGCAATCAAAACGAAAAAAATGCCCGATTTTGAAACATTCTTCATTGGCGCTCCACTTCTATTGGTCTTAGCGTGATGATATATGATGATAATAGCCTGAAGCCTTCCTCGGTAAATGAGCTATCTAAAACCGAAAGATTTTTTCAAATCGGACTAGTAGTTCCTGAGATTAACGCGTTCAACCAAACAAACAAACTCTTCAGCTTTATATATTAGTATTGATATAACTTTCTCAATTATGGTGAAAGAAAACCATATCAAAATCTGTGGCATAGTTAAAACACAACCACTTATAGTCATTTATAGCTTTATTTTCACTACATAGTCTTTAAGTATGTCTAAATTATAGTCTTTCTGGACAGCCTAGTAGAACTAAATAGTATTTTAGTCAGTCACCTATAACAAACATTTTGTTTGTGCAATCTTGAGTTCTTAGTAACTGTCTTCCCTGGATTTCCTTGACCTCTGGAGTGTTTACAAATATTTACTATTTTAATTTTGAAAACATAGTGTTCCTTAAACATTATTATTACAAAATATTAATAAATATTAAATATTGTTCTTTTACGAAGGAAGTGCTCTTAGAGAGATTATTGTTGATAAAGTTGGTGTAAAGCTTCAGAGATAAACAACATTGCAACTATAATAATACAAATATATCGAATTTTTGTAAAATGTAAGGGAAACTTGTAACTGTATCAATAATAATATGAATATGAATGTTATAGTCAAATTTATTATGACTTTTTTATAAATAACAATTGAAAAACATGCAGTTTTGGGTTGGTAAAACATGCAATTTAATATAGTAAAAATTCGTGAAGTTTTTTTCTCATATGTTATTTTCTCTCTTTTTGAGTCTCTCTATTTTGTAGTTTCAAGAAGAGTGCAGGTTAAAATCCAGCAACCGGACTAGAGGTGAAAGTTATTCGAGATATTTACAAAGGTCAATAATTTTAGAGCAGTATTAACAACTTTTATTGTTACCATAATCCATTTAAAATCATTTTTAAAATAATTGTAGGAACTTAATTTATTAAGGTCCGGCAAAACAATAATATTATTATCCGAAACATTGGGGCATTTATGCTACAAACAACATTTATCTTATATACCTATAAGTAGAATGATAAATGATTGGATATATTTTAATCAGTTTTTTGTAGTTTTACTTCCTACTTTTTACATCTTTTAGTCTATCCCTAAAACATATGATGGTATTTTCGTTTAATATAAAGTTTTACGAAACTATTGCTTTTATAAACACTACCGGTGTTATTACAAAAACAAAACTAAACATGCGTTCAATACGAGTAATACTAATCAGTGTCTAAAACCTAAAACCTTTAAACCTCCTTGAAAACATGTTTAAAATAATTTATTACAAAAACGTGTCCAAGCTGTCCCTAGCTAACATCCCGTTCATTTTTTTTATGTAAGCAACTTTGAATAGCGTTCCTTCAACTCAATCCCATCATTTAAAAACCTTGCTTTGCATACAGATATTTCACAAAAAATATGAATTTATGAATAATATTTTTGTTCAGATCTTCACTAAGAAAAATAATTTATTATTATTTATTCATTAAACTTAAAAGTTAAATTGGTTATTATTATTGTGACAATGTGGTTAGAATTTTTTTAATGTAATTGTTAAAATAAGCAATATACAAGTTTAATATATGTATTATGTTGAAGTTCCTAAAGTGGAACAACAGGGTAATCTCAGATTAAATACATTGTCAAATGTCAATAATGGCATATAGTAGTAGTTATGATTTACTTGTGAATAGCATGGAATATTCAGTGGCAGACATCACACAAGGTTAAGGCGAAATTCTATGGCAATCCCTGGCCAAAGGCCAAACCATCCCTGCTAAATCCTGGTTTTCCTTGTTTCGGAACGTAGACAAGCGTACAATATCGGTCATCTGCTGTATTCGTTTGAACCATGTCTGCACGCCTGTCCATCTGGCAAAAATTAGAGTTTGGAATCACTCGCTGTGTGAATGTGGTTTAGATGAACAGAATCTGGACCATATATTGTTTAATTGTCCAAATCGGCGCGTGTCGCTATATGATATACTCCCTCAGGAGATATCTCGTCCCACCCATATGCAATTCCTCATCTCCCTTTCCTTCACTCCTTTTATTAATCTTATGTGTAAATATACTAATATGAATAAAATTAAGCTCTAATTAATTATTGCTTTTTACTTACCTGTATTAGATATATATGTATACATATATGGCATTTATTTACTAACTTAGTTGTTTAGGAACTTACTAATCCCAATGGTGTATTGTTCTTTGGCTCTATGTTAGAAATAAATGGTGGTGGTTAAAATCAACTTCAAATCTTTTGTTGTTGTAATATCGTTGGTGTTGTTCTTAATGTACATGACACTGGCGGAATTGTGGAATTTTCCACAGAAGCCAAAGACATAAAAAAAATACTTTTGAATGTTTAAAATTTTGTAATTTATATACTTCTTCCAAATCAATTATGCCCACAAAATGCATAATTTAGTAGAAACGTATTTTGCCGGCAAATAGATATATAATAAGATATAAAAAGAAATGCTAACTGAGATGAGTGTTAGACAATATTTAAATTTAAACAAAGGTAAGGCACTCTTTTGTAACCAAAAAATGTTTTTAAGGAAATTTTCAATGGTTATTTAACTTTTTTGTAATGACACGGTGTATGTTTGGGGGTGTGGTGCGCATGCGCTGGAAAAGAAGTAAACAAATAACTTTCTTAAAAAATATATATATCTTTGTCTCTACATATAAAATATATTGTTAAGATAGTAAGCAATCTAGACGAAGTTGCGGGTACCAGTTAGTTTACTACACAAATATTATCCATCGATCATAAGATTTATCCTTTGTTGTACTCTATAATCTTAACAGATAAAGATATTAGCTTGTTTATTGTATTATCCGATGTTAATAACCGCCCTTTTCTCATGACATTTATTTTTAAATGTAGGTATTGATATTTGGAGGTCGAATAGAATTTCTGACATTGAGTAAAGTATCAATATAAAGTGATAGTTTGTTTTTGTTATTAAAATAAGGAGCTAACAGCCATTTGAAATTAAGTGATTACTGCAGCTGGAACTTTACCACCATTTAGACTGGAATACAAAAGTTAGAATGTTTCTACTTTGTGGTAGTCAGTGACAGTTCACAAATATGAGACTTCAAATTCAGGCATTCTTTATATTTGTGTATAATTTTATTTAATAATTTAATTTTACTTAAAGAAATTGGCCATATTATTTAAAAGTTGAGTAAAGAATTAATAGTGCTTTTTTTTGTATTATAAGTAACTGTACAGGGCTAATAATAAGGATGTAAACATTTTCGTGGGTGTATAATAATTAAGAAATCTTTTTGTAAATAATATTTTAATATATAGTTAAATTAACTGAATTTCGTTCCCTTTGTTGGGCATTGAAAAAATGGCAAAGGGTCAATGAAACAAAGTAAGTCACATCCATCTACTTCAAAACTACTGATCGTATCGGCATAAGATTATGACCATTCAATGCTGAATTTCTTGTCAAGAATCATCTCTTCTGGGATATTTTTTATGTTATTAAGTCGATTGACCCTTTATTGAGTTTTTGGAGGGATCTTGGAACGTCATATAGTGGACTTTTATTTTATTCATAATCTTGTGTTACTTGGCTATATATTTTGTAATATTGATGGTGTTTTACGTAATATAGTTTGGTTATTGTATACAAGTCAAGTGAACGGGAAATTATACCACGGAGCATGGATTCTGAATTACCACAAAAACTCCCTGGAAAGTTCTACCAAGACAGCCACCACCTTGTTAGTTCACTGGAGTGATCGCAAGTGGCTTGTAATATCATAACCTATTCGACAATGGCAGTAAAAATATACTAGAAGATAGGTTGCCAAAAAGAAAGATGACCCCTTTTTTAATGCCAAACCAAGCTGGCGGGAATTAGATAGTTTAAGGGTGAAGATAAAAATAGCTTTTCGTTTAGTGCCTCCAAAACATTGCCAGCACCAAAATTTATTGAGAAACGTGACCATTCAATGAAGTGATTTCTTTTAATATTGTCACATTTATTCTAATTTCAGGTCCATCAATCTTGCCTACAGCGATGGGTTGACGAGAAGCAGAGGGGCAATATAACCCGGAAAGTCCTCTGTCCTCAGTGCAAGGCGGAGTATATTGTGGTGTTTCCGTCAATGGGTGCGTTCGTAGCCCTTCTCGATGCCATGGAAGAGATAACTCATAAAGTCTCTCCGTTTATAGCGGGAGGCGTGCTCCTCGGTTCTATATACTGGATCGCTATCACTTACGGTGCTGTTACTGTGATGCAGGTGAGTTCTTCTCGAGCTTTTCCTCGCGGCTTTGCTAGCGGTAATGTCGATTCGATCTATCCATTGGGATCAGTATATTTTTTATACGTAAAAGATACTAGTATGTTATTTTTTGTGGTCTTCGTCTTTTTGTGAGTAGTTAAGGTATGAAAGCATAACAAACGAAGAAATTTGCTTTCGTATTTATAATAATGGTTAGGATTTTACATACTTTTAAGTTCTCGTTATGGGTGTGTTTTTTTTCATTTTATTTATCCCCCATCTATAGATAATCATTACATAGTATAAAACAAAGTACTATGCCACGTCTGTCTGTCTGTCTGTTCGCGATACACTCAAAAACTACTGAATGGAATTGCATGCGTTTTTCAACAGTAGATAAAGTGATTCATGAGGAAGGTTTAGGTATATAATTTGTCAAAGTTTTTTTTATTATCTGGTCGGGGGACAACGTGATACTGACACAAAAAGCATGACTCATTGTCACGTTCTGCCTGAGCCGAGCGTGCAAGCGAGAGCGCGGAACAAGTGATAGAGCGACGCGATCGGCCTAAGTGTTCGGCTTGCGACTCATCTATCTATATATTATAGAATAATTCAATTCATAAAAGTATGCGATTTTTCTTTCTTATGACGTTATCACGTTAAATTGTCGTCCGTAAACCGACTTTACAGATAACCAGTTTAATTTTATTTTTCAAAATATGTTTCTGATTTACTTTATTATAGGATAAACATAAAATATGTAAAATTTAGAGTTTTTCTCAGGATCTTGGAATGTCGTGTAGTGATTTTTATATTTTATTCGTAATCTTGTGTTATTTGGCTATTCCTTGGAAAGTTCTAACAGGACGGTTGCCATTTTGTTAGTTCACTGGATTAATCGCAAGAAACTTGTATTATCATCACCTACTAGACAATGGCAGTAATAATCTACTAGAAGATTGCTGCCAAAGAAAAGGAGTAAAATTTAATAAACAAACACGGTGATGTCAAATCTAGTTAATAAAGTCCAGTTCTTCGTCTTGCTTGTATATTATGTACACATTAACGTGGAACATTAAAGAATGCTATTATTATTCACTATTCGGAACAGTCAATAACATTGACAAGAACTATAACGTATCGTAACCCTTTAAAAAAAACCAGTGTGTCTGAAAGACAAACGATAGAAGTGAAACTTTTTATTACCGAGAAACATATTATACATATATATCCCCTACATCCCAACGATCCAGAAGGTCCGTACAGCGCTCCGCCATTTCCAAACGGTCCTCTCCTTCACTCTTCAACATAACATGTTCCATTTCGGGAATAGTCCCAGAAATCATAATCCCACGGTAAATGAGACAACAGGTGTAGAGTGTAGCTAGTTTCTTACTGACTGAGAAGTGCAATGTAGTGCGGGGGTACGGAGGGGTGTCTACATATGTATCACAACGTCACACAGTGTTCCCATGCGGTCACCCGTTCAAGTAATGACCTCGTCCTACGTTGCTTACCTTCTGTGATCGGACGAGAACCGGTGTTTTCAACACTCTATTCGACACAATGTTTACCGCAATTACTTTTCGTTACACAAAACGGTTACCGATCAGAATTTCAAAGCCTTCACAATTTTACTTCAAAAATGATAATTAAAATTATTGATATTTTTGTGAAATTTATATTATTTTGTCTACGAGAGTAAATAAGTAAAACACACTATTGTGGATTGGAGATATGGACAGAAATACAGACATAACTTTTTGGTTCGCAATGCTTGGTTATACTCATTTTCATAAAAAGGGTCAAATAATATTAAAAAAAATTACATTATATACCTAAACCTTCCTCATGAATTACTTTGTCTACTGGTGAAAACCGTATGAAAATCCGTTAGGTAGTTTTTCAGTTTATCGCGAATAGACAGGCAGACGTGGCAGAGTACTTTGTTTTATATGTAGCGATACAATGTGAATGTCACTTGAAGTTCTTATTTAAAATTAATCCAAAATTATCAGTATATTGATGATCGATTTATTCTGACTTAAATGTCGTTTAAATGCGGTTTACAGAGCGTGTAGTAAAAAGGTATCATGTTTTAACGATACGGTGTTGACATAAGAACTGCCGCACCTAGTGTTGCTGCGTAACTTCGCTTTGCACACGCAACATCCTTCGCAAATGCCAATACCAATACATTTCACAGCTTTTAGGAATAATGTGGCTTGTTTCGTAAACCCTTGCGTAGTTATCGCTTAGGAAACAGCATGATTGTTGTCACACAACTTTGTTTAGATAAATATAGCTAAGAAATCTTTAAACCGTTCTCGCTTCATTCGGTAACTATTGCTACAAAATACGTATAGACGATGCGGTCAGGGATACCAATACACACTCTGTAGGTACAGATTTATCCGGACAGAGCTTCGCCTTACAATAACTGCGACATAGACATGCGTGCAGATCAACGAGATCTTTCTCTTTTATGTGACAAATTCTCGGGCGTGTCGTAGCGGTACCGGACGTAATCAATAACGCTATGTTGTTGAAATATTACAAGAAGATCACTACATATTATAAAGCAGAGTCCTCTGCAACGTCTGTCTGTCTGTTCGCGATAAACTCAAAAACTATTGAACGGATTTTCATGCGGTTTTCACCAATAGATATAGTGATTCATGAGGAAGGTTTAGGTATATAATTTGTCAAGGTTTTTTTTATTATCAGAGCAGGACGTCCGCCGTTCCCGTTAGTTTTAACAAAAATACTAAAAATGCCCCAGAAAGCATTTGGGCTTAGTCAGGTAGGTGGTACATACTTTTTTTTTTTCTCGAACTGACTACGCTATTGACCTAGCAGGGTCTTAACAGCTTCACCGGACTACGTGGTACATACCTTTTTCATACTAGGTTTTAGCATCTGATCACGGTCTTACCAGATGTTAAGTGAATATGTGGTCTAAGATGATAAATAAGTAAAATTTAAAGGGTGTTATTACAAAAAAGATAATTACGCATTGAAAAGGTTTGCTTTAAAAAGGTTTTGAATTAAATGCACCGCGGTCGCTGAATGTTTGCCATCTTGCTATTTGTCTCGCTTTGGTTACGTTCGTTTCGTTCGGCGCTTTGGTTGCGAAAAGGATTTAATTCGAAAGTGTGCATTTAATTCGAAACCTTTTTAAAGCAAGTATTCAATACGTGTTTAACTTTTTTGTAATAGCACCGAGAGGGGCTGGCTCTCAAGTGCAGATGTCGGAACACAGGAACAGGTGCTTGGCGACAGATTTGCGACTTGATGGCGGTAGTTAGCCAGGCGGACTTGGAAGAAGTTTACCACCATGCTATGGTATCACCACCATATTTTTATTTGTCGGTAGTTCTGACTCAGTTGCTAGGATTCGAACCTACCGCCATGGACGCGGTGTCTGAACACGCTATCGACGAAGCTATCATCGCTTCAAAAACCTCTCTAGTGTTACAATATTCACGCATAACGTTGATGCGGGCAGGGATGCTAATAAACACTTCGTAGATACTGTCACTATTTATTTGGGCAGAGCTTCTCCTTACAATACTTTGTACATAATAATGCGTAGATATCACCTACATCTCGTCTTTTATAGGCCGATCTACGTTCCGATACGAAATATATATAAAAGTTGTTGAGGTATGTATGCTTGGTACACATATATGTTTCAACAACTCATACATGTATGAATAGTTAACTTAGAGCCTGTCCAGACGAGGCGTTTTACGCGCGAGTCGACTCGCGCGTAGACACTCGCACGTACCCGAGGTACTAGAGCTACATATTTCCTGTCCAGATGGTGCGGCGCGTTTCCTAAGAGCCTGTCCAGATGAAGCGATTTACGCGCGAGTCGACTCGCGTGCTTCAAAATATATTGCTTCCAGATACCGCGTTTCTACCCTAGGAAACGTCGCATACGTCGTACGGATAGACGACTGACGACTATGTCGACTCGCCACAGACTCGCGCGTAGTACTGGACGCAGCAATGGGGCCTGAGTATCTCGAGGCGCGCGGGGCTCGAGTCGAGAGTCTCGCTCATTGCACGCGTTTTACGCGCGAGTTAGGAAACGCGCCGCACCATCTGGACGGGATATATGTAGCTCTAGTATCTCGGGTACGCGCGAGTGTCTACGCGCGAGTCGACGCGCGCGTAAAACGCCTCATCTGGACAGGCTCTAACTCGCGCGTAAAACGCGTGCAATGAGGGAGCCTCTCGACTCGCGCGTCGTACGCGCGAGCGCCGCGCCCATCGAGATACTCAGGCCCCAGTGCTGCGTCCAGTACTACGCGGGAGCCAGTGGCGAGTCGACATAGTCGTCAGTCGTCTATCCATCGACGTATGCGACGTTTCCTGGGGTAGAAACGCGCGTAAAACGCGGTATCTGGACGCAATTCATTTTGAAGCGCGCGAGTCGACTCGCGCGTAAATCGCTTCATCTGAACAGCTTAGGTTAGGGCAACAGCCCAAGTCGAGGTGTGCCGTGCACCCTTGAGGTAGTTGTCAAATAAAATAGCCTGAGTGCCTTAAACGCTCGCCTTAGTAGTCCGGTGAAGCTGTTAAGACCTTGTTAGGTCAATAGCGTAGTCAGTTCGGAAAAAAAGGCCGATCTATGTAAGTTAAAGCAATTACTATCATTACATAGTATAAAACAAAGTCCCTTACCGCGTCTGTCTGTCTGTCTGTTCGCGATAAACTCAAAAACTACTGAACGGATTTTCATGCGGTTTTCACCAGCTGATAAAGTGATTCATGAGGAACGTTTTGGTATATAGTTTGTCAAGGATTTATTTTTAATCAGGGCGGGTCAACGTCTTCCGGGCCCGCTAGTTTATTCATAATTTTGAAAAATAATTTAAGTGACACAAAATAATGATAACCATCAAACTAATGTTATGCAAGTAATAAATCAATTGTATATAATAATATCAATTCTTATTGAAATCTATATAATTATAATAATTCTTATTTATGTATCTTTAATATGTTGGCGCTAGTGTCAATGTGTATCTCTAATTTGGTGGCGCTAATATTTTTTTTTGTGTTATAGCAGATAAACGAACAAGTGGGTCACCTGATGTTAAGTGATCACCACCGTTCATAGACACTAGCAATACCAGGGGAGTCGCAAGTGCGTTGCCGGCATGTGTTTGAGGGAGGGGGAAAGAGGGATGGGGAGATGGGGCGGTTAGGTGGGTATTCGGCGCTCTCACTGACCGAACGAAACTCAACAGTGCAAGCACTTGCTTCACGTCGGTATTCTGTGAGAGGGTGGTACTACCCCGGACGTGCCGACCCATTCAGATTGAAACCAATAATAGTTTCAGCATGGCTCTACCACCACCTAATGTCAATGTTCCGGTCGTGTTGTAGTCTCGCTTCTTGAATGTGACGTAACGGCACCGGAGGTGGGTTATAACAGTAGTCTTATATCGTCGTAAATCTATCAAATTCTCAATCACTGTAAATCTCGACTATGAGTAGTTCTCTGGTATATCTCCGTAGTCCAGGGTCCAACGATAATGGAATTAAAATGGGACCTCCTTAAAATGATCTCTTTTACAATAAAAAAAGGATTTTCCTAATCGGTTTATAAATCACAAAGTTCTGGGGTAATAAACATTAAAGAAAACTGAGTTGAAAAGTTTTTCTTTTTGAAGTCGGTTAAAAAACATAGTAAAGATAAGATTGTTAAAGTGTTAGTTGGACAGACATAATTTTACTTACTGTTGTCCGTAGATCAGTTAAAAAAGGAAAATCGCGATACTGATAGTTCGTTGATAAGCGATAAGAGGGGCGATAGGTTATGTTTTAGTTTATGTAGGTCTATCGTTCAATGGTTTTAAATTATTGCTTACAAATATTGTAATGTCCAAAGCCTTTATCGTTTTGGATTCGTAATTTCTTAAGTAGTTACTTAATTTTTATATGGCATGGTATATTGATTCTATAAAATGGAATTTTACCTGTATAGTAGGTAAAAGATGATACCTACGAATCTATATATAAAAAAAATCGTTGAACCAAACAAACAAACCCTCCAGATCTATAATATTAGTATAGAATATAGATTATTATATTCATCTCTACTGAACACTAGTTCTCTAAATTTTTAACTTTGACAGATAAGTTTAAATATAACAAAGATTACTTTGACAACCTGTTATTTGCAGAAAATTTAAGCCTAATCAAATATGTACTCTTTGTTAGAAGTCAACCTACAAACTTTGTGGACATAACAAATTTGCACATTAATTTGGTTGCCATTATTGTTTCGGGTCGATATAAAGTCAATACAACCTCGCAACAGACTTTTCGACTTACAATTTACATATACTGCTGTGTTTATGTTTAACGAATATTTTTGGCTGCGGAATAATTTTATGTAAATCTTATATTTATAGATTTTATTGAATGATTTTTTAAACACTTTGACATTGTTATTCTGCTAGCTAATAGGTGGTAGAGCCACGCTGAAGCTATTACTGGTTTCAGCATGAATAGGTCGGCTCGCCCGGCGTACTACCAATCAATGTTATACTTATAATATAATATGTATTCATACTTAATCGGTCAAATACGGTTTAGAACGGTCAAATAGTTTGGCGAGAAATTTATTGTTTGAATATCGATTTTTACTTCGATATATTTCGTACTAGCTGTGCCCGCGATTTCGTGACAACCTGGTGTACAAAACAGTGAATATTAAAGTCATCTGAATGTATAAAGTCTCATTACTCTCTACTTTTCTCTCGGACTTAACTCGAGCCGTTATTCACATTACAATAACTTTCGATAGACCGAATCCATTTTAATGAAACAAAGATTAAATGTTATTCGAAGACATGCTTTATGATTTTCTTGAAAAGGTTTTATTGTGAACGCAGTACTTTAACAGTGTTGAAGTAAAACAAACGTACAGACAGACATTTCTAAAAATGATCGAAATGTATTTTATTTCTTATTCCTAGATACCTGCAACATTTTGTTTAAATCTAAAAAGTATAGACACGTTAGATTTACATTCTTATCATTACATAGTATAAAACAAAGTCCCCTACCGCGTCTGTCTGTCTGTCTGTTCGCGATAAACTCAAAAAGTACTGAACGGATTTTCAAGCGGTTTTCACCAGTGGATAAAGTGATTAATGAGGAACGTTTTGGTATATAATTTGTCAAGAATTTTTTTTTATAATCAGGGCGGGACAACGTCTGCCGGGCCCGCTAGTTATATGTATAAATTAATTCTCTCGTCGAGACATTTTCTCAAACCATTTAACGTACTTGCAGCAAACCAATTTGCTCAAAGATTATTGTGACTTCTGGGCTCAATGAAATTTTCTGATTTGTAATCAGTCACCTTGTCTGTCAAGCCTCTGTGCGGTCATATATTCAGTTGTTAGCGTGTAATTTATTCAGGACACGCTTTTCTTTATTTGTATAGTTAATATGGCTAACGTACTTGTCACTATTGCCGATTTTTATGTTGATATTGGACATTAACATGTCAATAACGGTATGTACGAGTACGTATTTCGCATTTTTAGTTCCGTTATTATCGACTATTTTACTGTTCTTGAAGTCATATGTTTATTGCGGTCAAGTTTTTTTTAAATTTCAAACATTTTTTTTAAATATTAGTTCTTTGCAATATTCTAGATGTTATAATTAGAAATATTGTGGTATTTTTTATTTTGTGCCTTTCTCGTGAATTCTCCGGAATCCTCGTATCGCTTATTCATTTTATTTGTATTTATTTGTATTAGATTGGAGCTATACCCCGAGAACAGTACTTTTTCTGGATTAAGGGTACCCTATGTCCTCTTCAGTACACCTGAGAGCGTGTATGCAAAATGTTATGATGATCGGATGAGTAGTTAAGGTGTGAAAGCGTAACAAACAAACGAACTCACATTAGTATTTATTTATTTAATATTGGTAAGGATACAGTAAACTCTCCTTTTTCACAGGGGAATGGTTACATAATCATGCCGCTGATTTGGAAATTGTGAATACGAAATTGTATACTTCATAGTCAGTAATCGTAGGGGATACTTTTCAGGATTACAAAAGAAAGTAAAAATTTATCGAAACAAAATCAATTTAGTGAAAATAAAACTACTCATTCTTCTTATTTGCATTATATGTTTAAAATGTCTCGGAGATGGTAGAGCCACGCTGAAGCTATTACTGGTTTCAGGATGAATGGGTCGGCTCTCCTGGGGTAGTACCACCCGATACACAGAAAACCGACGTGAAGTAACAGTGCTTGCATTGTTGCGTTTCGTTCGGTCAGTGAGAGCGCTGGAGTCCCATCTCCTCTTCCCCCTCCCCCCTCCCCCCTCCCCCTTCCCCTTCCCCCTTCCCCCACTCCTCCTTCCCCCCAAACACAGGCTGGCAACGCACTTGTAACTCCCCTGGTGTTGCTAGTCTCTATGGACGGCGGTGATCACTTACCATCGGGTGACCCGTCTGTTCGTTTGCCTCCTATACTATAAAAAAAAAAAACAATTTAATGATTTTTTATTAGGTCATTACAATTCAGCCCCAAAGTTTTTAACTAACAGGGTGATAGCCAGCTAACTTGGGGGTGGTAACTAACTACCTACACTTAGAGGTTGCCCTACCACCATGCCATTTCATCAAGATGTTCTCTTACACAGTACACCTTCACCTTACTCGCAAGGATTCGAACCTACGTCGTTGAATGCGGTTTCCGAACTCGCTATCAACAAAACCATCATTACTATCATAGTTTCTGTTTTATTGATCTTTAGAACCTATTATAATTTGTTCATAGTAACACAAAAAAGCAGGGTTTCTCAAACTTTTGGCTCCACGAACTCCTGTAAAAGTTACCTAATGACAGCGGACCTCTTAAGTAACTAATTAAAAAATCACCCTTTTTAAATCAGCTTGAAGAGTTTTATGGACTTTTTTGTCTGCAATAAAACTTTTTGATTTGATTTGATTGATTTATCTACGGACATTTCTAATAATAACTCCTGTTGACTAATACTCAAACTAGAGTTTATGGTTTCTTCCGTGACTACAAATGGGTTACGAATCCAAACATCTTTAGCATTGTCAATATCTGTGTATTGTATCTGTACTGTAATTACGTAATATCTTGTCGCGAACCCCCTACCACGCTACCACTTCGAGAAACCCTGCCCTAAAGTAATGAAAAGTGCATTAAAGAGTTTTTCGGGGGATCTTGGAATGTCATGTAGTGGACTTTACATTTTATTCATAATCTTGTGTTATTTGCCACTATATTTTTTTAATATTGGTGGTGTTTTACGCAATATAGTTTGGTTATTGTGCACAAGTGAATTGGATTTGAAATGATACCACGGAGCATGAATTCTGAGATGCCGCAAAACTCCCTGGAAAGTTCTAACAAGACGGTCATCGGCCATCATCTTGTCAGTTCGTTGTAATGATCGCTTGAAACTTGTAACATCATTACCTACTTTACAATGGCAGTAATAATTTACTAGAAGATTGGTTGCCAAAAAAAAATTACAGCAAAGTGCATAAAATTCAATACGCTTGTAAAATAAATAATTACTGATGTTTTTAAAAGATGAGATTAACTGTTCCGGAAAGACAATTTCGAATAATTATTTCTACTGAAGTCATCACGTTAAGATTTTAATAAATTTAAATAATTTCTATGAAATATTTTGAATACTAATTACCATAAATGTAAAATTGAACGCAGCATTATAAGACTAATGTCAAGAAACGGAACATTTGCATATACTCTTGTGTAGTTGCAACAATGGGGCCGTTCAAGGATCGGCCCCCTGCTGCCATGCTTACTTATACATTCATAAAATTATTTAATTTTTTAATATCTTTTTGCTGCCTTGTTGATTCACGGGTAGCAAATTAACAAATATAGAAATAAGGAATGTATAGTCTACTAGATGTGATCGCGTGGAACTTAATAGGCAATTATATTCGTTTTTGGGTGGATGCACAGAGAGAGGCGTCACTTCCTGACGTCACCATTGTTCACGTATTGATCCATCCTATAATAGCCTTTACGTATTAAAATACGCATGACATAACAATTGAACTTACTACCTGGAGAATCGGCAATGTGCTTTGGGGCTTTGTTATTATAAAATCAAACACTATTAACTAAAAAACTGTTACTGGTCTTAGTGAGCCTGAAATATGGAGTGACCAGTTTGTTATTGTTTCCAGTATTTATACATAGTATTTATGTAAGTATTTAGACATACATCAAATTATCAAGAATATATTAGGAGGCAGAGTTAAAATACCGAATTTCTGAATTAATGAGACAAAATGAGAAAAAATGTTACTCAAAGATATGCTTTATGATTTTCTTGAAAAGGTAATCTCAGGAACTACTTAACCGATTTTGAAAATTTTTTACCAATAGAAAGCCACGTTATTTGTGTGTATCATAGGCTATATATCATCAGGCTAAGACCAATAGGATCGCAGCAACAATGAAGAATGTTTTAAAATCGGGGTTTTTTTTTCTTTTGAGAGCTTTCGCTGCGTCGTAGCCCAAAATAACTATTCCACGCGTACGAAATCACGGGCAGAAACTATTAACTAATTATATTATCTATACTAATATTATAAAGAGGTAAACTTTGTGAGGTTGTTGCGCCTGGCCACGGAGGCCGTCACCCTCGTGGTCGGGCGCATAAGAAGGTTGGGCCTCGAGGTGGCCCTCGATAAGACCGAGGCTCTAATGTTCCATGGGCCCCGGCGAGTGCCGCCTCCAGGGGCCCACATCTATGTAGAGGGCGTCCGTGTCAGGGTGGGGATCCAGATGAAGTATCTGGGCCTCACCCTGGACGGACGCTGGCGGTTCGAGCCCCACTTCAAGGTGCTCGAACCGCGCATAGTCAAGGCGGCAGCGGCGCTCGGACGACTCCTCCCCAACACGGGGGGGCCGGGAGCCGACTGCCGTCGCCTCTATATGGGGGTCGTCCGGTCCATGGCCGCCTACGGGGCACCGTTGTGGGTCGACTCCCTTAACGTCACAAATATCCGTGCGCTGCGAGCTGCGCAGCGTACCGTGGCGTTGAGGGTGATACGAAGATACCGCACGGTGTCCTCGGGGGCGGCCATGGTGCTGGACGGCTCCCTTCCCTGGGAGTTAGAGGCGCAGGTGCTTGCCGCCGTATATCAATATACGGCGGTTAAGAAACGGATGGGGGAGCCTCTAGCTCCCAAAGAAATAGAGGAAAGGAGAAGAGAGAAGAGGGACGAAGTGGTGGAAAGGTGGAGGCGGGACGGGACCTGGCGGACGCGCGGTACGGTCGATCCACGATTGACGCCGTCCGCCCGGTCCTGCCGGATTGGTTTAATAGAGGATGGGGCTCCCTGACGTTCCGTCTGGTGCAGGTCCTGACCGGGCATGGTTGCTTCGGTTGGTACCTGCACCGGATAGCGCGCAGGGAGCCGACCGCCGTATGCCATCAGTGCGGCGTTGATCCGGACACCGCGCAGCACACTCTGTCTGAGTGTGCTGCGTGGGAGGAGCAACGTCGCACTCTGGCTGCGACGGTAGGGCAAGATCTGTCACTGCCGAGCGTGGATGCGGCCATGCTCGGCAGTGAGGATGTGTGGAACGCAATGGCCTCCTTCTGCGAGGAAGTCGTCTCGCAGAAGGAGGCGGCGGAGAGGGTCCGTGAGCAAGATCCTCAAAGTGACCCTCTCCGCCAACGGAGGACAGGCAGGAGGAGGCGGCAGTTTGATCGCCTCCTCCCACCGTAGCCCGTAGCCGGACCAGGGAGGATAGGTCAGGGGGCCCATCTTCCCATTGCACAGGTCCGGCGGACGGAGGAGACGGCCGGTGTGTACCCGGCTGTCTCCTAACAAGACGGGGCCCGGCGGCGGCGCTTTCGCTGCTGGGCCAACCGCTGGGGCGGCACGATGAAGTCTATAGAGATCTCGTGCCGCCCCAACTATAGCGGCAGACGTACACAGTGGGGTTTTAGACCGTGCGAGTCGGACATAACCCACCCTCTCCCCCGAGAGGGTGGTGTATCCATAAGGGATTTCCCCACGTTAAAAAAAAAAGGGGTAATATCCTGGGAGTCGGAGGAAAATCGGACGAACGAAAACGTTTCTTACGAACGCAGCCTTAACGATGAGAGATATATGATTGAGTTCTAGAGAAAAGTTGTAGCTTGATAATGCCTATTACCGCCCAACGAAGTGGGCACGGGTCGGCTAGTTCTTGTTATATGAATAGTCTAGCTGTCCCTCGCGGCTCCGCACGCATTTTTTTAAATGTATTAAATAATTATGGTGTCATAGTTACAAATGTTTTAGAATTAATAGGGAAGGTTTAAGTATAATTTTTCAAGGTTTTCTTTTTATTATCGGGGCGGGACAACGTCTTCCGAGCTCGCATGTTATCTGTCCGTAAAAGTCCCGTGAAAGTCGGTCCAACCGATTAGGAGATAGTAGAATATTGCGGACGAAGTCTTGAGTAACAAAATAAAATAGTCTAAGTTACTTCTTATAAGGTGAGTTATCTGCCAGTGAAAGCCCCGTGAAAATCAGTTCAAGCATTACGGATATTGCACTGCGGCCGAAGGCGAATAAAAAAAACCTAAATTACTTTTTATGAGGTCTGCTATCTACCAGTGAACACCCCGTGAAAATCGGTCCAACCATTTTGGAAATAGCAATGCGGACAAAGCCGCAGACAAATAAAGTACAATATGTCAACCGCTATAATTTCGGTTATCTGCCAGTAAAATTCCTGTTAAAATAGGTCCAGCCGTTTTGGAGATTACCCGGAACAAACAAACAAAATATAATAATATAGACAAAATATTAAAAAAATTTTTTTGGTCATTTGTAGCCATATACATTCATCAAAAAGTTGTTATTTTAATTTTACATACACAAACTTTATTTTTATAATACGTAATAGATAACAAATTTTGAATAGAAAAACAAAATATACTTTGAAATTGTTTGCGATAGAAACTTACCACGTTACCATGGCAACGTATATAATATTAACGCTAACGATACCTTTCAAAAGGAAAAAAGTGCCCGATTTTGAAACATTCTTCATTGGTGCTCCGTTCCTATTGATCTTTGAGTGATGATATATAGCCTAAAGCCTTCCTTGATAAATGAGCTATCTAAAACCGAAGGGTTTTCTCAAATCGGACTGGTAGTTCCTGAGATCATAGCGTTCAACCAAACAAACAAACAAACTCTTCAGCTTTATATATTAGTATAGATAGATAGAGGAATTAACTTATAGTAGTTGACTAGTAAAGCGATAGTGGATAAAACAGCAAGCCTCAAATATCAGACTTACAAATTCAGATCTCCTCATTTCTCATGTCATCACAAATAAGGTAGTCAAATACCTTCCCGCTCCCCTTTAGTGCTTACGTTATGTTTGGTGTACATATTGTATGACCAATTGCCCAATACGTAGTGGGTAATGGATACAATTAAGTTTTACGCATAGGCAATGAAGCGAAACTATTCATTACGTTTTCGCTAGTAGCTACATACTTACGTAGTCCTTGTTAATCTTTTTGGCCGCTCTGATAATAGCATAAATTACGCGCTTGCACATAATGAGAATTGAATACCTTTCGTAGGTACTTATAAAGATAAAATATTATTGTTAGAATAGAAAATTGCAAAAAAATAATATCCTTGAGTTGTTTCGATGTTATAATGATAATACGTATTGATATCTAAATTAGTTTTCTGCGCATCTAAAGCGGCCAAAAATATTAGATAAGTGTCTAAGTGAATTTTTCATCTGTTTTGTCCCGTTTTCCAATATAATGAAGTTTGAATTTGTACTTTCAATTCCATTTGCATTTATTTTTATTTGACTCTATAAAAATCACGAATTAAATTACCTGTTCAAAATTTCGATGAGGTTACATTCTCTTCCATGCTATATTTGGAAATGGAGTGACAGATGAGCGCCAATTTTACCATTTCATAGCGATTTTCATACGATTATTTACTACTAGCTGTGACTACAACTCGATACTCCTGGAATTTAGGAAAAAGAAAACCAGTGTGCACGTGCGCGTAGGATAGGACAGCGTAGGTACTGGACACTGTTTCTTTAGTTTATTATATTTGCGCGGAACCCTATCTTTTTTCTTAAATAAAAGTAGCATAAATTATTCCTTATAACATCAGTGAAAAACCCGTCAAAATCAGTCTTATTGTTTCGCAGATTAGGCGGAACAGACGGTAAAATAAAAAAAAAAAATTATAAGTGCCTAATATACTTTCCCGTCTATGTAATAAAAAACGTTGCTATTTACATATCTATACTATAATAAAACTGTAGCAAGGTCAAATCTGTACATTAAATATTTTTTGAATAATTTTTATCGGGGTAGACTTTGTTATCGATATAGAAGCCAAAAATAATCTTTTTACAATTTTTGTCTGTCTGTCTGTCTGTCTGTCTGTCTGTCCCTGTGAACACGCATCACTCTGAAAGTACTGAACCGATTTTGACGAAACTTGGCACAGTGATAACTAATATTACGAGATTACATCTAGGATACTTTTTATCTCATAAAACGCAAGGGATTCTCCAGGATCTGCCTGTTTGTCTGTCCCTTTGAACACGTACCACTCTGAAAGTACTGAACCAATTTTGACGAAATTTGGCACAGTGATAACTAATATTACAAGGTTACATCTAGAATACTTTTTATCTCATAAAACGCAAGGGATTCTCCAGGATAACGGACGAAAGTCAAAAATTTGTAGTTAATGAAATTTTTGACGGATTTTGGTAAATTTTCATTGTGCTATATATAGCAGACAGATTAGCTAAAAAGATAAGCTATATTTCTCTAAGCTACTTTAAAAAAAATACCAAAAAAAAAAATCGCCGGGATTCGAACCGTCGGCTCCGGCGGACCATAAAACGTCCAGTACGTTATAACTGAGCTACGGCTGTATGACATTACTGTGCGTAATTATCAACCTCATATGAAAAAAATATGTCTAAACGAAACTGTCACTTATATGTTGTTACATTTATTTTATTGTATAAAAAATGTTTGCTAAACAAAGGTGACAAGATTTTTTCCTAAAACATAAACCTAGATAATAGTTACATTGCATTGTAGAAGACGAATCTCAACTAGAGTTCTATCAGTACGTGTGTTGTTTCGATATTTGATAAAATTAGTTTTCTAAATGTTGTTGAGTCTTGAAGTAGTTGGGTTCAGGTTTGTGAATCTAAGATTAAAATAAATCAGTTGAGGTGTATGCAGTTTTTTTTTTTTTCTCGAACTGACCACGCTATTGATCTAGCAAGGTCTTAACAGCTTCACCGGACTACTGTTTGCAGTTACTATGTTGTATTTATACTAATATTATAATGAGTGGTAAAGCTTTGTTTTCGAGGAATGCTTGGTACCTACTACTGGTCCGACTTCAAAAATTCTTTCACTGTTAGAAAGGTATATTATCCCAAGTTCAGTATCTCAGTAAAAAAGGTGGTTTGTATGTCAAAAGTAAAATAAATGTGACCAAATTAAAATTGAATGCATATTTCACGTATACTTTACAAATTCTTATAAAACAAACAACTAAAACAAAATGGAAATTTAATGTAGATAAAGTTCAACTTTTACAGTATGTTACGTGATGAAGTTACAAGGGGTACTGGGAAGACAATTATCGGTAATATATGTAAGTTAGTTTTGATCTTCACTTTGATGACACTACTTTAGGTAATGCTGCGAACAGATTCTAGGCTTATTTTAAAAGATTTCTCACATACCAACTGGGTATATGTTTGAGTGAGTCCCTGGATAGTTTGGATTCACGTTTGGAAGTGCTGGATAACGCTGCAATAGGGTTTTAGGTTTTTTAAGATTATTTGCGTTTAAAAATACAATTGAAACCGGTAATAACCGATTTGGTGCAGACGAAGTTGCACGGGTCAGCTAGTTACAAATATAAACTTCAATTTTATTTGTCACAGACATAACGAAAGCCCTTGTACGTATGTCAGATAACTGTCATCTTATAACTGTCGGTTGACATTTATTGGTGTTACCACCCCCCCCACGGTGTACCGACAGACCGTTGTGTGGGGGCGGCAAGGGATCGTCCCAGCTAATCAACCTTGTAGAGCCGCCCCCACGGTCCGCCCGGCGGAAGGTGACCACCGGGCTCCTACCTATAGAGGGACAGACCGGGTACACACCGGCTGCCCCCCCTCGTCCGCCGGACCTGTGCAATGAGGAGATGGGCCCCCCGGCCCACCCCCTCAGGTCCAGCTACGGTGGCGGGAGGAGTTGGGCGAAGCGCCGCCTCCTCCCGCCTGTCCTCCTTTGGCGGAGAGGGCCACTTTGAGGATCTGCCTCGCGGGCCCTCTCCGCCTCCTCCTTCTGCGAGATGACGTCCTCGCAGAAGGAGGACATCGCTCGCCAAGCCTGTTCGCTGCCGAACATGGCCGAGACCACGCTCGGCAGCGATAAGTCTGGTCCTACCGCCGCCGCCAGAATGCGGCGCTGCTCCCCCCACGCAGCACACTCAGACAGAGTGTGCTGCGCGGTATCTTCGACAGCGCCGCACTCGTGACAGGCGGCGGTCGGCTCCCTGCGTGCGATCCGGTGCAGGTACCACCCGAAACAACCGTGTCCGGTGAGTACCTGCACCAGTCGGAACGTCAGGGAGCCCCACTCTCTTCCAATCCATTCCCGCAGGACCGGGCGGACGGCGTCTACGGTAAACCGCCCGAACCGCTCGTATTTATTGGTGTTACCAACTCCAACGCCAGTTAACTATAATTGTTGTATTTTAATATTGGTTTTTCTGTTTACCTTGGGGTCACTTCTTTTTGGAGTATAATTTAATAAAAAAAAAATATATATTTTTAAGATACATTACACAAACTACATTTGAAAAATCTGTTGTCAATGATATAAGTATAAGAATGTTCTGGTAGTTGTATTTGTGAGACAATGCCTCTAGTCTTAGCGTGTTAGTATTTAAGGTAACACTGTTACTTAAAATGAGGTACGATTGTGGTTAAATGCGAAAAATATAAAATACTAGCTTTCGCTGGCGGCTTCGCTCGCGTTCATAAAGATTTACGAAAAGTGCTTTCTTCTGGATGAAAAGATGTTTTAGTTTTCTGTACCCCTAACAATTTGTATGTTAAATTTCACGATGATCGGTTGAGTAGTTCATTGAATTTGTAAAAAATCGTATTATCTGTTCTTCAGGTCGTCGGACACAGAGAAGGTCTCGAGATGATGGAGTCAGCCGATCCACTCGTGCTATTAGTATTACTCCCAACGATACCGGTGACGCTGATCAGCGCGAAAATGTACAACTGGGAGGATTCGGTCCTTTTATTTTTGAGGAAATATTGTGCGAAAATACCAGCTCTCGCGTATATACTGCCTTTTGGGAAGTAAGTAACTAATGTAATCAAAAGCACCATGCCAAGCGAGTTTTAATATCTATAGGGTGGATCAATATTTGAACGATGATGACGTCTAGAAATGACTCTTCTCTCTGTACATCCACTGAAAACGAATGTAATTATATCTATGTTTGTAAAAATATATATGACTAGCCGACCCGTGCCCACTTCGTTGGGCGGTAATAGGCATTATCAAGCTACAACTTTTCTCTAGAACTCAATCATATATATCTCATAATTAAGGCAGCGTTTGTAAGAAACGTTTTCGTTCGACCATTTTTCTCCGACTCCCCAGATATTACCCCCTACAACCTCACAAACTTTACCTCTTTATAATATTAGTATAGATTATAGATAATATAATTAGTTAATAGCTTCTGCCCGCGACTTTACACGCATGAAATAGTTATTTTGGGCTAAGACGTAGCGGAAACTCTCAAAAGGAAAAAATACCCCGATTTTAAAACATTTTTCATTGTTGCTCCGCTCCTATTGGTCTTAGCGTGATGATATATAACTTATGACACTCACAAATAACGTGGCTTTCTATTGGTAAAATAATTTCAAAATCGGTTTAGTAGTTCCTGAGATTATCCCCTACAATGTCACAAACTCATAAACTTTACCTCTTTATAATATTAGTATATAGATTATAGCCCCTGCCCGCGACTTCGTCCGCGTAGTAATAGTTACTACTCTGGGCTAACGCTGACACACAGCAGAAGCTCTCAAAAAGAAAAAAAACATCTCGATTTTGAAACATTTTTCATCTGTGCTCCGCTCCTATTGGCCTTAGCGTGATGATATATAGCCTATAACCATTCTCGATGAATGAGCTATATAACACTGAAATAATTATTCAAATCGGACCAGTAGTTCTTGAGATTACCCCTTACAACGCCGCAACGTCACAAACTCATAAACTTTACCTCTTTATAATATTAGTATATAGATTATAGCCCCTGCCCGCGACTTCGTCCGCGTAGTAATAGTTACTACTCTGGGCTAACGCTGACACACAGCAGAAGCTCTCAAAAAGAAAAAAAAACATCTCGATTTTGAAACATTTTTCATCTGTGCTCCGCTCCTATTGGCCTTAGCGTGATGATATATAGCCTATAACCATTCTCGATGAATGAGCTATATAACACTGAAATAATTATTCAAATCGGACCAGTAGTTCTTGAGATTACCCCTTACAACGCCGCAACGTCACAAACTCATAAACTTTACCTCTTTATAATATTAGTATATAGATTATAGCCCCTGCCCGCGACTTCGTCCGCGTAGTAATAGTTACTACTCTGGGCTAACGCTGACACACAGCAGAAGCTCTCAAAAAGAAAAAAACATCTCGATTTTGAAACATTTTTCATCTGTGCTCCGCTCCTATTGGTCTTAGCGTGATGATATATAGCCTATAACCATTCTCGATGAATGAGCTATATAACACTGAAAGAATTATTCAAATCGGATCAGTAGTTCCTGAGATTACCCCTTACAACGCCACAACGTCACAACGTCACAAACTCACAAACTCACAATGTCACAAACTTTACCTCTTTATAATATTAGTATAGATGAAAAAATAAACACGATCAAGTTTCTTGCCGATTCTTATCCACGACTGGCTTATTATACGAACCGGTGGTAGCTTTGAAGTTCATAAGTGCCTTCTCAGGGCCTAAATTGAATAAAGTATTTTTGATTTTGATTTAACCATACGTTATGATTTTAACATTTCATTATAAAACTCAAGAGATTGATTGATGTTTAAACGTGCTACGTGCTAACGTGCTTTGGAAGTATAAGACACATTTGCAGACACACATTATTTTCGTATTTTATTGTCAACTATCTGCTGGTCACGGTTTTACACGGGTGCATTAACGATGAAAATGAAACCAAATGTTCCCAATACAGTATGATGACCGTGGAATTAAATGAAATGACAGCTGAATAACTAGATTTCGATTTTGTCAATATTTTTGAAGATCACCTCATAGGCCTCTATTTTTATTTGGAGATCTTCTAACTCAAATATTTTCTTTCATTCGTATGAACCTTGGTCCCGACAATTACAGCACAATCAAAAAAAAAAAGAACCGGCCGTTCTGAAGTAATGCGTTTACATACATTCGGCAATTGGTTTTCAATTTCAATTGGTGGTCAATTTTTTAGATGGTAGAGCCACGCCAAAGCTATTACTGGTTTCAGCATGAATGGGTCGGCTCGTCCGGGTTAGTACCACTCTCTCACAGAAAACCGACGTGAAGTAACAGTGCTTTCTATTGTTGCGTTTCGTTCGGTCAGTGAGAGCGCCGGATAACCCACCTCCCCTCCCCGTCCCTCCTTCCCCATTCGCCCTCCCCAAAACACAGGGTGGCAACACACTTGCGACTCTTCTGGTGTTGCAAGTGTCTATGGACGGTGGTGATCACTTAACATCAAGTGACCCACCTGTTCGTTTGCAGCCTATGATATAAAAAAAGAAATATTTTTATTGAATTTGATGTAGATTGAGAGATTGAGGTGGGCTATAAGTCATTATTCGTCATGCTACGATTGTTAGGAGAGAAGTGATTATTATACAAAGAGTAGGTTGGAAAGTCCATTGAGTAAGAAGAAAGTACGAGAGTGATGCTCGAAGCGGGGTAGTTGGGAAAATTAAACACGAGTAAAAAGGCGGAGTACAGTGTTTTTTTTCTTTTTTTACGAACTGACTACGCTATTGCCCTAGCAAGGCCTTAACAGCTTCACCGGACTATATTTTTTTGGCCTATGTTTCGCTTGTTAAAAATACAAAAATGAATAATTCAAATTAAAAAAGTAATTACATCTTTAAAATTTTATTGATATTCTTAGCGCAAAATTGCGGAATATTATATACTTCCCATGTATAAAACTTCACTTAAATTGATCAAGCGGTTTTCTAATTAATTCCAAATATACACAATTTTTGTTAATATATCACATTCGTGATTAGTAACGAACATACGCGCGATTATGAATGGTGGGAAATAGAAAATTATAAGTTAAAAAAGAGTTGTGTTGTCGATGGTTTTATACTTACACAATAGTTATGTGCATAAATAACTAAATAGCAGAGGTTTTTGTTTCAGCGTGGAAGGCGACAGGGGCGCCATCGTGTCCGGACAACAGAACCAACAAAACCAACATGACAATTCACACTTATCACCCACACGGATCTTCTGCTCGGCTCTACTCTTACCGACTATATCGACAATAATCGGCAAAATATTCTTCCGTTCCATACAAAATAACCTACACAGGACAATATTAGGCGGCCTCACGTACATAACGCTGAAGGGCGCTTTAAAGATATATCACAAACAAATGCTCTACATTAGGCATTCGAGTAGAAAGATCCTGGATTATACAGAATCTAATCTTAAACTATACAGGAGTACGGCTACATCTATGGGTAATGATGCAGTATCCAGTACGAGAGACGATTCTGAAGCGATATAATACAAGTTACAACGAAAACATACAAATAATGTTCGATAACGGTGATCACTGAAACAGATCCACGTAACTCATTATATATATTTCTAAAGTACACGTATATTGTATAAATTGTGATTTAAGATACATATGGTTTCATATAAATTGCGTTTGATTTTATTGAAGTGAAACTTCCAATGCGACTTTCAACAAGGTTGCGGTTAACGTTTAACGCTACCATGGAGGGGGTACGAAAGCGCTGTTGCGTTAAACGTTCAACGCTCCTGGGGAGGAGAAATAGAAACAGACAGAGCGAGAAAAATAATCAAACCTTTCGTATCTTACTTTAGTTATCATAATCCCATTGTAAATGTTATAGATTTGGATATTTCTCCACTCGAAAATGATGATTAAAAGATGCGATCAATTGTGAATTGTAAGCAATGTTAATAAAGTTTGTCTTAAAGAAACAATATGATTTCACTAAAAATCAATTTCTACCCCTTCCTATTTTCAATTCCACATTACGAAGTTTCAGTTCTTCCGCGCGGAGGGACTCCACGCACTACTTTTATTTTATTTAGTCATTTAATGGCCTTATTCAGCCTATTCGACTTTTCTGTAGAGTAAAGTGACATTTCATGTGTTGCCAGTTACAGTCTATAATAACTACTGTAAACGAAAAAGGTTTGATTTTTTTTAACGGATAAGTTCAAAAACTATTGCACATATATACAAAGCTACATTATTCAAGAGTAACACGGACTGTATTTTATTTTCAAAATCTACATTAACGCTATCAAACCTAGTCACAGAATATACAAACACGCTTTGACATTTGTCATCGCGAAACACAAGAGATGTAACTAAACGAATTTATAAAAAAATAAACCGATTTTGACGACAAATTTATCTAAATATTTAGATTATTACATTTAATACTAATATTCCGTTTGCATAAATAATACAAAAATTACAAAGACACGTGTAAATAATAAAGATCCGTTGGAAGAAAAACACAAATCATTTTGCAATAATTAAAATATTTATTAATTTTCGAAAGATAAAATCATCATAATTTTATATAAATTAATTATCGAATGTATTGGGCACCTCTTACAAAATACTTCAATTTATACATTGTAAATTTGTGAATATAAATTGAATACTTGGCATATAAACTGTAAGAAAATTAATGTGATAACATTATTATTTAGTTTGGCATTAATTATTGTTAATTTACTTTACGGGAATAAAAAAATGAGTCTAATTTCGAAAGAGAGATATTTTATAAGTAATGGACAGATGCTTAAATATGTAGTTGCTAAATTATAATTAAAAGCAAGAGTTTTCTATTCCTTTTCAAAGATCTATTTGAGTAGACCAGAGGTTCCCAAACTTTTTAGTCCCCAGCGCACTTTCAAGTTTGGTAATTTGTTACTGAACCCTAACCTAGCTAGCTAGTAGTCGAAATAAATACAGGCGAGAATACTAGTTGGATAGGCATAAATATTAAAACAGCTATTACATGGATCAGTGTATGCTGGATAATTAATGGTTTATGTTGTACTCGCCAATGACGAAGTTAAAATACTGGAGAAAGGTTGAGATAAGTGCGGCACCCCTCTTACTACTCCTACTTTGTACGTTGCACCAGGGCGCCGCGGTGTACACTTTGGGAACCTCTGGATTAGACTGTTTATTTTGTTACACAAGTGTGGGAACGACTCCTTTATAAATCGCTTATAAGTACATAAAAGTTTACATCATTCAGTGGCACGTGGTTCTTAAGTTCAAACAAAATGAAAATACATTTAATTCACTCTAGAATTAAAACTAGTGTAAGACATGTCTCATGGGGTCTGATCCCGAATTTATATTGATATAGGGCTTTTGTCATAAAGTTCCTAAAATAGTTGTGTTTATATATTTTGAAATTAGCTTATGGTATGAAGTAGGTTGATTGTTCAAGTACACTTACGGTGATATTCAAGGGTTGTAAGAAAAATTTATTTCAATAAAACGTTGAGTCATATTCCTGTTTGCCATTAAATCGGTTATTAGCAAATTCTTTTTATTTTAATGCCATGTTTATTTGTGTTATGAATGTGCATAATATAAGTTCTAAGTTCTTGTGATTTTAATCGATTCTTTGGAGCTACAATTGATATTAGATATGATATCTCTCTAGATTCAAAGTAAAACTTTAACATAGATTATATATTTTTTTATATATAATAAAATATGGTAAAAGTCAATAATTCACTATCATTTTTTTTCTTAAAATTAAAAAAGTTATAGTATATTTCTATTTGCAATTTCTCTATATAAAATATGCCGTATAGTTCAATAAAATATATAGTACAGTTTCCTTTTTTATATCTAGACTTTTTTTGTATATGACGTTTTAATTAAATAAATAAACTTATTTTGGTTTTTTTATTTATTCAGAATGGTACAAAAATCAAAAACCGGTATTAATTCTTTCATATATAATTACGATTAAAATTCTATTCGTTACTTATTAAAAACTAGCTGGCCCGGCGAACGTTGTCCCGCCCTGACAATAAAAACAACCTTTACAAATTATATACCAAAACCTTTCTCATGAATCACTTTATTTACTGGTGAAATCACATGAAAATCCGTTCAGTAGTTTTTGAGTTTATCGCGAATAGACAGACGCAGTAGGAGACTTTGTTTTATAATTTGTAATGATATACGTAACCAGTATCATTTATACTCATAATATCTGTTTAAAAAATAAAATCCCAGGATTCTTTGCGAATAATATAAATTATGCAGATCGATATTATATTTTACAGTCGTCGGGAACAGTCTAAAGTTGGCTAGATTTATCTAGTTTCCTAAAAATGACAATATAACAAGCAAACCATATATCTTGTAAATCTTCGTTTTTAAACCGAACGGTATAGTGCCACTCAAACAAAAACTATAAAATTCTACAGAAGAATTGTAAAGCTAAAAGATGTACCTACTTATCAGACCTCGTAATTCTATATAAATTACTTCTGTACGTGTATGAAATTTTGTGTGCGTGTTCGAGTGGATCCGAGTACGGTTTAGATTCACAATTGGACCCGGTAGGTGACGCTGCGGTTGAATTTTAGATTATTGTTTTTATTATTAAGGTAGGACAACGTCCGCTGGAACCGCTAGTTATATATAATAATCATAAACATATAGTGGTACAACAAAAGAATCCCAGTGAGGGTTGATGTCGCGCAAACGGCCGATCGTAAAAATTAGGCCAAATCATACATCGCAATATGACAAATATGTGCCGATCCTACTTAGTTGGGATGATGGTAAAAAGATTATGATGATATTACATTTTTTTTATCTTTATTATTGGCAACCAATCTTTTAGATTATTACTGCCATTATCGAGTAGTTAATAGTATTTATTATAAGTTCATCCATTCCATTTTTGGCAACCAGTCTTCTAGTAGACCATTACTGTCATTGTCAAGTGAGTATCGATATTACAACTTTCTTGATATAATTACAAAGAACTAACAAGATGGTGGCCATCTTGTTAGAACTTTCCATGGAGTTTTTGTGGCATCTCAGAATGCATGGCCCGTGGTATTATTTTCCATTCACTTCACTTATGCACAATAAACAATCTATATTACATAAAACACCACCAATTTTACACAATATAGAGTCAAGTAACACAAGATTATGAATAAAATATAAAATCCACTACATGGCAGACCAAAATCCCGCCAAAAACTCCATGGTATTACATTGTTTAGAATACGAAAATAATATGATTGTAACCATGACAACAGCATAAGTTAGTATAGTTTCTCCAATCTTTTTGACCGCTCTGAATACCTAAATATATAAAACAACGTTAAAATATTATTATAGGAATGTAAAATTGTCATTTATATATCCTTAAGTTGTCTCAATGTTATATATATAATATAATACGTGATTATATCTAAATTTGTGTTCTGCACATTGATATACAAAAACCCAAGATGCACACTTAACGTCTCACAGCGGGCACTCAAAAATGAGAGCATAATTTTGGATTATGCACTCATTTCAAATAATCGTTAGTGTAGTTTTTATATGTCAATGGTTGAGTAGGATTTCTAATAAATCGCTGTATATTTTATGTTTACTTGTCATAGGTATTTTTTATATTTTATAGATGACATGTACATTTGTAATTTAGAACTATAGCTTTATTAATACTTATATTGTTAATATCTAAAAAAAACAATATATATAAATAATGTATCGATAATTTATATTACAAACAACGAATATTTTTACATCTGTTTTTAAACACATAAAATATGATATATTATTTTTCAATACGGTACTAATGTAATGTGTAAATATTTTAAAATAATAGATATATGGAGTGCCTTTTACGGAATTATTTATAGCTTATTTCACTTGCATTGATTAAGGTATAAAAAAAAAATGTCGATTGTTGTAAATCGCTTCATATTTTAAATTGATCGCAAAATATATATTTTGCAAAATTGTATATGTTATAAAATTCCTACAAATTTTGACCAAATATTTAATATTCGTTAGTATTCTCGTGTTATATTTCTTTAATTTTATTAATAAATTACCTTGGTTAAACACTTGGTTCGAATATATTCATTTTAAATTTAGTGCCTTCTTAATATTATATAGTTACAATTATGTATACAGAGGTTTTTTGTTTTTTTAAATACAACACAACACCTCTATAATGTATAAGTCGGGGCAGCGATAAAATGGCGTCCATGTAGAAAGAAGTATGACGTTATCCACAGTGTCATTAGTAACACCCCCGATATAGTCAATAGCCCGGTATCGCAGGTCAATTGTGGCTCTCCCGATATAATAGGTCTTTACCTATGAAATTGCCGTTCTGTAGTACTGGCCATTTCAAATCAAAATAATTTTTGTTTGTCTAAGAATTCTAATTTCAAATTAATTTTATTTTAAAAACATGGAATTCTTTTTCCAAATGTAGTCATTTGTTTATTGATTAGTGTTACATTTT
The DNA here is from genome assembly GCA_036509395.1 of Antheraea yamamai. NCBI lineage: Eukaryota > Metazoa > Arthropoda > Insecta > Lepidoptera > Saturniidae > Antheraea > Antheraea yamamai. The sequence continues at coordinate 6,884,562 of AP028449.1, read as the reverse complement.
CATCGCATTTCAATCTTTTTTGTCATCATGGATACGTTAAAAATTCGAGTAATTATGAAATATGAGTATCGTCGTGGCAGCAACGCGGCACAAGCGGCACGCAACATCAACGACGTTTACGGAGCTAACACTACAAACCAACGCACCACCTGTTATTGGTTTGCTCGCTTCCGTTCTGGGAATTTCGACCTGAAAAATAAACCTCGCGGTCGTCCGAAGACTTTGGTCGACAATGACGAATTAAAGGCGATCGTGGAAGCTGATGATACACAATCTACGGCTGAATTAGCAGCAGCTTTCGACGTTAGCGTCAAAACAATATTGGTCCATTTGCGTCAAATTGGCAAGGTAAAAAAGCTTGACAAATGGGTGCCCCACGAACTCAATGATCACTAGCGCGAAGTACGCGTCGAGACGTGCCTTGCACTGCTCAACAGACACACAAATGAAGGAATTTTGAACCGCATTGTTACCTGCGATGAAAAATGGATTCTGTTTGATAACCGCAAGAGCTCAGCAAGTTGGTTGGATCCTGGTTCAGCACCTAAACAATGCCCTAAACGAAAGCTTACCCCTAGAAAGGTGATGGTCACTGTTTGGTGGTCTAGCGCGGGTGTGATTCATCACAGCTTCTTACCAAACGGGGTGAGCATTACTGCAGATGTGTATTGTGAAGAACTGAACACAATGATGGAGAAGCTGGCACATCTCCAACCAGCATTGGTCAATCGCTCGTTTCCGCTGCTCCTGCACGACAACGCGCGACCTCATACTGCACAGCAGACGGTCTCCAAGTTGCAAGAACTGGGGTTGGAAGTTCTCCGGCATCCGCCCTACTCACCAGACCTTGCGCCTACAGACTACTACTTTTTCCAGAATTTAGATAACTCCTTGGTAGGAAAATAATTCAATACCCGACGGGCAGTACAAAATGCCTTTGAAGAATTTATTGCCTCCCGTCCAGCTGATTTCTTTAAGAAGGGCATCAATAAACTGCCACTGCGTTGGCAAAGATGCATTGATTGCATGGTTGATTACTTCGATTAATACAAATAAAAATACATGAAAAAAATTCGTTTAAATTTTTTCATACAAAACGGCAATTTCATAGGTAAAGACCTAATATATATGAATGTACGGTATAATTGTAGCTGTTTTGTCAACCGTTATAGTTTTAAAAACGTTATATAGCACAATACTAATTAAGCTGCCTGTTTTTTTTTATTATTTTAACTTCGAAATTTGTTAAAAGATAATATAAAATAAAATAATAATAATTACGTATGTAATGGTTTCATTTTTTGCACTTTAGTTTATCAGTTACTAGATGCTCGCCCTGGTTTCTTTCGTTACTACAACGAAGAAAACGAGACCATCTATAAGAAGTAAATCTCTTCTAAAATTAATAAATACTGCAGAAATGTACCATCCTTATGATTCCTGTAAATACATTTCAAAGAAAAATGAGGCCCATATATTTATTATTACGAAAAAAATTAAAAGAGAGGCGGGAATATAAAATGATAATTTTGTGAGTTACGTAGATACAATAATTCTGAACTATAGTTATCTTTCTCACACACTATGCAGTCATTAGGACACAGTGTGACAGTAATAGATTCTGTTAAAACGTATTCCTCAATTGTCTTAAAAATTGCACTTCCACTTAAAATGGTGGACCTAACAATCAAATAAATTTGTAGACCTGAAAATTGGAAAAGCTAAGTGACTTATTATTCATATTAAATTATCATCTACGTATAAGTCATTTTGTGTATATTATTTAGGGCCGTGCCCATAATATGACCTTTTGGCCGGGGAGCACGGACTGCCTGATCGGCACTATGTCTGCTCCTCCGACAGGTGTTGTCCTCTCCTAAGGGGCTCCGACTGCAGTCTGAGAGATGAAGATTGTAGACCCCTCAAGGAGGAGTGTGTGTTAAACCACTCCTGACGAACTGTGAGAGTCGCATCGGCACAGTTCGCCTCCACCACAATTTATGATCATAATATGATTATGACCTAATACCTGTTATGCTTCATGGTTTTACTCGCTTGGGATTTCTGCCCCGTTACTTGGGAACGTCGCGTGAAAGGGCTATGTAACGGTAATTCGTGAGATAACTTGTTTAAGCATCTGTAGGTGGTAGAGCCACGTTGAAGCTATTACGGGTTTCAGCATGAATGGATCGGTTCGTCCGGGGTAGTACCACCCTCTCATAGAAAACCGACGTGAAGTAACAGTACTTGCATTGTTGCGTTTCGTTCGGTCAGTGAGAGCGCCAGAGGCCCACGTCCTCTCCTCCCCCATTCTCCTTTTCCCCTCGCCTCCTTCCCCCAAACAGGCTGGCAACGCACTCGCGACTCCCCTGGTGTCGTTAGTGTCTATGGACGGTGGCAATCACTTAATATCAGGTGAACGAGCTCCTCTAATTAAAAAAATACAAATACAAACTGTTCAGTTCTGTAATATTTGTATAGATTTACAAAAAGAAAAACTTTACAATAAGTACGAATAAATTAAATCGACCTATTAGCGATAATACATAATCATTATCAAAACGGGCTGTTATCAAACGATAGTATATCATTACTATCTTATCAGTGAGATGAAATTATGGTAAATAGTAGGCGAAACAGCCGTTCAGTGCAGTACGTTTTAACAGTACCTTATCAGTTACAAAGGAGTGCATTACAAACAACGCTGGTGAGGGAGCCGCTGTTAAATACACAGTTTTATAAACCTGTAAGTATGAACCATTGTTATCGTTCTATTCAACAGTCAATGTTCTGTCAATACTGAACAATAATCCTATTTACTAGGTACATAAGTAGGTATGTATTAAATACAATAGGTAACTAACATATGTTTATCTAATTCTATAACTCTACTGCCAATTGTTTTATCATAACCCGAGAAACAGTTCAGGAGGATTATGAATTTGAATTTAACATATTGAAATGCTATATATTAATTACATGTTGTAATAAATATATTTTCAGGTAAAACCGAGAGAGAATGATTCGTAGATCATAACTCATTTTAAGTGTTGCAAAAGTGAACGCTTGGAATCCGACTAAAATAGTAATTACTAAAGGAAGAATTAAAAAGAATATATAGATAGAAGTGGGAGATGGCGAAGTTTCTTAAATCAATCTTTAATACGTCGGAAAGACGAAAACTGCCACGACATGAGTGTGAAACGGAAGAGGATAAATCAGACGGTCCACCTTTAGACGAGAGGAGAAAACTATCCATATCTCGCTCGGGAAGGCTTAAACAAGCTAACAAAAAACGGCATTCACTCTCCCTGGATCTTTATGGAGATGTAAGTATATCTTTGTTATGACATGGCTTTTCCGTCTTCCTATGTATCCCAATCTAGTGTGCCTATACGTTATAAAGGAAAGGGAGACGGTAGTAACAGGGTCGAAGGGATTGTCGTGGTCAAAACCTTGTAATTCCGATTCGATACGTTTACGAACATGTTAATAGTTGTATAAGGTAACAAATAGTGATACAACCCGACTGTTGCTAATTGTCACAGTAACCTATAGGTGTGCAAGGAACATCAAAATGATCTCATATCTGAGGCTAGTGATAGTCGATTGAAGTAGAGTGAGCATTGATGCTTTGCAGCACGAATAGGTATAACATTGATGCTTTCGAAGCCAAATCATGCTTAAGTTATGTCACTCTTAAAATCGTTCTGCATTCTTATTTTATGGCTAAATCTTTAACGATAATCACATCTGTTGCTGAGTCGAAAATTTATAAAACACGCCTCCTCGATGAATTGACTCTAAAGTGCTTTATCCAAAAACGTCATTGCGTACTTATATTTAGTCGCGTGTACAGAAGGAAGGTGATGTTTTTCTGATATATGTGCGTCTATTTCTGTGACAACTTCTGTAATCTAAAAGGTTTGTTGGATTAGGATATATGAGGTGTAATTAGATTCGTATTAACTGTGGGACTTAGGTAGGCTATATAACTTTTCTAAATAAATTTAGATGTTTACCTTTGTGCAAAGTTGGTATTTTGGGAAGCTTTGATTGCTACTCGGATGTACCAGAAATTGTAAAATGGTAAAATAACGATTTTAATCTATTTTTTACCGTCTATAAATCGATTGAATCGCGAATACAGTAAAGTATATATGAGAATACGTTACAATGACTTTCTTGACCATGTTTCGATATTCAGTTTTGAAGCGTTTATGGCTGTATTGATTGTGTGTTCAGACACTGCGCCTATAGATTTAGGTTCGAATCCTTGCTATTGAAACGGAGTTTTTGTTGAAAGGAAAACATTTCATAATAAACAACAGAAAATCACTTTTTTTTTAATTTGACTCATTAATCAATTAGAATTTTATTCTACAAAAAAGTAAAAGTTCAATATTTCAGGAAATATCGATTTGAGAGAGTTGATACACAATACTTTTTATAGAAAATTTAATTTGCTACAAAAGTCTCCTTAACATTTTTCTGCATTAATAAGATGACAAGAAGTATCTACAAAATGTAACTTTGGTGACTTTTTCTGCCTTATTGGTGTAAGTTACGGTTAAGTCGGAATAGGCACTGTTGTAGTGTCTTAATCCTGGGTAATTACTGAGTTCGGACCTTATAATAGCATAGAATACTGCTGAGTTATAAAAATAATTAAAGTTTATGTATATTTTATATGGAAAATCTTCTTACGATCTGGTAGGGTACTTAAAGTTAATATGAAAGTTTCAAAAGTTCAGGACTTTTTTTAAATATATTTCCAACACAATTTAGCCTCTGGATAGAAAAAAAAGTCGTTTAAAAGTTATACTCTATTATTATCTCTCTATTATAGATATCTATCAGCGATTGCCTGATTCAATACAAATTACCATATACATTGTGAAATGTCATGTTGAATTGCTTTCACGCGTCGATTTTCGTTATCAGATACTATTTAATTCGTTTATGGTTATTATCGTGACTTTTTACACGTCGGCATATTAACTACTACTACGGACAAATTCTAATCCTAACTGTAATATTAATACGAACGTGAGTTTGTTTGTTTATACATTTATACTGATTATTACTTATTTTTTCATACATATTATGAGCGTTACGGAATGCACATAGTCTTCTTTTTTTATTAACGTGTGTAAATCCCTTATGGATACGCCACCCTCTCGGGGGAGAGAGTGGGTTATGTCCGACTCGCACGGACTAAAACCCCACGGTATACCGTCCGACCGTATTGTTGGGGCGGCAAGGGATCGAACTATGCTAGTCCCCTTGGATAGCCGCCCCAACCGCTGGGTTCCTTCCTAATACGGAGACAGACTGGGTACACACCATCTGCCTCCCCTCGTCCACCGGACCTGTGCAATGACCTCCCACCTCGGCCCATCCCCTCAGGTCCGGCTACGGTGGCTGGAGAAGGCGGGCAAATCGCCGCCTCTTCCCTCCGGTCCTCCGTTGGTGGAGAGGGCCACTCAGAGGGTCATCTTTGCGGACCCTCCCGCCGCCTCTTTCTGCGAGATGAAGTCCTCGCAGAAGGAGGCCATCGCTTTCCATACTTCTTCGCTGCCGAGAGTGGTTTCGGCCATGCAAGTCATTCCCTCCTACCGCCGCAGTCAGAATGCGGTGCTGTCCCTCTCACGCAGTGTGCTGCGCGGTGTCCTCCGCAGCGCCGCACTCATGGTACGCGGCGGTTTGCTCCCAGCGAGCGATCTGGTGCAGGTACCACCCGAAGCACCATGCCCGGTTAGCATCTGCACCGGTCGGGACGACAGGGAGTCCCAACTTCTCCCTATCCACTACGGCAAAACCGGGCGGACGGCGTCTATCGTGTAACGTCCGAACTGCGCATCCGCCAGATCCAGCCTCCATCGCACCATCGCTTCCTCCCTCCTCACCCGTCTTCTTTCCTCAATCTCCGTGGGAGCCGGAGGCTCCCCATTACTCTTCCTTGCTTCCTTGCTCCAACTCCCATGGTAGGGAGCCGGCGAGCGCAAAAGCCGCCACGGTGCGGTACTCCCTTATTGCCCTCAGTCCCACTATGCACTACGCAGCGCGTTATGCCCGCACATTAGCGGCACCAAGAGAATCGGCCTACACCGGGGCCCTGTAGACGACCATCGCACGCATGACCCTCATGTATAGGCACCCAGCACTCAGCCCCCCTATGTTGGGGAGCAGCCGGCCGAGTGACGCCGCCGCCCCCACAATACACATAGGCTACCTTTTATATAAAAAATACAGTTAACCGAAGTTAACTTAAATTAATACGAGAGAAGCCACGTGCAAAAGCTATTATTAATAAGAAGATATTGGCCGTTAGTTTTTATTTGACATAGCCCATACTCGCGTGATATTACTACATATTATAAAACAAAGTCCTCTGCCACTTCTGTCTGTCTGTTCGCGATTAACTCGAAAACTACTCAAAGGATTTTCATGCGGTTTTCACCAGTACATAAAGTGATTCGTGATATAGGTTTAGGTATATAATTTGTCAAGGTTTTTTTTTATTATCAGGGCAGGACAACGTCTGCCGGGCCCGGTAATTAAATAATACATGCTTAATTGAGTAGGTCAAATCTACATTAAACGCGAGTGAAGACGTGTGCAAAAGCTAATATTAATAATAATTTGTTAATCGTGGTTTTGACTTAACATGACATGGTAAACTAGGTCTCCACAGTGCTATATTGAAAAAAAATATTTTTGACAATTCTAGCACCCTATCAGTTGAGACTATATTAACTACTTATATACAAGGTATCAAACGAAACTGTTAAACGGTTTCTGAGTTTAGCCCCGACATACAAACAGGCAGACACCATTTTTTGAAGTCGTATAAGTGGCCATTAACATTTAAACAAACAAACAATAAAATTTCGGAAAAAAAAATTACAGACATTCTGTCACACAATTTTTGAAGTGAAACTTCTTTATCGGCGTTGGAAAAAATTTACCGTCACATTTTTCCGTTACGCGCCATCTTGTTTGTATTCATGTCTATGATAATAAAATCCCTTTGTTTAAACTTTATCTAATTTAACTTTATTTTTTAATATATTAATGAAATTGTTTGCCATAAAGAAAGGAAGGGTTTTTTTTTTTTTTTTTTTTAACCAATTTCTGGGAAGTTGCATATAGATCATTTTGCGAAAAATAAGGCCTTAAACAAGTTTCACTTCTTACGTGTGTACACTAGTACACGCACACATTTTTTTTTGTCTTCGTTTTAGTAAAAACGCGCTTGTGATTTACGTATTTTATTTTGAATCGAATTGCGGATTGCTTTTTAATTGGCAATTATCTACTAATCAACTTCTATAACTTACCGAATCTAAGGTATATTTGTTAAATTTCACAATTATTGTTTAGTTCCTATGAAAAGGAATAATATTATATAGCCTCGATAATAGTCAGGAAAGTCTTCTGTTTATTTGTAAGTCTTATTAAAATGAGTTTAGCCCAAAAGGGTTAAAAAACCTAAATAAAAAACAGATAGTCCGACTTTATTTACAACTAGCCATCACGGCGAACGTTGTCCCGCTCTGATAATAAAAAAAACCTTGAAGTTAAACATATGCTGTCGCTGACTTTTTTGTAGGCATTATCAAGCTCTACAACTTTTCTCTAGAACTCAATTATAAATCTCTCATCGTTAAAACAGCGTTCGTAAGAAACGTTTTCGTTCGACCATTTTTTCTCCGACTTACTTTGCAAATCCGACTACCACAAAAAATTCGTTTCATTTTTCGGGTTAATATATAGCCTATGACACTCACAAGTAACGTGCCTTTCTATTGGTAAAATAATTTTCAAAATCGGTTGAGTAGATCCAGAGATTACCCCCTACAACGTCACAAACTTTACCTCTTTATAATATTAGTATAGAAGTATAGATTCTTGTATACTATCTCTTGATCACATTTTCTCGTTAAAGAACAAGATTAAATTCAAGAGTGTAAATAAGTGTTCAGTCTTACAGTGACAGTATTTAATAGGTCTACCGGAAAGTTCTGTCCGTTTTTTATTTAAAATACATTTTTTTTTCAAATCAAATGTACTTTATTCCATTTAGGTCATATAAAGGTACTAATAAACGTAAAAACTACCACTGATTCAGAAAACAACCTAGTCATTATAAGAAGAACTGGCAAGAGACAATGTCGGGTTTATATTTTTAACATATACTTATGGGTATATATTGAAAGTACATTATACATTACAATCGTTTTTAGTAGATGCATAGAGAGAGGTGTCGTCTATCCCTTTTGATACTAAACCCGGTTGATATAGCGCTTAAATTTACAGTCCGACAAATCAGTAATATACTTTGGGATTTTGTTGTAAAACTGAACCTAACCTAAAAAAAAATGAGCCGTCACGGGACGCCTGGCTGATGTGAAACAGATATGTAACGTAGTAAACAACACTGTATACACTATAGGTATGTGAGCTCAGTGCGGCAAGAGAGATTGCGATCGTGGTGATATCAGAGGTGGTAGAGCCACACTGAAGCTATTACTGGTTTCAGCATAAATGGGTCGGCTCGCCCGGGGTACTACCACCCGACCCACAGAAATACCGACGTGAAGTAACAGTGCTAACATTGTTGCGTTTCGTTCGGTCCGTGGCCTGCTCTACCTACCCTTATGGGCGGGTGAGGCGACTGCTCAAAGCGTATTGCCTTTTTCAGTGGCTATTCCGTCGCTGTCCGTGAACACGGGCAGGTCATTGGGTTGCACATTCTGTGCTTCGTTTAGGTGGCTGGGCGGGTCGCAGTGCGAGTGCAACCGGGTTGTCTTGTCTTCTGGGCTTTCCTCGGGGTGGGGTCGTTGGCGGGGGCCATTAGGCTCGCTGCCGCCGACTCCTCTACCATCGTGGGGGCCTGTGTTGGGATCTGTCGCTTTGCTCCGGCGTCACCAGTCCGGGCGACGGTTCCGGCACGGCGATTTCTGAACTCGCAACGGTACACGGGGCATCGTCGGGCGTCATTTGCGGGGTGTGATCCTCTGCAGTTAATGCATGTCGCCGGTTCTTCCAGGGGGCGTGTGCATTGGTGTGCCGGATGTGGTCCGCCACACCTCACGCAAGCGATAGGGCGGTGGCATTGGTGGGAGGAGTGCTGGAACTGCTGACACCGATGGCATTGTGCCGGCCCTCGCTTCCCACGCCACGCTTCTATGCTGATATCCATGAGGAGTAGCTTGCAAACATTGTATATGGCCGGTGTCAAGCCAGGAGTCCGTTTGAGCGCGCAGTGGTAGATGCACCCGTGTCTTCCGCTACGTGCATGTATCCCACGGTCATAATCCGGCTGGAAGCCCTCTTCCTTGAGGGCTCCGGCTATGTCCTCCGGGGAGGTGTCTGTAGGTAGGCCGCGTATTGCGATCTTCAGACTTCTCTTTGTGTAGGGTGAGTAGGCGAACTAACTCACTCCATTGTCTTCCACTGTGGTGAGGTATTCTCGTATTATTTTATCTTCATTTGAATCTAACGGAAAGAAACGCACCCCATTGGCATAGGGACGTGCGTTCGGCTCGCGCCCCAGTGCTGCCGCCAACTGCCGGAAATGGCTCATCCAGTTGGGAAGCCTCTCAACGACTATCGGCGGATAACGCTGCCGGGGCTGCGACTTGCCTTCCGTAGAGCTCTCTTCGAGGTTCTGTTGTTCGGCTGTCTTGAGCGGTGGTGTCACGATCGACGCGTACGAGAAGGAAAACTCGCGGGCTGCCACACGCGACGCGGATTTCACCGGCGGGCGATCGGCGTTTGCTGCGCGTGACGGTTGCTCGCGCGCGAGTTTCGAGGGCTGATCGCGGTCAGCCCTTCGCGACGAATCTGGCGCGGGGGTGGGTGCGAGCCCCCCCGCCGCTTGGCATTCAGTGCGATTTCGGGGTTCCGTAGGCTTCGAGTGCGAGGCTGCGAGCGCCGGTGGCGCCCCGCGGTTCTCGGCGGGTATTACTGGAACTACAGGCTTCGACGCCGTCGAGTGCGGTACTGTAGGCGCTAGCGGCGCCCCGCGGCTCTCGACGGGTATAGCTGGGACCTCTTTAGGTTGAGGTTCCGTAATCGGGTGAGGGCTCCGTAGAGTAGGATTCTTCTTGGGAGTCAGCATTCCACGATGCGAGGAAATCGGTGATAGCCTGCATATGTGACGTCAGTGAAATGGTGCGGAGTTCGGTGGGCGTAGCGGGTGTCGTCGTTGAAAAAGCGGCGGGTTCCGTAGGCATGCTGTGAGTTTCGCGTCGTGATGACGTAGTGGCATCTGATTGGCCCTGAGAAGAGCCTTTTTTGTTGCTTCTCGAGGCCGTCGCAGGCCGAGAAGCGGAGGCGCTAGTGTGGCGCATCGTCGCGCTAGACAAGCGTAGCCGTAAGACTCGCGGAACTCCGAAACGTCTTCGCGCGCGTAAGACGATGGAGCGAGTCCGCGTTTCATTCGGTCAGTGAGAGCGCCGTATAACCCACATCCCCTCCCCCAAACACAGGGTGGCAACGTACTTGCGACTCTTCTGGTGTTGCAAGTGTCTATGGACGGTGGTGGTTACTTAACATCAGGTGACGCACGTGTTCGTTTGCCTCCGATGATATAAAAAAAAATTGTGTCCCCACGTCTCGCCACCAATAATCAGGTTTACCCTCGCCTATAGATGATTCACATCAAAACTGTTACTGGTTTTACACAGTCTGGAACATAGGACGACCAGTTTGTCACATTTTCCAGTATTTAGATCATGCCCGTCTTTTACAAAAGTCAGCTATTCAAAGTTTTGCGGCCATACGTTATATGATCAAGAATATATTGGGAGGGTAGAGTTAATATACCATTTTCTTAACGTCAATAAACTGTATTAAATAATTGTCATTATTACTAACGACTTTTTGCAAGCGTGGGAGCAATATGGCTTTCTCATTTCTGAAAAATGTTGCATCTTTTGATTTTTTTACCATTAAAAAAAATTATAAGGACATAAGCAAGTGATAGCGAGAGGGTGCCAAGTCCGGGGAATACGGTACTATGACCTACATACTTCTATAAAATTTCTTCCTCGTTGAAATTCGTATAAAATATAGCGGCATAAATAAACTCTAGCAGTAGTCATGGATTCTACGTGGATATAGGTGTATCGCTCCATGTTTAAGGCTAACTTGAAACAACTTTGTTTTAGTTAAATTCTTACGTTAGTATGCGTACATTAAATAATAAAAATAGATTGTCGAACACGCGCCAAATAGACATGTGTTTACGTGACGAGAATTGTCACCATGGAAACGCACAGCATTTCCGGTAAACCTACTATATCAAACTTAGATTTTAATAATTAACAAAGAGATTGTTATCTATTTTATCTGTATTTTTAAGTATCTATAGTTCATTACCTACTCATTGTTTGGACATATGAGCGGGCGATATAAAGAAATGATTATCATTTAAAATCAGCGATGCTAATCTATTATCGTTTCCTGTAAATCTGTAAATATTACAATAGGTCTCTGTAGGCAAGTAGCTAAATAGTTATCAAATAGGATATATAAGTAAAAAATAAGATAGCTATTTTGATTTTATACAATATTAGTTGATTTCTGTCCGTTTCGTTGGGCATTAAAAAATGGCAAAGGGTCAATCGATTCCAAAAAATAAATAATAAGCTATGAAAATTTCGCATTGAATAATTCTATGCCTATACGAGCAGTAGTTTTGACGTGATTGAGCTTGATAAAAACTGTATTTTTGTTATATACTAACTTCTGCCCGCTACTTTGTCCGTGTGGAATAGTTATTATGGACTTAACGCTATCACGCAGCGGAAGCTCACAAAAGGAAAAAACACCCCGATTTTGAAACATTCTTCATTGCTGCTCCGCTCCTATTGGTCTTAGCGTGATGATATATAGAATGTTTCAAATCAGACCAGTAGTTCTTGAGATTATAACATTCAACCAAACAAACAAACCCGCCAGCTTTGTAACATACTAATATTACAATTTTTCCAAATTTGTTTGTTTCGCTCAGAGATCCTTTGGAATTGGCAAAATAAAGGGAGAGAGGGGTGATCGCAATTTGATAAAATTCACTATACACTCCCTTGACGTGTTGCATGGGCATAATATTAAAGTCACGAAGATTTGTTAGTTCTGATATAGGTTGTTGGGGCCGCCGCCTGTCAATATGGCGACACCTCTCGCCCTCGTACGTCACCGGCCCGCGGTTAGGCGGGGTGAGGTGGAAATGAGGAGAGACGTGAGGCGAGGCGACGTTCCCCGGCGGTGGGCGGGCGTAGTACTCTCGAAGGTGGTAGCGAGAGCGCCGGTAGCCCGCCTCGGTGACGACAGTTGGATGCCGGTGATGTCTTGAAGGGGCCTCGAAGATGTGCAATGTGATGCACGAGCCAGCCGATGAAGGTGGTAGATTTGAAACGGAGGTCGGGGTGATCGCAAGAAAACACCGTGGTTCTCGTATAATAACCGCGTCCCCGAGCCAACAGAGCACTACTACTGACGATGATGACTTCTCGATGTTACTTACTATTCAATGTTATCTCAATGAGATGTACAAGCAAACTACTCGATGTTATCTCAATAAGATGTACAAGCAAACTACTCGATGTTATTGCGATGACTTGTGCAAGCAAACTACTCGATGTTATCTCAATAAGATGTACAAGCAAACTAACCCGATGTTATTGCGATGACTTGTGCAATCAAACTACGATCTAGTACCGCACCGACCGTGCTTATAAGCAAAATCGGGCCGGCAACTAACGGTATCCCGTTAGACGTCGTGGCTCTATGCGTTGGCTCGGATATCGCGTTCCTATTTATTTATCATATTTATCATATTTTTACATATAAAATGTCTATAATATCAATTTCTTATTATCTATTTGCATGCAATCTATATTCTAAAATTTACATCTTATATCTATCTTACATATGAATAAAGTTATCTCTATATTAAGCGCCGTTTCGCACTAAACTCTATATTCTATTCTATAATTCTATATAACTCTATAATAATCTTATTACATAAACCTTAACTTATATTCATATGTAAATCTATTTTCAGTGTGTTAAAATTTACATCGATCTGTATAGGGTGACATAATTAATCTCTATATATATTCACATTCACATTCACTCGATATTCAATATTACATATCGTTACGTTATGTTCGCCAGTTATATATATATATATATTCCTGGTTATAATATTAACTCCATTCATATTTTATTTTAAAACGATACATAATAAAATTAGAAATTTCTGTCTACAACGCCGTTGCGTGAGAAATTACTGTAAAGCCATAAAGTCCCGTTCGACTTGCAACTTTCAACTATTGTTTGTACAATTATCATAAAATAAAATATATTATTTTATTGGGCTCGTTCGGGTACCGTAACGTCATACCAATATTATTTGGCGGACCCTATTCAAGTATATTGCTTGTGCAATAACCATTAAACAAAAAATATATTATTTTGCTTTATTCAAAGGCAAAATCCACCGCCTAGTCTCTGGGAATTTAAATTTATTACAAAGGTAAGCCGGTATATGGCTGGAGTCATTGTTCATAAAATTACTAAAAACCCTGAGATCGAAGACGTCCGTTATGAGGAACCGTTGTAATATTTTATGTACCTCTATAACCATTACGTTTGTCTATATTAAATTATACAATCTTCCATATTTGACGTTCTATATGATCGTATAATTCTTGCTATGTAACGTACACTTCAATAGTATATAACGTGTGTAACTCTATCATATTCTGTCTACGAATGTTTCCATGCACACACGCTATATATTCCATACGGCATAATTTTAATCTCATCCATCATGTAATTCCCTACTTAATGCGAATGTAATCTATAAGTCCTCTATACTAACACACATAATTCTATACAATCCGTAATTCAATAATTCTATGCATGATTCTTACATATCCATAATTCAATCCCTATTACTATACATATCACATCTATAATTCCATATGCAATAACTCAATACATACATAACATACCTACAATTCTATATTCAATTTATATATCTATTCTATTATACTCGCATGCATTAAATCTAACAAAGTCTATATTAAATGTCGATAAATCTATATCTATGTTCTCTATAAAATATCAATAAACCTACGTATAAATCTATGTACTACTTATCGTGTGCGTCGCCAACATCCTCCTCCTCGTGCGCAGCACCAACTCCATGTCCTGGCGACGCCGCTGCATCTCCTCGCTCCGATGGTGTCACAGCAGGCTCGTCTGGTCTGTCGTCCATTGCTGTATGGTGGCAGCTTCCGTACGGTGGCTTCTTCTGGTATGGCGTGCGGTCCACATCGATCCACCATACTATTCAAGAATTCCGCCATCGTGTTGAGATCAGGATCCTCTCCATCCATCTTGTCCGCGGTGTAGTCGTACCAACGGAACTTCAATATAGTTGGCATCTTATCTGTGATGCTCTTCAATATTGCGGGCGACTGTAGATATTGCGGTTTTCGCAGCCCTCTTATTGCTGCGACGGTGTTATTAATGCAGCTTGCCAGCATGCATATATTGTATGCGGAATCGCTGATCACTGGCAGTCTCCTTATTTTATTCAGTTCTGCCAGAACCAGGGCGTCCGCTCTTCCATATGACCGTCGCAGCGCCTCCATGATCTCCTCGGGTGTACTCTCCGAGAACAGCAGGCTGCGAACTCCCTCTCGTGCCTCTCCCTTCAGTGCTCTTCTCAGTCGCGCCATGTTCTGCACGTCTGAGAAGAGCGGAGCGGTGTCATCGTAGACGGCATTGAAGGCCACCCACTCCCTGCAGTCCCCTTCGAATGGTGGTAGCTGATGCACATAATCAGGTTGTGGCATCATTCCCTGGTGTGCAGTCTTCATCGCCTGAGCTATGGCTTGGGCTAGGCTTCTATGTTCATGACTCCTTCCATGTTGACCATCAGCTTCGGTGGTGGAGGTAGGAGTATTCTGTGTACACCGAACGACCTCTATGTGTTCGGTGTCTCTCTTGCTCTTGGCCTCCGTGCGTCCCGCTGAATCCCGGATCCAGTCCCTGACCTGCTTCTCTCGGTCTGCTGGCTCCTCGATAACTGAGTCATTATCTTCTTCTTCGATATCTGCTTGGATTACTTCCAAGCGTAGCCTAGCTGCCACTGTCGCCGCTTGTGCCTCCCGAAGCTCTTTCTCAGCCAATGCTGCACGGGCCTCCAGCTCCTGTCGCCTCTTCTGCGACTTCGTGGATGCAGGCCTGTGTCTCCTCAATGTGGATGCTACGGTGACTTGCGTTGTTTCCGTTGCTGAGGTATCGTACGTCTTTGTAGAGCTGCTTTGTTGTACAGCCTCTGTTTCAACTAGCTGTTCGCTCTGTGATTCCTTCTGGCTCCTGGTGACCGGCATCTTGACTGCCGCGAAGATCCGGCTCTCGAAGGACCAGCTGTTGGGGCCGCCGCCTGTCAATATGGCGACACCTCTCGCCCTCGTACGTCACCGGCCCGCGGTTAGGCGGGGTGAGGTGGAAATGAGGAGAGACGTGAGGCGAGGCGACGTTCCCCGGCGGTGGGCGGGCGTAGTACTCTCGAAGGTGGTAGCGAGAGCGCCGGTAGGCCGCCTCGGTGACGACAGTTGGATGCCGGTGATGTCTTGAAGGGGCCTCGAAGATGTGCAATGTGATGCACGAGCCAGCCGATGAAGGTGGTAGATTTGAAACGGAGGTCGGGGTGATCGCAAGAAAACACCGTGGTTCTCGTATAATAACCGCGTCCCCGAGCCAACAGAGCACTACTACTGACGATGATGACTTCTCGATGTTACTTACTATTCAATGTTATCTCAATGAGATGTACAAGCAAACTACTCGATGTTATCTCAATAAGATGTACAAGCAAACTACTCGATGTTATTGCGATGACTTGTGCAAGCAAACTACTCGATGTTATCTCAATAAGATGTACAAGCAAACTAACCCGATGTTATTGCGATGACTTGTGCAATCAAACTACGATCTAGTACCGCACCGACCGTGCTTATAAGCAAAATCGGGCCGGCAACTAACGGTATCCCGTTAGACGTCGTGGCTCTATGCGTTGGCTCGGATATCGCGTTCCTATTTATTTATCATATTTATCATATTTTTACATATAAAATGTCTATAATATCAATTTCTTATTATCTATTTGCATGCAATCTATATTCTAAAATTTACATCTTATATCTATCTTACATATGAATAAAGTTATCTCTATATTAAGCGCCGTTTCGCACTAAACTCTATATTCTATTCTATAATTCTATATAACTCTATAATAATCTTATTACATAAACCTTAACTTATATTCATATGTAAATCTATTTTCAGTGTGTTAAAATTTACATCGATCTGTATAGGGTGACATAATTAATCTCTATATATATTCACATTCACATTCACTCGATATTCAATATTACATATCGTTACGTTATGTTCGCCAGTTATATATATATATATTCCTGGTTATAATATTAACTCCATTCATATTTTATTTTAAAACGATACATAATAAAATTAGAAATTTCTGTCTACAACGCCGTTGCGTGAGAAATTACTGTAAAGCCATAAAGTCCCGTTCGACTTGCAACTTTCAACTATTGTTTGTACAATTATCATAAAATAAAATATATTATTTTATTGGGCTCGTTCGGGTACCGTAACGTCATACCAATATTATTTGGCGGACCCTATTCAAGTATATTGCTTGTGCAATAACCATTAAACAAAAAATATATTATTTTGCTTTATTCAAAGGCAAAATCCACCGCCTAGTCTCTGGGAATTTAAATTTATTACAAAGGTAAGCCGGTATATGGCTGGAGTCATTGTTCATAAAATTACTAAAAACCCTGAGATCGAAGACGTCCGTTATGAGGAACCGTTGTAATATTTTATGTACCTCTATAACCATTACGTTTGTCTATATTAAATTATACAATCTTCCATATTTGACGTTCTATATGATCGTATAATTCTTGCTATGTAACGTACACTTCAATAGTATATAACGTGTGTAACTCTATCATATTCTGTCTACGAATGTTTCCATGCACACACGCTATATATTCCATACGGCATAATTTTAATCTCATCCATCATGTAATTCCCTACTTAATGCGAATGTAATCTATAAGTCCTCTATACTAACACACATAATTCTATACAATCCGTAATTCAATAATTCTATGCATGATTCTTACATATCCATAATTCAATCCCTATTACTATACATATCACATCTATAATTCCATATGCAATAACTCAATACATACATAACATACCTACAATTCTATATTCAATTTATATATCTATTCTATTATACTCGCATGCATTAAATCTAACAAAGTCTATATTAAATGTCGATAAATCTATATCTATGTTCTCTATAAAATATCAATAAACCTACGTATAAATCTATGTACTACTTATCGTGTGCGTCGCCAACATCCTCCTCCTCGTGCGCAGCACCAACTCCATGTCCTGGCGACGCCGCTGCATCTCCTCGCTCCGATGGTGTCACAGCAGGCTCGTCTGGTCTGTCGTCCATTGCTGTATGGTGGCAGCTTCCGTACGGTGGCTTCTTCTGGTATGGCGTGCGGTCCACATCGATCCACCATACTATTCAAGAATTCCGCCATCGTGTTGAGATCAGGATCCTCTCCATCCATCTTGTCCGCGGTGTAGTCGTACCAACGGAACTTCAATATAGTTGGCATCTTATCTGTGATGCTCTTCAATATTGCGGGCGACTGTAGATATTGCGGTTTTCGCAGCCCTCTTATTGCTGCGACGGTGTTATTAATGCAGCTTGCCAGCATGCATATATTGTATGCGGAATCGCTGATCACTGGCAGTCTCCTTATTTTATTCAGTTCTGCCAGAACCAGGGCGTCCGCTCTTCCATATGACCGTCGCAGCGCCTCCATGATCTCCTCGGGTGTACTCTCCGAGAACAGCAGGCTGCGAACTCCCTCTCGTGCCTCTCCCTTCAGTGCTCTTCTCAGTCGCGCCATGTTCTGCACGTCTGAGAAGAGCGGAGCGGTGTCATCGTAGACGGCATTGAAGGCCACCCACTCCCTGCAGTCCCCTTCGAATGGTGGTAGCTGATGCACATAATCAGGTTGTGGCATCATTCCCTGGTGTGCAGTCTTCATCGCCTGAGCTATGGCTTGGGCTAGGCTTCTATGTTCATGACTCCTTCCATGTTGACCATCAGCTTCGGTGGTGGAGGTAGGAGTATTCTGTGTACACCGAACGACCTCTATGTGTTCGGTGTCTCTCTTGCTCTTGGCCTCCGTGCGTCCCGCTGAATCCCGGATCCAGTCCCTGACCTGCTTCTCTCGGTCTGCTGGCTCCTCGATAACTGAGTCATTATCTTCTTCTTCGATATCTGCTTGGATTACTTCCAAGCGTAGCCTAGCTGCCACTGTCGCCGCTTGTGCCTCCCGAAGCTCTTTCTCAGCCAATGCTGCACGGGCCTCCAGCTCCTGTCGCCTCTTCTGCGACTTCGTGGATGCAGGCCTGTGTCTCCTCAATGTGGATGCTACGGTGACTTGCGTTGTTTCCGTTGCTGAGGTATCGTACGTCTTTGTAGAGCTGCTTTGTTGTACAGCCTCTGTTTCAACTAGCTGTTCGCTCTGTGATTCCTTCTGGCTCCTGGTGACCGGCATCTTGACTGCCGCGAAGATCCGGCTCTCGAAGGACCAGCTGTTGGGGCCGCCGCCTGTCAATATGGCGACACCTCTCGCCCTCGTACGTCACCGGCCCGCGGTTAGGCGGGGTGAGGTGGAAATGAGGAGAGACGTGAGGCGAGGCGACGTTCCCCGGCGGTGGGCGGGCGTAGTACTCTCGAAGGTGGTAGCGAGAGCGCCGGTAGCCCGCCTCGGTGACGACAGTTGGATGCCGGTGATGTCTTGAAGGGGCCTCGAAGATGTGCAATGTGATGCACGAGCCAGCCGATGAAGGTGGTAGATTTGAAACGGAGGTCGGGGTGATCGCAAGAAAACACCGTGGTTCTCGTATAATAACCGCGTCCCCGAGCCAACAGAGCACTACTACTGACGATGATGACTTCTCGATGTTACTTACTATTCAATGTTATCTCAATGAGATGTACAAGCAAACTACTCGATGTTATCTCAATAAGATGTACAAGCAAACTACTCGATGTTATTGCGATGACTTGTGCAAGCAAACTACTCGATGTTATCTCAATAAGATGTACAAGCAAACTAACCCGATGTTATTGCGATGACTTGTGCAATCAAACTACGATCTAGTACCGCACCGACCGTGCTTATAAGCAAAATCGGGCCGGCAACTAACGGTATCCCGTTAGACGTCGTGGCTCTATGCGTTGGCTCGGATATCGCGTTCCTATTTATTTATCATATTTATCATATTTTTACATATAAAATGTCTATAATATCAATTTCTTATTATCTATTTGCATGCAATCTATATTCTAAAATTTACATCTTATATCTATCTTACATATGAATAAAGTTATCTCTATATTAAGCGCCGTTTCGCACTAAACTCTATATTCTATTCTATAATTCTATATAACTCTATAATAATCTTATTACATAAACCTTAACTTATATTCATATGTAAATCTATTTTCAGTGTGTTAAAATTTACATCGATCTGTATAGGGTGACATAATTAATCTCTATATATATTCACATTCACATTCACTCGATATTCAATATTACATATCGTTACGTTATGTTCGCCAGTTATATATATATATATTCCTGGTTATAATATTAACTCCATTCATATTTTATTTTAAAACGATACATAATAAAATTAGAAATTTCTGTCTACAACGCCGTTGCGTGAGAAATTACTGTAAAGCCATAAAGTCCCGTTCGACTTGCAACTTTCAACTATTGTTTGTACAATTATCATAAAATAAAATATATTATTTTATTGGGCTCGTTCGGGTACCGTAACGTCATACCAATATTATTTGGCGGACCCTATTCAGGTATATTGCTTGTGCAATAACCATTAAACAAAAAATATATTATTTTGCTTTATTCAAAGGCAAAATCCACCGCCTAGTCTCTGGGAATTTAAATTTATTACAAAGGTAAGCCGGTATATGGCTGGAGTCATTGTTCATAAAATTACTAAAAACCCTGAGATCGAAGACGTCCGTTATGAGGAACCGTTGTAATATTTTATGTACCTCTATAACCATTACGTTTGTCTATATTAAATTATACAATCTTCCATATTTGACGTTCTATATGATCGTATAATTCTTGCTATGTAACGTACACTTCAATAGTATATAACGTGTGTAACTCTATCATATTCTGTCTACGAATGTTTCCATGCACACACGCTATATATTCCATACGGCATAATTTTAATCTCATCCATCATGTAATTCCCTACTTAATGCGAATGTAATCTATAAGTCCTCTATACTAACACACATAATTCTATACAATCCGTAATTCAATAATTCTATGCATGATTCTTACATATCCATAATTCAATCCCTATTACTATACATATCACATCTATAATTCCATATGCAATAACTCAATACATACATAACATACCTACAATTCTATATTCAATTTATATATCTATTCTATTATACTCGCATGCATTAAATCTAACAAAGTCTATATTAAATGTCGATAAATCTATATCTATGTTCTCTATAAAATATCAATAAACCTACGTATAAATCTATGTACTACTTATCGTGTGCGTCGCCAACATAGGTACAAGTCTGAGAGTCGTGGTAATTTCAAAGTCCATTAAATGTCTTAACTTTAGCAATCACATGCTTAGCAAAGTTATCGAACGATTTAATAGCAGACTCCTTCTCCATCAAGACCAAAATATCGAATGGACATGTACGAAGATTATCACAAAGCATTATGTGCCCTAGTCTCTTCGTGCTAAACCTGAGGCAATCTTGAAGCAAGTGTTACATATTGTAATATTAGTATAGATATAATTCTATTATTTTCTCCCTCCGTTCATTAACCCGTAACCGTAATGTGATGTAGTTAGGTTAAATCAGAGGTGCTCCAACTTGAAAAGTACAAACTCAAAGGTTTTCCCAAAATATACAAGAGTTGTGATTTTATTCCAGAACGATCAGAATACACAAGCGTGCGAGAAGCCAAAATCTGTTGAGTATCACGTACACACTCCAGTGACAGCACCAGCAGAATTATACACAAACATAACCCAACGGAGGAGAAGCGCCGACGCACAAACTTCATACTACGACTTCGTAAGTGAGAAAACTATTGACACACCTCAAACAACGAGCCCCGAAAACAAGCACAGAAAACTCCAGCCTCAATCGCCGGAGGAAGAAATAGACAGTGCGTTTGAAATAATCGATAAATCATAGCAGATCTTTAAAATTAATTAAGTTGCCAACACTAAATACACAGTTTATATTTTACTACAGTTTTCTGAGGAGCAGAATTTAATGACAATTATTGTAACATAAAGAAAGGTAGCAATTAATAGTATAACTAACTAATGTCATAAATCCATAATTATTAAGATACTGTTTTTAATTAAAATACTAGCTTTAGTAAGTAATATGAAATTTGATAAAAAAAATCCAACATTATAAGAGACAATCATATACATATACAGGGTTTTACGCGCGAAAGAAGAAGATAGAATACATTATACAGTGTTTCATATATTCGCGATCTCCTTATTGTATATTGCACTATCTAATACTTACTTTTTGTGCCTCGGGGTATTACGAAGCCTTGGGAAAAGGTGTCATAAAGTGTATTTTTTTATTTATTCACGTGTATCGTTTATATGAATATTTCGTTATTTTTTGTAATGTTTTACTTTTACGACGTGTGTGCTGCATTCGTTTTTAATTTATACCAACACAATATAGTGACATAAACGTATCTGATGATAATAGCAGTACAATCGAGAATCACGACCATCAAGAGATTTATTATCATCAGTCGTTCATGCCGACCTGCACGCCTCTAGACAGTTGGTTATACAGGCTGATCTCTAAACACGACAAACTAATAAAGTTATTCTATAATACGTTTAATAGAAGAGTAATATAGCAATATTAGATATATTTTTCCAAAAACAGTATCGATATAGTAAAAAAGTTATCGGTTATTATCACTAAAAATTAATTGGATTTGGTTAGTTTGACTGGCAATATTGTCATACCTATTTTTTGATTACGTTGCATTATCTTTCAACAAATTAGATATCTAAGTATTGTCTCGTGTCGATTGAAATCTATGTGGAATAAGAATTACAAGACGAATTATGCGATGAGTTATCAGTTATTCCAAAATAACGCATAATTTGAACGGAAATCCCACTTTATTTATAATCATTTTTGTTGATAACGGGCTATAAAGTAAGGCAGTCTAAATAATTACACCTAAGTATCTGATACCAGTGTAACGATAATGATTTAGTAAAAATAAACTAAAATAAATATAGTATATTAATCTTAAATTATAAGATTACTAGCCTCTGCCCGCGACTTCGTTCGCGTGGAATAGTTTCTTTGGGTTAACGCTAACACGCAGCGGAGGCTCTCAAGAGGCAAAAAACCCCGCTTTTGAAATGTTCTTAATTGGTGCTCCGCTCCTATTGATCTTAGCGTGATGATATATAGCCTATGACCTTTCTCGATAAATGAGCTATATAACACTGAAAGATTTTTTTTAAATCGGATCTGTAGATTACTTCTACAACGTCACAAACTTTATCTCTTTATAATATTAGTATAGATTATAAGATAGTGGTCTCTGTATAAATGAGATATAAGCGACTCTTTCTATAATCATTTCATATTATAATCACATTAAAGACAGGGTAACTATAACACACGTGAATTTTTGACGTAATTCGTATTCTTTGATTGATTAAACACCCGATATAAAATAATGACGTGGCCAAAAAAAAACCCTGCCACCATAATAAGGTTACATTACGATATTTTCCCTCACTGAAATCTCCGGATTTGAATTTATGTCGGTCAACGAGATGTTCAAATACGTTATCATCGAGCTATCATTGCTTCGAAAGCTAAAACCAAACTTTAAAAAAAAATGTCGTGGGAGATTTCCTTAACAAAATTGTTTATCGTGGCGAGAAGAATTAGAAGTATATAATATAATTTGGACATATTTTTTAATATTTGATGTTTTTATTAGAAATATAACAAAAAAATATATTTTCCTCTGTATGAATGAACCTATAGGCAATTTAAGGGTTATAATTAGTGCTAAGATTCATATTCAATAACTCGTCGAGATAATAAAGTTGTGTGATATTGTTTTTTGTATACTATTAAAGACTGAATGTGTTTCAGATTGTATTTTCATTACATTTATATAACAATAGATGTATTGTTCCCAATAGTCATAGATTTTATTTTACTTTTTAATATTAAAACTTATCAGCGAAAGTTATGTGACGTCGATCAGCGCAGACTTAAAAATTAGGTCACACAATTGCCAAAAAAATTTAGGCAGTCTAAATTGCAGTGTTGTGTAAATTATCTAAAGGGTATAAACCGCCTCCTTATTACGTATTTCGAAAGAGCAAAGCGACGACCGAAATGGCTAGATATCGGTTTGTACATGGCATATTTAAATTATGTACCATTTATAATCTAAATAATAATCTTACTTTGCTCTGTAGATTTTTTTTTTATGTCATTGGAGGCAAACGAACAGGCGGGTCACCTGATGTTAAGTGATCACCGCCGTCCATGGACACTAGCAACACCAGGGGAGTCGCAAGTGCGTTGTCACCCTGCGTTTGGGGGAGGGGGATAGGATAGGGAGTGGGGGGAGGGGAAGGGGTAGGTGAAGGGGAGAGAGGGGAGTTGGGCTTTCCGTGCTCTCACTGACCGAACGAAACGCAACAATGCAAGCACCATTACTTCACGTCGGTTTTCTATGAAAGGGTGGTACTACCCCGGTAAGCCGAACCATTCATGATGAAACCAGTAATAGTTTCAGCGTAGCTCTACCACCTACAAAAAAGATTGACTCGGAGGGAGGTTTTGATATAACGTATCTGAAGCAATACTGTCGTTATTTTGCTAAGCCTTGGTTATAACGACTACATAATATTAGATATAATCACAAATTGGTCATTCCCGGTTTGAGGCTCAATAAGTCCAGTAACGGATTTAAGTTTTACAACAAAGTCCAAAGCACGGGTTTTGATGTCAAAAGGCTATTAGAAGGTGGATCAATGTGAACGATATGTGGAAAATGTATACATTAAAAAAAACGAGATCGAGTTTTTTGCCAGTCCTGCTCAATGACGGAATTGCTTTGCGAGCCTGTGGTAAAGTTTTGCGTTTATAACAGTCTCCTGAAGGCTTAAATTAAATCAAATACTTTTGGTTTTGAATTTAAAACCGTCCTTTTGTTTTACGTCATATGTTATCATTGAGAGTAAATTATATTGTATACATGCATATGTACTTTGGAATTGAACGTAACATGCGTGACGGTTGGTGTCATTTGGTGATTATCACATTTACTGTGGTGAAGTGAGATATGAATTTGATGTGTACAAGATTTATTTTGCCATTCTGCTTATGTGTATGCATTTGTGGTATACTTAATGCGTATAATTTTCGTGATACTACCAGATCCGCAATCATTAGTAGCGGGGCCTCATGGACCGCGGGTGTAATTTAGAACGTCTTATTTAACTCTATCGAAACAGTATAAAATATTTTCTTCTGCGTAGTGTTTTCCCAGCCTGGTGCTTTCCCGGTCTTCGGCATCCTTTTGTGTTTCTTCTCCTTTATGCCCACCTTCGCCAACTCCAACCAGCGTTTTTTTGGCCTGCCGCGAGATCTTGGGCCGTGTACGGTGATGTTGAGACATCTATACATCGGACATCTAGTCTAGAGGCCTGCGACTTATGTGGCTGTACCAGCGGAGACGACTTTCCTGCAGCTTGCTTGCGATGTTACGGACTCCAAGACTACCACGGATGTATTCGTTTCGAATCGATCTACTCGCGTAACACTACATAACCATCGCAGCATCTTCATCTCAGTGACGTGTAGCTGCTGGACGTGTCTACCTAGGACCGGCCACGTTTCGCTCCAATACGAATAAAATATATATTTATGATATTTTGTTATTGCATAAGTTAATAATTCTTCGTTATCTCGTTATATATCGGTCAATAATCGACGTATTTACAAAGTGCGACGTATCATTGTCGGCCGCTTTCTGATTTTCTAGGAAACGGGTACGCTTATCATTCTTATTTCTTATCATATAATTATTGATTCATATCTATCTGGGATCATTAATCAGTTTGGATGTTATCGTTGTACTGTACGGCGAACGAGTTGTTCTAATTTATTATGGAAATGATTATATGCCGCCTATATGTCTAAGTATATATAATTAGACAGACACAAAACAATTAAGTAGGTTGCTATTGAATTGTCAATTCTTGTAACTAAGTTTTACTAATATATATATTTAAAAAATGTTAAAATTAAATAATTTAAAGACAAAACTTAAAGTGACTTAGAAATTGTAACAAACGTTGTTTTTATAGTATAGACAGGATTTTGAATAATTCATCACTCAAGGATTATTCAAGGGTGGAAGCTAAGAATTAACTTACTTACTATGGATAAGTATGGATGAAAGAAAAGGTTCAATTTTTTTTACAAAAAAAATAAACCGCCTTCAATGTGAAAAACTAATAAGGCACTAAAAAGCGAAAAATAACTGAATTATTAAATTAACCAAATTAAATAAAAAATATTGATATTCGAGCTACTTAATAATATATTTGAAGTCAATGCCAACCTAAATTCATATTATTTACATACAAAGTTTTGATCCACTCTCGTGTCCCATGATTCTGTATAGTAAACATATTTTATTACCTGCAACAAATTTGAACTGTAGGTTGGCATCGATTTCAAATATATTATTAGGTAGCGCGAATATTAATATTTTTTATTTTATTTGGTTAATTTAATTATTTAATTTGTTAAGTTAATTTTGTTATTTTTCGCTTTTTAGTGACTTATTAGTTTTACACATCGAAAGCGGTTTATTTTTTTTTGTAAATAAATTTTATTTCTCCATGTTTAGTGTCCATAAATATATCTAGTTTCTAATGGGAATAATAAATCAAATCAAATAAACGATATTTGAATATTTTGAATTTGAATATTTGATTGAATAATTTGAATATTTTCTTCAAATAAAAAAAGAATAATTAAAATCGGTCCACAATTGACGAAAATATCGATTAACATACATAAAAAAAACATACAACCGAACATAGTAACCTTCTCCTTTTTCGAAGTCGGTTAAAAAATAGGATTTTCCCTAAGCTGGTAACATTAAATTAAACACTTAAACAAAACTAAGATAGGTATATATTCTATATTATTTACAATATATTATATTTTGATTTTTTTCTTCTTCGGCTTCAGAGCTAGAGGACCACCTATTTTGAAAACAGTGCTGAAAATAAAAATAATAATTTTTGTACTATATTATACGTAAAAAGAAAAATTATGCGAATTACATCGCTTGCCCCACTTTACCATGGCAAGAAAACCAAACATAACGTTTAGTGCATAGAAAAACAGTCGTTTCTTAATACTTTTATATTATATTAAAATAGCGAGCACGGCGGACGTTGTCCCGCCCAGATAATAAAAAAAACCTTGACAATTATACATCTAAACCTCCCTCATGAATCACTTTATCTACTGGTGAAAGCCGGATGAAAATTCGTTTAGTAGTTTTTGAGTTTATTGCCAACATACAGACAGACAGACGTGACAGAGGACTTTGTTATATAATATATAGTGATGAAGATATCGTGTTCATTTTTCTTTTAGGTAAGAACCGAGAAAGTTAGACACTTTCTCGGTTCGAAAGTCTCGGAAGTAAAACTATCGATATGATATCTCTGAACCGCCTACTTTGAGGTCCTACCAAAAATAAAACGACGAGATCGGTTTGAGACATATAATGAAAACTTAAATTTAAGTACAGTTTCGTGCCTTATACGTAGTCGTATGTTATTCTTGACACCGCTTTTCAGTTTTGTATAGATTCTAACAAGCGCCATCTCTTGATCCCTTGCGTAAACATATTACCCCGTTCAATCTCGATCGATATCTATCCCTACCTACTAGGTGTTTTTTGTATGATGCGCGTTTAAAGACAGTGCTGTATTATTTTATTTATAGACATAAAACGTGTTTTAATATAAAAAAAAAATATAATTTGTTCACGAATTTTAAAATTACATTTAAGCAATTATTATCAGTTATATATTTACAAATAAAATCACTTAGAACCGAGACCAAATTTAGGAGAGAATACTTGTGGCTTCAGGCCCAGGATCACCTATATCAGAGGAGGTTTCCGCAATCTCAGTTTTGACATTTTTTTTATTAATATTTTATTTTATATTATAATGGGCAAACGAACAGGTGAGTCACCTGATGGTAAGTGATCACCGCCGTCCATATACACTAGCAACACCAGGGGGTTTATATAAACGTTTTTTTAATATAATATATCCAAGTATATTCATATTTCCATTTTAAAATTATCCGGGGCCTCCAATATAACATTGTCCCGGACCTTGTAAGTTTTAAATCTGACCCTGTATAAATAGGACTAAGTATAGAGTAATTAAAAACTACTTACTGACAAGTTGTGCAAATCGGGCTGAATTTGCAGAATACTGTAAAAAAAATAATTTAGTTATCAATTTAAACGTGTTATGTTGTTTCTGAAATATATATGGGGCATTCCATGCCAAATCACCGAGTTTTTTTTTCGACCCCTTTCGATTTGGCTAAAAATTTGGTATTATTTTCTACCCTACCAATAACATTTTTCTGAATTTTTTCAGATTTTTTTACCCAACCTAAAAAAAGTTATGAATTTAAAAAAAAAACGCTCTTATTTTTTTAAATTGCTATAACTTTGACACAAATTGACCTTTTGGCACTTTTTTTTTTGTTTATTCTTGTTTTTAAATGTAGTTTTTAGAAAAAAATTCAAAATAATTTTCAGAAGTAAAGAACAATAAAATATTTTAGTTTTTTCAAGAAAACCGTCGTTTTACTCTTATTAATACAGTTTATGTTTTTTTTAGTTTAATTTTTTTTTTACTTTTGAGGTTATAAAAGCCAACCAAAATCGTTTTAGTGCAAAGTTTAAGAAAATAAGCAAAATTTGAAAAAAACTTTTTTTTTAAATCGAAAAAAAAAATTAGAAGAATAAGTGGGCACAAAATGGGAATAGTGTGGTTAAATACGGTTTTAGTTGAAGTTTTTTTTGAGACAAAAAAATTTAAAATCCGAAGTGTCGAACTTCGAAAAAATGACGGTTTTCTTGAAAAAACTAAAATATTTTATTGTTCTTTACTTCTGAAAATTTTTTTGATTTTTTTTCTAAAAACTACATTTAAAAACAAGAATAAACAAAAAAAAAGTGCCAAAAGGTCAATTTGTGTCAAAGTTATAGCAATTTGAAAAAAAAGAGCGTTTTTTTTTTAAATTCGTAACTTTTTTTGGGTTGGGTAAAAAAATCTGAAAAAATTCAGAAAAATGTTATTGGTAGGGTAGAAGATAATACCAAATTTTTAGCCAAATCGAAAAGGGGCAAAAAAAAAAACTCGGTGATTTGGTATGGAATGCCCCATATATATATATTTATATCGTACAGGATGATAATATATTTACTATAGTCTGACCGCAGCCGTTGTACCGCGCCTTAGATATGCGCAGGGAGGCGGGGAGTGGGAATGAAACAGCATGAACTCGCATGAGATTCCTAGTGTCAGACAGATCTTACGATAAAGCACAATTTTTTGAAGCTGTATATTTACGAGTATATCCAACCCTTGTTTTTGTCCAATATGATTTTTAGATAAATCCAAATAAAGAACCAATATAAATGAAATGAATCCTTAATTCTTGGAAATGTAGAATATTAACGAACAATGTACGACCCAACTTTAGATATTTTATCTCATGTACATCTGATACAGATAGTCCGTTCGCCCCCCTCCCCCGTCTCGCCGCCCGTGTACCTATGGCGCGGTACAGCAATTGCGGTCAGACTATATTAAATACTAGCTGTACCCGCAGCTCCGCACGCGTTTTTCTTTTTTAAATTGGATTAAAGAAATATAAAATTGTGCGACCATGTACAATTGTAGAAATGCTCTTTAAAACAATTGCTTGCGTGGTTGCGGCCATGCTCGTCAGCAAGGATGTGTGGAATGCTATGGCCTCCTTCTGCGAGGAAGTCGTCTCGCAGAAGGAGGCGGCGGAGAGGGTCCGTGAGGAGGACGCTCAAAGTGACCCTCTCCGCCAACGGAGGACAGGCAGGAGGTGGCGGCAGTTTATCCGCCTCCTCCACCGTAACCGGATTAGCCTTCCCATTGCACAGGTCCGGCGGACGGAGGAGACGACTGGTGTGTACTCGGTCGTCTCCTGACAAGGACGGGGCCCGGCGGCAAGGTTTTCTGCTGGGGCTGCACTATGAAGTCTGTAGAGATCTCGTGCCGCCCAACTATAGCGGCGGACGTACACCGTGGGGCTTTAGTCCGTGCGAGTCTCCCGAGGGTGGCGTATTCATAAGGGTTTTCCCCACGTAAAAAAAGGCATAAGAATTTTTCGGGATTCGCGTAAAATTACTAGATAAAATTGGTAACACTATCGGCTGACGGTGAAGGAAAACATCGCGAGGAAACCTGATCCTGAGAAATTCTTGTAGTACTACTGTGTTGGAGAAACTGTGGATTTCTCAGGGGTTGAAATCACCAACACGTAGTTGGTTGGCGTGATGATTATGCCCGTAACTTTCTTCGGGAATAGGCCTATGTCCCTGCAGTGGGTCTCTTACAAGCTCATGTAACGAGCAAAGACTTGAACATGAAATAAACGGAACATGTTTTAAGGTTTATCATAACTGTTTATCTCACAAGCGAGTATTGTGATTATCTAGCAATTGATTACTGTGATTACTTTAACAGGCGAGTATTATGGTGTATTTTATATTGTCACCAAGTATTTTGAAAATGAAATGTCTCATAAGGTTTGCCTGTAAGAGATCGCACTAAGCGATAACGCCGGCTGTACACGTATACTGTAAATTACTGATTAATTTTTTTTTACATTTTAAAGTGTGCAATATAGATTTTATTATTCTTATGTTACAGGTGAGTATCATGATTATCTAAAAAGTGAGTATTGTGATCATCTAACAGGTGAGTATATGAGTATCTAACAGATGAGTATTATGAGTATCTAACAGGTGAGTATTATGATTATCTAACAGGTGAGTATTATGAGTATCTAACAGATGAGTATTATGAGTATCTAACAGTGAGTATTATGCGTATCTAACAGATGAGTATTATGAGTATCTAACAGGTGAGTATTATGAGTATCTAACAGATGATCATTATGAGTATCTAACAGGTGAGTATTATGAGTATCTAAGAGGTGAGTATTATGAGTATCTAACAGTGAGTATTATGAGTATCTAACAGTGAGTATTATGCGTATCTAACAGATGAGTATTATGAGTATCTAACAGGTGAGTATTATGAGTATCTAACAGATGATCATTATGAGTATCTAACAGGTGAGTATTATGAGTATCTAAGAGGTGAGTATTATGAGTATCTAACAGATGAGTATTATGAGTATCTAACAGTGAGTATTATGCGTATCTAACAGATGAGTATTATGAGTATCTAACAGGTGAGTATTATGAGTATCTAACAGATGATCATTATGAGTATCTAACAGGTGAGTATTATGAGTATCTAAGAGGTGAGTATTATGAGTATCTAACAGATGAGTATTATGAGTATCTAACAGTGAGTATTATGCGTATCTAACAGATGAGTATTATGAGTATCTAACAGGTGAGTATTATGAGTATCTAACAGATGATCATTATGAGTATCTAACAGGTGAGTATTATGAGTATCTAAGAGGTGAGTATTATGAGTATCTAACAGATGAGTATTATGAGTATCTAACAGTGAGTATTATGCGTATCTAACAGATGAGTATTATGAGTATCTAACAGGTGAGTATTATGAGTATCTAACAGATGATCATTATGAGTATCTAACAGGTGAGTATTATGAGTATCTAAGAGGTGAGTATTTGATTATCTACCAAAGGTTTAATAAGAAAAAAAATGAATATGTATCAAGGATTACCACTTAAACAGACGGAACAGACGTATCCAATGGTGAGGAGTTCATGGTGACAGAAGCAAGCGGCTCTATAGTCCACGCGGCCTCGTCCCGGTAATACCAGCTTGCTTCGCTCACTCGTATCCGGCAGGAACACCCACTAGATTTTGTTCATAATTTATATTATTCCCGACGGATTGGTTAAGTCTACGTTAACGCGAGCGAACCCGTGAGAAAAAGGTAGGTTCTAATAATAGCATTATTACTTTCTTTATTTGAGACTTGACGTATGTTATACTTTTTTTCTGAACTCGAGTACATTCATCAAAAATGGACGTTGTAGGAAAATCCCTTGAGTAACCTGGAACACTTAGAAACTCTTCTCTTAGTAATATAATATGCCCAGAAAACGCAAAACTAGTTTTCTTAGGACTATCTCTCGAGAAGGGGCTTTCATTCGGCAGTGGAACATATTCCCATTAATATTGTAATGCCATACTGGGAAACCGTGTCAAATCAAATCAAATCAAAATATTCTTTATTCAATTTAGGCCCTGAGAAGACGCTTATGAACGTCAAAGCTACCACCGGTTAGGAAAACAGCCCAGTCATCGAGAAGAACCGGCAAGAAACTCGATCTGGTTTATCTTTTCATGTCATATATTTTTATAGGAACATAAATATTTACATTCGTTATTAGTGGATGCACAAAGAGGGGTGTCATTTCCAGACGTCACAATCGTTTACATATTGATCCACCCTATAATAGCCTTTAGATATTAAAACCCGCTTGACATGGTTCTTGAACTCACTATCAGGCAAATCGGTAATGTGTTTTGGGACTTTGTTATAAAACCTAACACTATTACCTAAAAAACTGTTTTTGGATTTAGTGAGCCTGAAGCATGGAATGACCAATTTGTTACTGTTTCTAGTATTTAAATTATGCTGGTCTTTTACTAGATCCAGCATATCAAAGTTTTTGCGGACATACATTAAATTATCAAGAATATATTGGGAGGGCAGAGTTAAAATACCGAATTCCTGAAACTTAATCTTTAATGATTCGCG
Organism: Antheraea yamamai; assembly: GCA_036509395.1. Lineage (NCBI taxonomy): Eukaryota > Metazoa > Arthropoda > Insecta > Lepidoptera > Saturniidae > Antheraea > Antheraea yamamai. The sequence continues at coordinate 6,852,195 of AP028449.1, read as the reverse complement.
AGGCCTCATACTATAAATTGCTCGAACTGCTCGTTTTTGTAATAGGAATATGGTGTCCACCTCAGCTGCTGTCTCCCACAACAATAGGTCAAAAAATTTATATCAATAGGTACAAATCTGTATTAAACTACAAATCTAAGCATTATAGCTGTGTTTATGCGATGGGAAAGTTGCAACAATTTTATTTTTTAATGTAGCATAAATATAGCAAGAGAAAAAAACAGTTTTTGTTACCGGTAAGATTAAAAACAACAAAATCAAGGACCTACTTACCAGTAAATATTGCAGAAGACCCTCCAGACTGGGCACTTTCAGGTACAGGCCTCCAGTGATGTCACAACCCTGCTGCAGAAGGCTGAGGTGCTTGTCCAATGAACACACATCAATTAGTATTTGCTGTTTCTAAAGAGAATAATTAAATTTAAAATAATTATTTAATTTAATTAATATTTAACGAACTGTGAATATATTATAGTCTTCTATTGATACTAAAATAACATTGGAACCGTTACGTTTGTACATCTTTACTAATATTATAAAGATGGAGGGTTTTACTGAACGCGCTAATCTCAGGTACTACTGGTCCAATAGGACGGGGTCCGGCGGCGGCGCTTTCGCTGCTGGGCCAACCACTGGGGCGGCACGATGAAGTCTATATAGATCTCGTGCCGCCCCAACTATAGCGGCAGACGTACACCGTGGGGTTTTAGTCCGTGCAAGTCGGACATAACCCACCCTCTCCCACGAGAGGGTGGTGTATCCATAAGGGATTTCCCCACGCTAAAAAAAAAAACAAAAAAAAAAGGTACTACTGGTCCGATTTGAAAAATGATTTCATTGTTAGATAAGTCATTTATCGAGGAAGGCTATATATCATAATTCTAAGACCAATAGGAGCGGAGCACCAATAGAGAATGTTACAAAATCGTTTTTTTTTCTGCTTTTGAGAACTTTCGCTGCATGTTAATGTTAGCCCAAAGTAACAGCAGTCAACAGCTAGTTGAATATATTCGACAAAAACTTATTGCAAATGAAGCAAAGAGTTTAACCTCCTAAGGCCCAAGCTATAATGACCGAGATTACTTAAAAACCCAGTGTTCAACATGTTTGCACGTTTGCACGTACTGTAGTCTTTTTTTTAATGAAAAAATCAATCAATATTTTTTATCTCTTGTTCGTTTAAATCAGCTATACTCAACCTGCGGCCCGCCGGGTCTTTGTAGTTGGCCCAACCGATTATATTTTATTATCAATTATTCTAAATTTCGTGCCCAACAGAAAAACTATGAGCACGCTGAGTAAATTAAATAAATCCCAGATAACCCGAACGCAATGCGTTCCTTATGTGATATAAGGGTTATACCAAGCTCGTTTTATTGGACGACCATTTTCCACTACATTAATACGTTGTTAATTTCAAATTATGTTTTTTTATATAACACCTAAATATTTGTAGTTTGCTGCCCGCGACACCATCAGTTAACCGTGTTTGTGCCTCAATTAAAAAAAAAGTTAAGTATCACTAATTTAAGTGCACACATTGGGCGTTTAGATAATCCTGAGTTTTATATGAAAGAACATTTTAAAACAATATTCTTGGGTTATATGACGTTAATCACAATATTAGGTGACATTACAGTTGGCCCAAACTTTGAAAGTTAAATCCATAATACCTGAATGTATATCATATTGTACACTAGGCTTCTTGGATGATTTTTTTTCAAATAGGCCTGAATGCTACGTGTTAGTTTGTACAATAAATTGTATGTTAGATATTACCGAGGTTAAAGAGAAGTACACTCTTGGACAAGTACAATCTTGCCAACCTTTTTGACCGCTCTGAATATAGACGTAGAAGACAAATTTAAGTATTAATATGTATATCATCAAAACAAGGATAAATAAATAGCAATTTTAGATTCCCAAAATGATATTTTAACTTGATTGTGTATTAAACTTTTGACTGTATTATGCTAAGCCCCGATCTCATTGCTATGTTCAGAGCAGCCGAAAATATTGACAAGAACTTAGAAACTAGTTTTATAAAAGTTATCTGTCTGTTCGAGTATGCTGAACACCGAAACCACAAGACGAATTTCCATGGGTGGTAGAGCCACTCTGAAGCCTTTACTGATTTCAGCATGAATGAGTCGGCTTGTCCGGGGTAGTACCACTCTCTCACAGAAACACCGACGTGAAGTAACAGTGCCTTGCATTGTTGCGTTTTGTTCGGTTAGTGAAAGTGCTGTATAACCTACCTCCCCTCCCCCAAACATAGGGTGGCAACACACTTGCGACGCTTCTGGTGTTGCAAATGTCTATGGACGGTGATGATCACTTAACATCAGGTGATCCACCAGTTAGTTTGCCGCCTATGATATATAAAAAAAAAATTACACAGATGTTTGAGTGCAGCTTGGGGGCATTGTATAGACTTGAATTTACAAACTTGAACTTAAGAAATAGTAAAAACACTGTATGGGAAAAACATAAAAAAATAATCAACGCACATTATAAAACAAAGTCCTCTGCCACATCTGTCTATCTGTTCGCGATAAACTCAAAAACTACTGAACGGATTTTCATGCGGTTTTCACCAATAGATAAAGTGATTCATGAGAAAGGTTTTGGGCATATAGTTTGTCAAGGTTTTTTTATTGACAGGGCAGTATAACATCCGCCGGGCCAGTTAGTTATAAATATAATGTCGGTATCTGAAATCGCCAACAATACTTATGCCTTTCAGCGAGAATAACTTTGCCCAACAGTGGGACACTTACAGGCTAACATTATTATTATTATAAATAACCAGTACATTTATATTTACCTATGTTAGAAATCTATTCTAAAGGTGGTATTTAACATAAAATTAAAGAACTCAATAGATACCTGAGCAGCGAAGAACACATTCATATAATTGATGTATTGTGTGGCGGCATCAGCACTGCCCGTTACTATGAGGATTCGACTGCTGACATGAAGACCAGGTGAAGTATGGTCACGTATCTGGAAGTATGGTCCTTTATTTATAATATACTAAAAAAATTGTCTAAGATTTTGAAGTAAATCTTCTAATAGGAGGACTTAAAATTTTAATCCGCAAACTTTTTGTGTGACGAAAAACGGTGGTAGTAAACACTGTGTCGGGTAGAGTGTTGGAAACACCGGCTCGCGTCCGATCATCAAAGTTAAGCAACGTCGAGCGCGGTTAAGACGAGTGACTTGATTGGTTTTTTCAAATAGCTAAAAACCTTTTTCATAATTTAATTTATTCCAACATTTTTCTCGGACTTTTTGTTACAAAAAGCACTTTTTGGAAAACAAAACTTTGCTGGATGAGCTGGTTAAACAGACAATTTAAAAAAATCATATACCAAGTGATAGGTTAAACACTTGCAGTATTCTAAGATATAATACTTCATGGTCACATTTAACATACAAAATAATAATATCAAAACAAATATTAATAAATAACAAAGATACCCTTAGTTAAAGTTTGTTCTAAGACTTTCAAAAGTATAAACACAATCGTAATAAACCTAGGTGCCCAAAGCAGTAAGTGGCGACCCGGAGTTAATAGCCTTGGATAATAAAACGGACAATAAACCCTTTTGTTTATTACAACAATCCCAGGACGAAATAATCTCATCACTCCCAAAAGATAAATGTGCTACAGAGCTTGAGTCAAGACTTCAATTCCATGAACAATTTATGGCAGGAGCACAGTTTAATAGTCGGACTGGGTTCTGCAAAGAAAAAGGAAGACCGAGAAATAATAAAATCCTTTCTACAACAAGTTGAAAATGTTAATTATAAAGCGCACGCAATGAATTTAGAAATGCAAAGTGAGTGGTTAACCTTAGGTGAGTTCTGCATAACGTTAGCCCTGAAATGGCGCACCCTACTTTATGATTGGTCTCCTGCCCAATTAAAATTCTATCTTAATGCCTTCCAAATCACCCTCCCAGACCAACGTAACCTAGTAAGATGGGGGAAAGTCTCTGAAAAATCTTGCTTTACTTGTGGTGAGGCAGTAGGTACTGCTAGGCACTTATTGGTAGGTTGCAAGGTGATGCTTGATAGGGGTTATTACTCACGCCGACATGATAGAGTACTTGAAATCATACGTGAAGCAGTAAGTCTTTCAGTAGCTAGAGCCCAAAAAGGATTGACCACAAATAAACGACAAATTAACTTTATAAAGGATGGCTCAACTGTCAACTCTAAAAGCAAGCCTTTCTCAATCCTACGTACTGCACCTGACTGGACTATTTTAATGGATACGTATGACAAGCACTATAAAATCCCAGAGGATGTTGGTGTTTCGTCATCCAGACCGGACATATTCCTCTTCTCTAGACACATTAAACATATAATACTAGTAGAGCTTACTGTACCGTGGGAAACCAACATTCCTAAAGACCACACAATCAAATTAAATAAATATTACGAACTAAATAAAAATGGCTATGTGGTTAATTTATACGCGGTAGAAGTAGAAGCGAGAGGTATACAACCTTCTGAAGGACCTTGGCCTGTCGAGAACTGCAGTAAGTTCTATTTTAGAACGAGTATCAAAGGCTGCACTAACAGGTTCCTACCAAATTTGGCTAGGCAGGGCGGGAAACTCGAGCAGTGAAGGTGAGCGTTGATGCGCATCTCAAAGGGGGCCTCCTTAAACCTACACCTGGGTCGCAAGTCCTGGGAACTGCTCTGAGTTTCTCCCTCTGCCACACGATGGACCCGGCACCCGCACGGTGAATCCATGGAAGGCTAAGAAGTTCGTCTCACTCTCTTCATACTATTCCCATGGTCCCTTTCAAATGAAAGTGAAATTACCCGACGGTCATTGACACTGTGCTTTAACATACAAGTGTAGAGGATTGCGTATAATTATTGTATTTTTCTAGATAATTAGACCAAATATTAAGCACCAATCTTTTTAATTGATTTAGGACGAGGATCGAGTGCAGTCTATCCTCCACAAATATTGCTACTGTCTAAACTTTCAGCCTGTATAATTTAACCATGTTGCTTATAATTTATTAAAATGTGTTACTTCGCAGAAAAAGCAGGGTTATTTTTTCGACTCGAACTTGTATTGATTGACAATTTAACATAATGTTTAATACACTATTACTGTTCGAAACAACTTAGTAGTTAAAAAATTATGTTAATTGAACACCGTTCAACTAATAATGAAGAAGAGTTATTATTATTCTTATTAAGATATTAATTTTAGTATTAATGTACATTTGACCTAGGGAACAGTACCATTTCCTGGAGGAACGGTACAATATTTATTTTTTATGCTAATGTATATCCAATTTTACAGATTTTATTTCGATTTTAACCCCTGGACTGTTTAAAGCCATAAGAGTTTAATCTCTATACAAAAAAATGTAGTCCTTATGATGCACTGGTCAACAGAGTGTTAGCAGCATAAGTTTAAAAAAATACCTTATTTAGCACAAAAATTGCAAAATTTCACCAATTAGAAATTATGTAATGTAAAATTATGATTAGAAAAAAATTGGCTACATATTTAAAAACTTCATTCGCCATTATGAGATTTGGGTTTTAAAAAGTCAGCTGAGAGGTTTAATATTATGAGTTGAGTAGCGATGGTGTGAAACAGAAACAAACAAATTCACACTCTTATTTATAATATTAGTTAGGATGACTGTTCATCTCAAATATCACCAAAGCTCATACGCCTGTATGTAGGAGACACTCACCCTGGATATAAAACACAGTGCCATAGCTAATGCCCCAGCTAATAGAGATTCTCCAGCCCTCTCATCTTGTGGTTGACTTTTTACTAAATTTACCAATCTGAAATTCGTAACAAGACAAATTTTACATTAAAAAAATTGACCAACTAATGCAAAGCTGATAAATAATTTACTTAATAATTTGTCTTGTACCGCTACATAATATTTATCTCAGGTAAAACACTTTGTTGTTAATACAAGTAATTTTCTAAACATTAAATAGCCTAAAGTCTAAGAATGACATTATATTTCATCAACAAAATATGAAACTAAATAATTAATTATAATAAATTTTGTAGGTGGTAGAGCCACGCTGAAGCTATTATTACTGGCTTCAGCATGAATGGGTCGGCTCGACCGGGGTAGTAACACCCTCTCACAGAAAACCTACGTGAAGTAACAGTGCTTGCATTGTTGCGTTTCGTTCGGTCAGTGAGAGCGCGAGCGCCGGAGGCCCACCTCCCCTCCCCTCTCCCTAAGACAGGTTGGCAACGCACTTGTGATTCCCCTGGTGTTGCAAGTGTCTATGAACGGTGGTGATCACTTAACATCAGGTGACCCACCTGTCTGTTTGCCTCCTATGATATAAAAAAAAAATCAATGCATATCTCTGTATATTTTCATTATATTTATGAATATTGATTTTTTATGTTATAGAGATCTTAGTTCTAAAGTACATTTGGTGAATAACACAATACTAACAATAGTAAATGAAGTCTTCTACATATAAATGAACAAGCTTTAACTGATAATAAAAAAATGAATACTAAATATAACTTAATCTGAATAAATAAACTATTTTATATTAATTTTATAAATAAGCTATTTTGAATAGAATATCTGAAGGAAGTGAATAAGTAGTCTAAATAATATTAATAAATATATATAAAGTTAACATGTCCGCAGAAGTTAATATAAATAAAAAAGTACATAAGGCAGGCATTTCTATTTAAATCACCATAAAATAAAATCCCATTTTCATAAACAAAGAGAAATATCTGTACTGGTAGGCTCTACTGTCATTAAAGCGATTAAAAATAAGGAAACACCCATTATAAAACATTTTCAGAAGATAAACCTATAACAAGGCTGAAGAGTAGATAAAAGTATATGACAGATAGAAATTTTACATAAATACAGCTGCTAGAAAAATGAATCAGTTAATCAAAATTTATTTATAAAAAAATATAATGGTAAAATTAAAATAGCATACCTTGTCTTCACAGTTTTTTCCACTAGTGTAAATAATTCATACTGTCCATCTATTTGTCTCACATCAAGAGGTTTTCCTGGACTTGGGTACAAATATTCACTAAAATGATCAGTTTTCATCTATTATTATTTCATTCTTCGTTATATTATTAATTAATTATTATAACAAAATAAAGTAATTGGTCCTATTAAATGTAAACAAGTGTAATGATTTCTATTTTTGTAGTGAATTTCAATGATTTAATATGGCGAGACGTGAGCGGAACATTAACACTAGCGATACCCTATTAAACATTTCAGCCTAGAAATGGCAAGATATCGTTAATCGGACACTCACTTCTATGTTGAAGTTTATGTAAGGTGAAGTTCTGCTCGGATAAATAGTCACAGAGATTATAGAGTGTTTTCCTGACTGACCGATTATACTTTTGTTTACTACACAAGGAATTGCTTCCAACACACGACCAAAGAGGCTGACTGATTCATATTTGCTGATTGGATATGGTATATGGATATATGGATATATGTTTGGCAAAGATTGTCTCGAATTTGTTGATTATAACTGGCAATGTATAAAATAGATTTATTTGAAATTATGTGTATTACATCAATTATATATTTATTGTATTATTTTTATTTAGTATGTATATCTTGTATAAACAAGAGAAGTTTCCATCATCATTGAACTAAATGTAGATCTCTTCTGTGATCTTTTGCTTCTACATACACCTCAAATAAGGAAATACAGGAATGAATTATTATCAACAATACAAATAATAGATAAATAACATTAAAATTATATATAATCAAACCTTTTGTGAAAATGACATCCGACAACAGCGAGATCATTTCTAGATTTTTGCATCAAATGAGAATTACCAAATGCAATCACAGCATCCAGTACATTTGTTAGCATTTTTGGGTCTTCCGTTATGTAGCGTTGATTCGGGTTTGTGTCAACAATGATGACCAGGACACTACTATCTGATGGAACTGATAAAGATAATATTATTATAACATTTAAATATAGACAACCATGTACAGATATGCAGTACCATTACACACTTAGAAAGATTGTTTATTAGTACTGTTAGTTAGTACTATTAGGTTATATATACTTTTGAATTTAAAATTATACTATTCATGACTGATTCTGCTTTGATACACTTCATCAATTAGTGATATTGTGCTATAGGGTTGGTGACATAAAACAAATTTCTGCTGTGTTAATTTATTTAATTGTATCATTTAAAAATATGAGAATTCTCAGTAGTTATTTAAAAAAAATGAATAGTCAGACCTACCATCTTCAGTATCCGTTGTCATGTTTTTTTACTGATTGAAATTTATTTTACAATATATAAGTTGTATTAATTACGATTTATTTGAGACTGGCTTACTAAACTAATAGAGAGATCGATGGTAAATGTAGATATTATGAATACAAGTACATTTGTAAATTTGACGTAATACCAAAATAGCTGTCAAAACAACAGTGCTGCCAGCAGAGAGTTCAAAATACACTTCAAAATCTGTTTGTACAAACGATGAAGAGAAATATTTGATTATTGTTGGGGTCAGCTGGTGAGGTTTCAGAAACAATGAAACATTGGTTGACTTCAGTAACTTCAGTGGACTGTATATTTTAACTTTTCACAATGTATATAATCGTATGTGACGAGCCGGTGACAATACATATTTTTCGCGGTTTAACACTACAATTATAGCCTTACAAGTAGTACATTATACGTGCCTTACTGCCGCACGTTCATCCATACATTTACATAATTCACATAAATTCACATTATATTTTTAGTGATGGTTCCGTATAACATTAGACAAATAATAATAATAATCGTATTGGCGGTTATATTTGAATTGTTACATAAAGGATATTTCTAAATATCACATAAGACATATTGAACACAGAAACCAAGTAAATAAGAAATACGACAGTTTATCTGTACGTATTATGTAAACAAATTTATACACATAACATAGTTTTCTGTCTATACCAACACATTAAACCTCACATATACATTTTCTTAGTATAATATACATCCCATTACGCAAATAGCATAGATAAAAAAATATAAATAGCCATCTGTTCGTAGAAAAAAACATTTATTAAACATTTATTTACAACATTTATTTCTAGCTCATCTGTCCGTAACAATTATAATAAGAAATTCCTTGATTTATATGAAACGACAACCTTTGAATACGTCACTAATTATGATATTTTTGATTATCAAAGCATTTCTGCGTTCTTTTTATATTATTAAAATTATAAAACTGTTAATAAAATATCAAGTAGGGTATAGAGTAATCCCGTCAGCATACTCGACAAAGAAATATACATTATTTCAGCTCCCACATTTTTTTTAGCTAAATGTGTCTGTAGCTACCGAGTATATCATCTTTGACAGGCTGAAACTTTTGTAAATATTGTAAATAGAATGGCGTTCAAACAATTGAACAAACAAATGAAACATCGTGTGCGCGTATAAATACCTTATATGGTCATATAAATAAATACTCTATTTTCACGCGCTCCGAGTATTACTATTACGCTGTCCGTCTCAGTATAGAATCTTATAGTAGTGAGCCCGAAGCTCCTACATGTCTAAGGCGAATATTAACATTTTCTTTAATTGCAAAAATAAATGTAAATGTACAAATTATACTTTTATAATTGTTTTTACAATTCCTCTTGAACTTCATGTAAAATCTTCTTCAGAATAGGTTTTATCTTACATCAGTGTTTAAGACTCACGAAAGAATTTGAAATCGTACCAAATGATTGTAGCTTACAACACCGTAATATATGATTTATTTGAAACACCTTTTTCTGCAGCTTTACTCACGTCAACAGTCAATGTAAATTTGATGTATCCTTCGGAAAAACTTTTTTTTTTGGTGAAAAACTCTACGTTTTGTTCTATAACCTTGAAAAGGCATTTATTCGGTGTTCGGTTGAATAGTTAAGGGGCGAAGGCCTAACAATGATATGAACTAACATTCGCATTTATAATATTAAATGGAAGGAATTTTGGAATACAACGCTAAGTCTATACTTCTGTGTGTAATATTTAAGAATTATATTACGTTTTCCTTACGTAGATAATTGAATGTAAGAAAATAACTTGTTGTTATGCCTTCAACCTAAATATACTTAGTAAGCAAATCGTAAGAAAATATAATTGGTAATTGTACGTATATAAACTCTTAATTATAACATTTACTGATTAATTGTGTTAAAAATATTAAATGAAAATTCCGTAAGGCAACGTTTTATTATTCTCTATTTAATTGTTTTATAGAACACTAGTCTACAATTACTTTGGGCTTACAAGCTTATTTTTTAAAACCTAAGTACTAATACATCATAGAATAGTTTGGCAAATGGTATAGATAATTAATATTTTATCTATCAAAAAAATTTTTTTTTTTCCCTTTTTTTTTTATTTTTTTTTTTTTTTTTCCCAACATTTTTGGAAATTTTAAATTTCAAAATCTAAAAAAAAAAATTTAAAAAAAATTTTTTAAAATCTTTTTTTTTTTTTAAATTTTTTATATTATATTAAAAAAAAAAAATACTTTTTCTATATTTTTTTTTTTTTTTAAAAAAACCCATCAAAAAAAATTAAAAAAAGAGATTTTTACCCTTAAAAATTTTAATTAATTAAATTTTTTTAATTTTTTTTATTTAATTTTTTTTTTTTTTTTTATTAATTTTTTTAATTTTTTTTTTTTTTTTTTCCCTTTCAAATCTCAAAAATACACCTAACATTAAAAAAATAAGTATCAATTTTTTTTTAGAGTACCGAACGTATTTGAAATCATTTTTTCTTTTAGCGGCACCAAAATCATTGTAGGCCTGTATGATCTATCTAAACATAGATAATAAAAATATTTTCAAGGTGATTAAAATACAGAGGTAGGTATATAACAATGATTGAATTATGTTATTTGTTATGATGTTTATTTATGCGGAGTCGAAAATGTATTTTGTTTTAATGATTATTGAATGCGTGTCTATTCGTATGTTGTATTAATTTATTAGATTAATTGTTTAGAAAGCGCTCATGGACAGATGTTATGCGTTGACACCAAAGTATTATTTGTCAAATGCCCATTCCTAACATATTACTATAGAAGGATGCATCTCATACATCATTTGCCTGCATCCATTTTGACTCGTGCCTGATAACAATCGGTATTAGGTAAATGTAGGTAGACGCCATGTCTCAGAATCATTCGGTTCGAAAGGTTGATTTTGTTATATTATATTATATACTAGCTCCACGCCTCGGCTTTACACGGGTAGTAGTACTAATGAAGAAAATGAGACTATATCTTCGCATTACCATACAACCATCTAATGAATTAAAATGAAACTGAATGCCAATTTCTTAATTTTATCAATATATTGGAAAATCTCTCTACTGACTTCTGTCTTACTCACTTTTTAAAAAGAGATTTTTGACAGATTTTTTTTTATTTTTCCGTATAACTTTTAAATATTTTCTTTTATACAAACCTTGTCTTGTCAATAATGACAAACACAACACAAAAATAATTAACCAAATATGTGCAACTGTTCTGAAACGATGTGCTTTCATACATTCGGCAATTGGTTTTTATTTATGTATATAAAATAGATATAGATCTTATTAAGCACTATATTAGATATCGTAGCTATCAAAAGAAAAAAAAAACGATTTTGAAACTGTCTTCATTGGTGCTCCGCTCCTCGATTCATCTTAGCGTGATGATCCTATAGCCTCCTTCGATAAATGAGCTATCCAACACTGAAAAAATTTTATAAATCGGACCAGTAGTTCCTGAGATTAGTGCGTTCCACCAAACAAACAAACTCTTCAGCTTTATAATAGTAACTACTATAAATTACTACTCTTTAGTTGTACTTAATTCGAGCCGTCATTCAAACTACAATAAGATTTGATAGAGTGGACCGATTTTAATGAAACCAAGACTAAGTTACTCTCGAAAATATGCTTTTCTTGGTAAGTTTTTATTGTAAACACAGTACTTTGGGAGTGATGTCTGTTCATACAAACAGACAGACAGACAGATATTTCTAAAATTATTGAAATGTATTTTATTACTAGCTGTGACCCCGACTCCGTCCGTATCGAACGTAATGTAAAAAAACAGTGACTAATAAATTACTACTCTTCTCTCTACTTGCCTCGAGCCGTCATTCAAATTACAATAAGTTTCGACAGAGTGGACCGATTTTAATGAAACAAAGACTAAGTTACTCCCGAGGATATGCTTTATTGTAAACCCAGTACTTTAGCAGTGATGCGTGTTCATACAAACAGAGAGACAGACAGACATTTCTAAAAATGATTGAAATGTATTCTATTACTTATTCCTAGACACCTGCAACAATTATTTTCATGAAAATCGAAAAAGTACAAATACGGACACCCGTAACAATTTTTTTCACGAAAATTGAAATGTTACAGACCCGTTAGATTTACATTCTTATTATGTATAGATATATAAAAGAAGATTTATGATAATTGTTGTACATAGAGCTGTTCCAATTTAAGAGACGATCAAGTATAATAATTAGATTTAGACATTAATAAATATGCGTACATCTTCATTATCTACATAAAATAAGCATATAGTGTTGTCCATACGTTTAAATCATCTGTTTTTGAATACATTACACAATAGGGTTATAAAACGGTTAGCTATCAGCTAAGGTAGTTAATATTGTATTCCAAACAAAAACCATTACGTTGATTTACATGGCTCTCTTTATCAAAATAAGGGACATGTCGTAGTGCCGGCGAACGAAAATGTAATTTAAGTGTAGATTGTATATAGAATGGTTTAATAGTGTATATATACTATAAAGCTCAAGAGATTATTTTTGACTAGCTTATACCCGTGGTTTCGCTCGTGTTATTGTAGATTTGATCTATACCTCGGAAGCATAACTTTTTTCTCAATTAAAATTTTTCTATGTCCATTTCTGTGCCTTTGAAAACGCGTACCTACCTATACATTAGTTTCATTGTGGTCTAACTACAAGATTTATACAATTATTATTTTACCCCGCGTTTCCCCCCCCTGATTATGAAAAATCCTTTGATATTTTATTTACTAAAATTTTCCTCTTCATTCCCTTTTCCCCCCGTTGAAACCCCCTTAAAGTCCCTTCCATTATTTTTTAATTTTTCCGCGAACAGACAGACAGACAGACGCGGTAGGGGACTTTGTTTTATACTATGTAATGATATTTATTTATTAAAGAAAGATGTAGACTATTTAAAATTATGCTTCAACTCTTAGTAGGGTAGTAAAAATTATAGTAATTCTGGAATAGAAAGCGTGGTAGTCGCGTGGTCGACTCCATAAGTAATTATTTTTTATGTTGGCTTTATTTAAGCTTGCGTAACTGTATTGAAAGTAATGCCATTGAAATCGCTCATGTCACATTCTCATTCGCATTATTTGCAATTAATAATTTTTTATTGACTTTCTGTCCATACACATTCAACTATACAATATATTTGTGCATCATGACATCACAAAACGGAGCATCGCAGAAGGAAAATCCATTGAAAACGGGAATGTTCGATACAATTTCTTATTCAAGAGGCGAGGATGAAGTGCTCTGTTACAAAGTTCTGTCATGATGCTTAACAGAAAACTCAGGCCCCTTTTAAGATCCATTGAACTTACTTCCCCGCACACCATTATCCATTCAAGAATTTTACTATCTTACTTTGAATTAATAAATATTTTTGCACTTTTTAGTTTGTACACTGGTAAAATTAATGCCACAAGGCATATTTTTTCAACTAAACAGCGGTATTGCCGACTAAAAAGTTATTGTACAATGAAAAAATATTAATAAAATAAAAATGAATTTAATACTACAGTATTGCTAAAATACATATACATAAGCCTCGCGCGATAAAGTGACACAAAAGCTTACATCACTGGAACTATATTACACATATCACGTCCACACACGTGCACAAACACATGCTTATACATGAAAGTGGAAGGGCTTTATTTTTTCCCTTATCGAACTGAAATAGTTTAGAAAAATCATCCGACACAAAATACATATAAGAGTTATTGAGGTATGTATGCTTGGTACATATATATATATATTTCAATAACTCATATAAGTATGAATATGTAGCTTAGTTTAGGTTAGCTCAATTAGGCCGTGAATTGCATGAACTAGGCAACAGTCCTAGCTGAGGTGTGTCATGCTCCCTTGAGCTAGTTGTCAAAATAAAATCGGCTGAGTGCCTTAAGCGCTCGCCTTAGTTGTCCAGTGAGGCTGTTAAGGACTTGCTAGGTCAATAACGTAGTCATATCGAGAAAAAAAAGATACATAAGTAATATACTGACTACATAAAATAAAAACACATAACTTAAACGTAGCTATATAGAAATGTATATGAATAATAAAATAAAAAAAATAATAATTAAAAGTATATGCATAACAAAAGTTACTTATAAATAATATAAATTGTAAAATAATGGCCAACTGTGCCTCTTTTGTCATACAAATATCGGAGTAGTTGGATTTTCAAGTTTTAATTTCAGAGTTTTGAAGGTGACGCGTTACCAGAAATATTCTTTATAACAGGCATAGCAAAGTATTGTTAGTAGAACCGCACCCTAACGTAAGACAGGAGCTTATTATTGCATCCAAATTGTGTTTCATCGCAGACGAGATGACAAACCGGCGATACGACGCCAAAGTTATGTCATCTGTCAAAATACATGTTAACAGTACTAGCGTTGATGAGAAGCCGCGATACGGACATGAATAATATTACGGAATGGATGTGACAGGCCATGCTACCTGTCATTTTACGACATTGTTTATGTATAGCTAATGATATTCCTCATATGTATGCCTCGGTGGTCTGCTGTATTGTTCTGTTATTTTTTGTCGACTAAATTATAATTTTCTTACAGTGAAACGTTGCGACCTTTGTAGTGTATATTTTTTATTTTATTGTAATGGCACTTATTTGGTGCTTGATAAGGAATCAAATTGCTTCGTAGTTATGATCTATATATTGAATTAAAAGTTAACCCATAACATTCTATATTTGTTTGTATAAATAATTGTATTTATGTTTTTGATTAAATTTATTGATTTCAATGTTGTACAATATGTATTATGTAGATGAGAAAATACATTAGAAAAAATTAAAAGCAAATATATCCTTTACCTACAAAATTTCCTTAGTAATTATTGTATTTTGTCATATATTATAGGTGGTAGAGCCACGCTGAAGCTATTACTGATTTCAGCGTGAATGGGTCGGCTCACCCGGGGTAGTACCACCCGACCCACAAAAAACCGACGTGAAGTAACAGTGCTTGCATTGTTGCGTTTCGTTCGGTCTGTGAGAGCGCCGGAGGCCCACCTTCCCCTCTACCCCTCCCCCTCCCTCTCCCCCAAATATAAGCTGGCAAAGCGCTTGCGACTCCCCTGGTGTTGTTAGTGTCTATGGACGGTGGTGGTCATTTACCTCAAGTCATTTGAAGTGTTCATAAAAGTCGCAATTATAAACCCTAATAACGTTGTATTAAATAAATATGTCATGATAGTCTATTTTTGACATATGGATCAAGTAAAATGTAGTCTAAGAAGTAAAACTAAACGAAACGAAATCGATGTAATACTTTTGTGTAATACTGTATAACGGCAGACCTGAAACAATAAGAAAAAGGTATAGTCACTCGCTTCTGGATAATCCGGTATTTATTTAGTTGTCGATGGATTGTAAATCCCTCGGTGATCATAGTTGTTCCCGCATTGTGCTTAACATCGTACATAATGCAGTCACTTTATCGTTCTATAATAATTAAAAAAATCATATATATGTTGCACAAATCTTAACAAATACAGTAGAAACTTCAAAAATTATTAAAACACAAAATATGTTTTGTTATGTTACCTTCAATTACCAAAACCTCCATTACTCGAAACTTCAATAAATTGAAATATTCGCCTTCTTAATCTTATCCCACATAAATAGGGTCGGCCCAACATCTTTTCCTTTTCCACTCTCCCCTATCAGGTGTCATCTCAGCGTTCACACTTATACACATATCATTTATCGCACAATCCATCCAAATAAAATAGATCCATGCAGTGTTGTTGTATCTGTTGATAGTACGATATACGAACATACGGCTGATACCAAGCTTTTGAAGTGTCTGGAACATGACCTACGGCTCCATACCCACTTTGTGCAAGGTGATCACTGTAATCCTATTTTCTTTAACACCCATTCCATATTGTAATTTGATAATGGACACGAAAAAATATGTGAAATGGCGCAAAATCAAGAGAAGTTTTTAAAATAATATACGTGTTCCAAATTCAAAATAATTAAAAAGTTGAAAAAAAGAAAAGTTTTTATGTTACAGTATTTATGGCCAGACTAGTTATATTAATCTCGTATCCGCGAGTTAAAGCTGGTTTAGTATATTTTCAAATGTATTATACACTAGCTGTGCCTGCGACTCCGCTCGCGTGGAACATAATGTAAAAAAACATAATGATATCATCTGAATATATTAAGTCCATTTACTAATCTACTTTGCTGTCTATTTAAGTCGCGTCGTCATTAAAATTACAATAACTTTTGATAGAGTGAACCGATTTTAATGAAATCAAGACTAAATGTTACGCGGGGATATGCTTTATGATTTTCTTGGTTTTATCGTGAACGGAATACTTTAGCAGTGATGCGTGTTCATACAAATATATAGAGATTTATAAAAATGATTGAAATGTTTTTTATTACCCAAGACACATGCATAATTTTTTTTTTCACATTAATCTAAAAAGTCCAGACACGTTAGATTTACGTTCTTATCATAATTGTGTACATGTGAGAATAATCAAATTATAAGTGCGTTAGTATAAAAGGTAATTGAATAAGATTTTACGAGAACATTGTTTACAAGGTTTCGTGCCGGTGACCGGTGACGGTACATTAGTGCGGTTTTACGAAAATCGATCTTTAAATAACAATTAAAAAAAAACTCGGGAACGAAATAATTATCCACGTTCCGTTTTGTAATGGGCGTCGTGCTACCGTTTCGCTTTAATAGCTCGCTTGTTCTGAGAATTTAATTACGTACGGAGAGCTCCCAGATTAGCAGTCGCGCGTCGCCTCTTGTTAATAACGTTTAGTAAATGAAGTTACTGCTACATTTAACGTTATTAAATTACTTTTTGAAGAAAATCCTCTTTACGCACGCTTGAGTTGGGGATTGCGCTGTGCAATTGTGAAATTGTTTTATACATCCGAAGCAAGCCGATCTTAGTCGAACGTCTCTCTTTCCTCCGACGTGCCAAAACAATTGCTGGGTATTGTTCTCCTCTTTGTAGAAGATACTTTTTGAAGTTAAATTTCATTACGCACGCTTGATTTTGGGAGTAATCCGGTGAATGCGTGGAGATAGCGTTACGAAAAGTGTGATTGGGCGAGGCGAACGGAAGTTGAGAGGGAGATATAAGTTAGTGAAGATAGAAAGAGAGAAGAGTTACCTTTCGTATTATCAATATATATAAGAGATTCCCACCTATATATTGACTCATCACGATATCTCTGGAACCATAAGGCGTAGCGACTTGAAATATGGTAGTAATATTAGCAAATACGTAACTGAACGAGTAGGTTAGTATAATGTATTGCTCTAATTTTATATTTATATTATCGCATAGAGAATTGGTTGGACGTGTTGAAAGCAGACATAAAGGAGAAACACTTTACACATAAGGATGCCGAAGACCAGGTAGAGTGGAGAAAGCTGAGTAGGAAAGAGGACCCTGATACCAGGCCGAGATTACGCATGGTAGAAGACAAAAATTTGTACACGCGTTAGAAGTTATATATACTTCTTTGGCGTAACAAGATAAAAGTCTTTTCAAAAATTTTATCTTTCGCCTTATTCTGCGTTTGTAGAAAAAACGACACTAACAATATAAAAAAGGTATTTAATACATTGAAAGTTTCAATATAAAGAAATACAAATGAACAAAATGTTGACTATAGCTAACTTCAGGGTGTCAGTTTTTCGTGACGGTGTGCGCGCGCATCGTAATAACTTCAGGGTGTCGGTTTTTCGTGACAGTGTGCGCGCGCGTCGTAAAAATTTACTCTCATCATTTTTTCCTAACGCGCCAAAATAAGTATAACTTCAAAAGATTATCGCATAGCGAATTATTGTTTACTAGCTGACTCATGCCCACTTCGTTAGGCGGTAAACATTTGTAAAAAACTACTTTTTGTGACTTAAATATAAAAGTTAGAAATATGCTGTCTGTGACTTTTTTGTAGGTATTACCGAGCCCCACAGCTTTTCTCTAGAACTTAATCATATATCTCTCATCGTTAAGGCATCGTTCGTAAGAAACGTTTTCGTTCGACCGTTTTTTCTCCGACTTACATTGCAAATCCGACTTCCACAGAAAAGTCTTTTCATTTTTCGGGTTAATATATAACCTATGACACTCACAAATAACGTGGTTTTATATTGGTAAAAGAATTTTCAAAATCTGTTTAGTAGATCCAGATATTACCCTCTACAACGTAACAAACTTCATCTCTTATAATATTAGTATAAATAACATATAAAAAAATAGGAGTATTGCATGAAATTATAATGGTGAAATTCCTAAATAAATAATCGTTGGACTTTTTGGTAATGTGATCTTTAATCTCTTCAACGTTTGAGTATGGAATGTAATAGAAGGTTCCAGTAATATTCAAGACTTTATAACAGTAATGTTATTTATTCTCTTATTTACTTATTATCAATTGCAAGCCCGATCGATACCTACTTATAGTTTTACTTCGCGTGCTTGGGACCTGTACCGTATTTTCTAAGCACGGGTTGCAGATATCATAACGTATAGTGAGTTTGTTTGCTACGTTTTCACACTTTAACTACTAAATCAATTATCATGAATTTTTTTATACAGCGGCACAGAAAAAGGCATGGGGTACCTTTCATCTACAAAAAATGTACATTTTCAGATAGATCAAATTTGCATTAAAACAATCTAAGCCGCGAGCGAAAACTATATACAATCAGTGTAGGTATAGTGGCTCGTTAAGTTTAACATATCTTTAGAAAATTTTAAACTAAACATATTGACTTTGTTGTGAGACATCTTTGATAAACTTTATAGCAAAGATTCTTCTTTACCAAATAAACGCCTTATAGAATTATAATAACCAACGCTCTGGTTTGGGAGTTATCATGAAGCAAAAGCAAAAAACAGTAACAGTTTTTTAGGTAATAGTGTTAGGTTTTGCAACAAAGTCCCAAAGCATATTATCCATTTGTCGGACTTTTGGTTTAAGAGCCATGTCGAGCGTGTTTTTGTGTCACAACGCTATTATAGAGTTGACCAATATGTGAACGACTATGATGTCTTGAACTTGATACCTTGATACCTTGATACCTAACAGCTAACAAATATTGAATTCATCTATATCGCACTCGCAAGTAGTTTAACAATTCCCTAAGGTAGCATTCGTACAAATGATACAAACATTTAACTGTTCATAGTGAGTAAATACGTTGTATTTTGTTACAAAACACTATATAGTCGGTCGGCCAATCAGTCTTGCCTGGTTTCTGAGATACTCGGTTAAACTACCAATAGTTATTGACTCAACAAAGCTATGCACAAGATAAACTGACAAATGGCACATTGAATTTTTCTGACATTTATCGTACTATTGTGTGTTCAGAAACGCAATTTGACAAGTTATCGAACCGATAAGGCTATTGAACAGATAAACTACAATAAAAATACCTCAGAAACCGGGCATCAGTCAGAGCCTGACCAGGTAAAGAGATTTACGCGCGAGTCGACTCGCGCGCTTCAAAATATATTGCGTCCAGATACCGCGTTTTACGCGCGTTTCTACCATAGGAAACGTCGCATACGTCGTACGAATAGACGACTGACGAGACTATGTCGACTCGCCACAGACTCGCGCGTAGTACTGGACACAGTACTGGACGCAGCAATGGGGCCTGAGTATCTCGAGGCGCGCGGCGCTCGCGCGTCGTCGCACGAGTCGAGAGTCTCGCTCATTGCATGCGTTTTACGCGCGAGTTAGGAAACGCGCCGCACCATCTGGACGGGATATATGTAGCTCTAGTATCTCGGGTACGCGCGAGTCGACTCGCGCGTAAAACGCCTCATCTGGACAGGCTCTGTCAGGGAAACCAATTAATACTATGTAGTCACTGAGACTATTTATCCGGGCAGAACTAAGATATAGAAGTGCGTGTAGATCAACGACATCTTTCCTTCTATGTGCCGAACTGTGGAAGTCAAAGCAATTACTATTTACTCAAATTTCTCCAAAATAATTTAGTAACACACAAAAATCATAATAACGATCAAATTATTGTTAAGTAATACATCAATTCTATATAACAGTTCTTTTTTATGTAAAGAATTGATATACCTAATATGGTGGCGCTAGTAATAATGTTCCGGTGGCGTTGCAGTCTCGTACCGGTAGTCAATGTACAATGAAAACGAGTTACGATATAGTCGTGTATTTTAATGAATGTCTATGACAATGAAAACAATTATTTTATTCTTCCATTTTTTAAAGTGAAACTTCTTATGTCACTGTAGGGAAAATTTTCGTTCCGCGTTAAACGTAAGGTAGGTGTGTATTTGTATGTATGTGTAAGTATGTATAAATATCTGACTGTGTGTAGTAGTACAAAAATGAGTAAACGTATAGCTAAGTATTTATACTACGGAACTTCGTATGGTATATTGTTTATGAGCATTCCCATATATATATATAGATAGATATATAAACTAGCGGACCGGGCGGACGTTGTCCTGCCTTGAAAACAAAAAAAATCCTAAAAGTCGATCGCAGCGCCACCTACCGGTTCCAATTGTGAATCTAAACCATTCTCGGATCCACTCGAACACGCACAAAAAATTTCATCAAAATCGGTCCAGTCGTTTAGGAGGAGTTCAGTCACATACACACGCACACAAGAAATATATATATTAAGATTTCTTTTGTACGTGTGTATGTCATTGAACTCCTCCTAAACGGTTGGACCGATTTTGATGAAATATTGTGTGCGTGTTCCAGTGAATCCGAGAATGGTTTAGATTCACAATAGGACCCGATAGGTGACGCTGCGGTTGAATTTTAGATTATTTTATTATTATCAAGGCAGGACAACGTTCGCCCGACCCGCTAGTGTATATATATATATATATATATATAATTTAATACACATAAACCAATGAAGTTACACTCTCAGTGCGTATAGACACTGATAGTTTAATTAAAATGTATTTTTGAAATTTTGACATATTCCCGTTTTTTTTAAATAAACATAATTGTAAACATCTGAGTCAGATTTAGCATAAGCCATACATAAATTAAATAAGTAACGAGTTACTATTATTCATAGTAAATACGCCAATATATATAAACAAAAACCAATAGCCGAATGTATGTAATCATATCACTTCACAACAGCTGCTATTTTGCTATTTTTATGTCATAGCAGGCAAACGAACAGGTGGGTCACCTGATGTTAAGTGATCACCACCGTACATAGACACTAACAACACCAGGGTAGTCGAAAGTGCGTTGCCAGCTTGTGTTTGGGGAAACGGAGGGAGGGTGGAGAGGAGAGGGGAGGTGGGCCACCAGCGCTCTCACTGACCTAACGAAACGCAACAATGCAAGCACTGTTACTTCACGTCGGTTTTCTATGAGAGGGTGGCGAGCCGACCCACTCAAACCAGATACCTGAACCATACCATTGCTGAAACCAATAATAGCTTCAGCGTGGCTAATTCTTTCTCGTATTTGTGACTGTCAGGACAAGAATAACATCCAACGAGATGTTTAAAAAATCATACGAAAAGTGTAGAATTTGGAGTAAACATTCTCCATATAAAAACGTGAATGAGACAGAATATAGTAGGTAATCTCCATAAATATCAACAATTTGAAGCGATGATAGCCTAACTGATAGTGTTCGGACATCGCATCGATGGACGTATCTTCAAAAACTAGCAACTGAGTCGGAGCTTAGGATATGCGTAGGACTTTTTCTTACTCCGCCTTCTAGCTATGTCCTCAAGTCGAAGACATATCGCCAAGCGCCTGTTGGTGTATTCCGGCAGCTGCACTTAAGAGCCAGCACTATTTAGGGCCTCTAGGTTTAATGGGTTTAGCATCTTAGATATTGTCATATAACATCAAATTGTGATGAGATGGTATAACCTATAAAGTATTTTTGTTAAACATATTGATGTTTTGTTATTCTATTTGCCATTTTGTTTAATTTCATGTTCTTATTATAAAGGGAAGATTTGGTATCATTTACTGCGTCGATACACCCATGCAAAGCCGGAGCGGGAAGTTAGTATATTATATTACTATACACATAGTATGTGTCACAACATATTATCACAATATACTGTAATACAAACTTTCAGGAATCGTATTTTATTGGTATTATCATAAGACTTAATCTTATCGAATGACTCAAGTTGAATTTAATGTCGTATTTCCAGTATTTGAAACTAAATAGAATTACCTATATTGAGCAGTTTACGTGAGCGAACATTTTAAATTATAAATCAAGTAAAACTGGAGTTAAACAGAATGACTAAATTTTCACTGACAGTTATTCAAAGTATATCGCTTTCTGGTTTCAAATGTTAACACAAGCTTCTAATTTATATTGTTTTGTGATAATCTTCGTACATGTCCATTCGATATTTTGGATTTGATGCAGAAGGAGTCTGCAATCAAATCGTTCGATAATTTTGCTAAGCATGTGATCGCTAATCTTAAGACATTTAACAGACCTTGAAATTACCACGACTCTCTGACTTGTATCTATATCAGGACTAACAAATATTGGTGACTTTAATATTATGCCCATGCAACACGTCAACGGAGTGAATAGTGAATTGTATCAAATTGCGATCAATCCTCTCTCCCTTTATATTACCAATTTCAATTGACCTCTGTGCGAAACCAACAAGTTTGAAAAAAAAGCTTCTAATTTAGGCTGACAATACTCCAACAATAGCTCCAGTTCCAAGTCTCAGTAAATGTATGTATCTCTGTCTTTATGCTTTATATGTTTTTTAGCGTTTTGACAATCTCATCTGATGCTAAAAGACTACATAGTCTAAAATTGTAAACACGCCAAATCTATAGTGGCTCTGAAGTGCAATTGCAGTAACTCACCGACAGGTGCTTGGCGAAATATTTACAACTAGAGGGTGGTAGCTAGTCAGGTGGACATAGAAAAAACCCTACCACGATGTTTTTCTTCACGGGTAGCTCCGCTTCGGTTGCAAGGATCCGAAATTACGTCCATCGATGTTGTGTCTGAACATGCTATCAAGAAGGCCACGATCGTTTTAGTAAAGAAAAAATACTTTTCAAAATGTTGATTGCGAGCGTGATACTCGTATTCGGTATTACACGCACAAGATTTATGTCCAAATTTCAATGTTGAACACACAAATGGTAAAACAATACTTATATAATTTTAATAACGAATTCGAATACCTATAAGTTTCTTGATAAAAAATCAATAATAATTTGATTGTCTATACTTGTAAATGAATTATGAATAATCTTTACTACATAATAAAGATAGACTAAGTAACCTGGTAATGAAAATTACGAGGCGACAGCATTAAAAATATATATAACGCTAGCCGTAATCTCGCGACAATGCCTTTTACATATCATAATGACATTTAAAAAATGGAAACAAAATATTTATCTATCTAGTATGATTCATTCTGGCGTAAAATCGACTTAGGATTTCATCATCTGGTCTTAGTATTATACGCTATCTATAACCGTGCCCACACTTATACGTTAATCTTAAAACAGATGTGATAAACATATTTATAATAAGATATGTTCAGTATATACTTATACATGTTTCCAGTAATACTTACAATGTAATGCTCCGTGAATTTTGTAAATTGTGGTAGGCTTTCCCTAAACATCAATAGATTATATATTAAGGATTGTTTAGTATTAGTAGGCCTTTTTTTTTTAACGTAGAGAGAAATTCCTCATGGAGTGCCAGGCCCCCGGGGAGAGCCTGAGCTGAGTCGTCTCGCCCACTGCGTACTGGGACGCAGCGGTGACGGTGCCTTTCGGCAACTCTAACCGACTAAAACTCCACGACAACCTACGCCACACTATAAGAGTGCCTCGGAGTTGTATGGGCAAGCTCCGCTACACCTCCGGTGGCAGGCGTTTCCCACGCCACCCTTCGCTGAGGTAGCCCGGTTGGGAGGCTACCTCCCAGCCCACCGAACCCAGTATTAGTAGGCCTTAAGTAACCCCTTTTTTTATTAACGTGGGGACATCCCCTCCGGGGAGAGAGTAGGTTATGTCCGACTCGCACGGGCTAAAACCCTACGGTGTACCGATAGACCATTTTGTTGGTGCGGGTAGAGATCGCACTTGCTACTCTACCTTGTATAGCCGCTCCAACGGTCCTCCGAGCGGAAGGTAACCGCCGGGCTCCTTCCTAATAGAAAGACAAACTGGGTACACTACAGCTGTCTCCTTTCGTCAGCCGGACCTGTGCAACGACGAGATGGTCCCCCCGGCTCGTAGCACTCTGTGGGTGATTTGGTTCAGGTACCACCCGAAACAACCATGTCCGGTTAGCACCTGCACAAATCGGAACGACAGGAATCCCCATTTCTTCCCCATCCACTCCCGCAGGAGCGGGTGGACGACATTCACGGTATACAGCCCATACCGCGCGTCCAGCAGGTCCTGAATCCATCGTTCCATGGCCTCCTCTCTCAACTACCGTCTTTTCTGGTCTATCTCCCTGGGAGCTGGAGGCTCCTCTCTGCGTTTTCTCGCTGCCGTGCATGAATTCAGTCTAATACGATGTCTGACGACAGCGCCAGAACCCTGTCCCCTTGGAAGGTCGCCTCTGCAGACAGCGACTTTAGCAGAGTCAGGTCGTTCACAGTTGAACGTCCTACCCGAAAGCTGAACTGCGCATCTGTGACATTTGGCCCCATTTCCTCCAGGTGTTGGATGACCCGAGAAGCTACAATCCTTTCCAGCACCTTCCCGGCGTCGTCCAGCAGCCGCCGCGTCCAGACCGCGGCCCTCCTTTGCAGCAGGCAAAGCCGCCCCCACTTTCAGGGTTTCGGGAACAGCCCGAACGCCAGACAGCGGTCGAGTAACTTCCGAAACCATCTCCCAAATGGTCCAGGGAGACCGTGAGGACCCGGCCGGGACTCCATCCGGGCCAGGCGCTTTCCGACTGTTGCGAAGGTTTTCCACAGTCCTCCCCATCTCCTCCACCGTTATAGAGGAAGGGTCGCCGCGCACCTCTGCAACCACCGCCCGAGGCGTAGGCATAGGATAAGGTGGCCTCTCCGGAGGGTCGGGGAACAATTCTCACACGATTCTTGCCACCACCTCCGGCTGGAGATTTCCCGTAGCCAGAGGCCTTAGGTAACCCCTAGTTGGATAGTAGTAAAATGCTAACTAATGAAATATTCGCAGTAGGCACTTTAAATACTTGCATTGTAGAAGATAAATAACTAATAATTTACTATAAAAAAACGTATGGTTAGAGGACCTGTTCGTTGGGAATGAAGTTTCTTACGCTTTTTCCTCAACTTCGTATGCAACTCGATGTGAAGATTTAGATCATCGATATTTGTAGAGTTTAATAATTATTACACAAATTATTAGAATTAAAATTAGATACGAAGTAGTGAATTATTAATTATATAAAAAATTCTAAATAAAAACTAACAAAGATGTAAGTAAACTTCCACGTGTCGAGTATTTCAATTATAAAATTGATAGCGCAGGAAATACGTCTGCTTGAATTTAAATATGCACATACATTCATATACAATAGAATGAGACTGAAAGAAAGACGCATGGAGAGAGAGAGTCGGAGGATTGTAACGCTTATTCCTTACGTGACAATTTCTACTATCAAGCTCTACCGGAAACAAAGTTAAGGCGCGCGAGTTAAGTTCACATATTCTACTAAAAAAAACCAGTAAATATGAGAAAGAAATAACATGTATATTTTATTTAATATATAAAAAATTTGTATCAAAGATTATTAATAATCGTTATATATGTCTAGTATTTATATTGTTTAGTAATTAATTAGTGTACACAGAAATTGAAAAAGTTGCAGAACTTACGTAAAAAATCCTCTTATAAGGACTTTTTTACCATTTTTCTAAGGCAATACTCTTTTTAAAGAACAGCAGTAATTTTTCATTATGTGACGGTCCCATCTACCCAGATACCTTTCCTCCGTCACCTTTAGATATTGGTGGATGGATGCGTCCTCCTTCCTCATTATAATTTCCCTGACTCAAGAAATCTATCCAAATGACTTTAGAAAATGTAACTTTATGTTACCGTTATTTAATTTTTTATTTTTTATCAAGCAAACTTGTTACCATGGACACAAAATCGCTTCAAGGATCACTTTCAGAACCAGTTGCAGTCTCTGTTAAATTAATAGCTTTCATGAATGTCTTTCTATACCAAACTTAGGAAATACCTTAAAGTACTTATACATAAATTGTTTAAGGTATTATTATCCTTTCATGTTCTTTAACGACTTATTTCATCAAACCTGACTCGATATATAGTCGCAGAAATATGATCTTTTCTCTATATAACAAGGAGTCATTTATTACCTTGGCTTTAACAACGACTAAGTATTTTAGAGGGCTACAATAAATTTCCTTCGTTCTATTATCCTACAGATAAATAAAAATTATTTTAATAAGAGAACATAGACTTAATAATACGTGTTCCGAAAAGCCGACTTTAAGTATAAATTATTAAATGTAAAATTATAAAAAACCAGAACCAATTCAGTAATTTCATGATATATTTATCATCGAAAACTATGGACTCGAAAACATAAAAATGCCCGGAGTTATACAGAGCAACATAAAAAAGTGAGCCATCACGGGACGCCTGGCAGATGTGAAACATCGAAATTGTTTTGTATAAGTTATATTCCTAAAAGAACAGATTACGACAGAAATTAGCTATGGCATAATGAAAAGATAAAGCATTACAAATTTCTTCAATAAAATAATGACTTTTTATTTAATTTATTACTTAAATATTCATTTTTATTAAATACAAATATTAAAAAAATCAACTGGGCTCAGGCGCGACGTGTTTGGCGTCGTTTATCAAAGGGCGCTAGGTCGTCGGCGTGTGCCGCGTAACACTAGTATAACGAGTGGCTGACAAAACAATTTGAATCTTATGTTTATACAGATAGGGTTGCAAATATTTTTGAGTATTTCGTTAATAATGCAAAGTTCGGTTTTTGTGTCACCACACGTCGCCAGGCCAAAATTAGGTTTAGGGTGTGCCTACAGATGTTTCACATAAAAAAATTATGTGGTTTTATGAAACCACAATACAAGTGAAACTCTTTTTCGGATCGTAGGCATTTAACTGAAAATTTTCGAAACGTTATTCGCTTTAAAGTATTAAAATCACGTTTTTAATGTTAACGTAATAATTGGAAAATAGGAAGGATAATGGGAAATCAATAGTAGACAAGATATCCAACCACAAATTTTAATTTCAATCCATGTATTAGACCTGGAATATATAATAAATACGATCATTCAAATTATGGACGCGTGTTAAGAACTGAGCACGATATTTATTTAAATCGATAAAACATTTTGAATTCAGCCATGGGCGCCGCCATATTGGCCTTGGCTGCCCTGCCAAGCACCTTTCACTTTACCCCTACTCCGCGGCTGGCTGTAATGCGACATGCGATAGATGGACGAAAAATTTGAGGCGATGGAAAAAAGTTTCACTTTAAAAATGTTTGTTTGTTGAGCTGTATAATTTAATAATAATTCTACCCTTTGAAGATTAAATGTACCTAGTATATTTTAAATGTCTCCTTCCTTATCTAGGGTAAAGTTTGTTTAGCAATTGAGATAAGCAATGGTTTTGTGACTGAGAGATTACACGGTCAATATAAGACGTCGAATTATCGACGTTATTGATTCTTTAACCATAAGAAGCGAAGACGACATATCCTTTTCAAAATGGATTTCCTTGGCAAAGAAAGTACCCTCGAGACAATCGACGACGAATTCGAAGTTTTTCTCAAAACAACAGGTACCTATTTTTCTGTTACTATAATTATTGATTTCATTACCACTATATCTCCAGTATAAATATCGTGTGTATTCAGGTAACCGTAATGAAGACTGCGGCTATACTCTCAAATAAGCCAACTCAAAAGCTCATCGATAACAGCGATGGTACCTTTACCATCATTACTGTAGATGCTAGGGGTCCTAGGGGAACGATCATCCACACCTGGAAAGGAAACCGAAGACGTAATTGGAGTGGACACGGTCGTGAGTACAATATAACCTCAAATTATACGTGATTTGTAATAAAAATTCATACAATTTCCTTCATTAAAAATTCTTTCCTGGATTTGTGATGTATATAATAAAGACCCGATCTTTTAAAACACTATTTTTTTTTCGGTCCCGAAACAAAATTTAGTTGGAAATATGTAAAAAATTGAGCCCTTACTGACTCTAAGTATTCTACCAATGTGTGAGAAGATGATACCGAAATAAAATTCAAGTAAATTTTGTATTTTTCAAATTTTTATAACACTGCGATATTTTACTGCCGTCGTATCGTTCGAACTCAGGAATTACCCTCAGGATTGTATGCTTTATAATAATACCTAAAGCGACTTTGCCTATCCACACCGATGACAAAAGTTAAAATTTGTAGAAATTTATTTTTTAACGTGAAAACGTCTTATAAATCGAAGGCTGCACACACGAAAAAGCATAACAATTCCACGTTCCGCCTGAGCGGAGCGTGCAAGTGAGAGCGCGGAACAAGCGATAGAGAGGTGCGATAGGGCCTAAGCATTCGGCTTGTGACGCACATCAATGTTTTCTTATAATGTCATCACGTAAAATTATCGTCCGTTGAACCAACTACCAACAATCGATTTTTTTTGTTGTTATTTCATTAATAGCATACCCATGGATAAATGTAATTAGAAATTTGTGGGAAAATTAATTTTCTCAGAAAAAGTCTTTAAACATAACCTCTAAAATCGATAT